>CM075860.1:34663475-35070798 GCA_037975125.1 Latrodectus hesperus | reverse complement strand
ATATGATTTCTCAAATTTTATTCAGTTCTATTAGTAAAATTAGATTTTAAAAGATCTTGTATTAACATGAAATACTATTTAATTTTAAAATTAATATTTTTTCTTCTTAATCTTCAAAAGAAATTGTTTTTCTTGCTTTTTAAACTAAATTAACATTATTAAAATGTTAAGTAAATGATGGCTATATATATATATATATATAAGGCAAAGTACAACTAACTTTACTTAGCCAAATGGAGGCTTTTTTAACACTTAGGATAATATATATATATATATATATATATATATATATATATATATATATATATATATATATATATATATATATATATATATATATATATATATATATATATATATATATAACAGACTCTGTTAAGAGCAACAATTTAAAGTTTTGTGGGCATTGCACATGTTGAGGAATTTTATTTTTGTTAATTTGTCCTAAAGCTAAAATCTTATTTATAAAACTTAGTGATTTTGAGTGGAACAATTGAATTTGCACTACTCCAGTTTTAATTTTCAGGACATTAAATAGGAAAGTAATTTCAATATATCAATGTAATTTCAATAAATCAATTAATATAAATTTTATCCAATGATAAATTTATAAAATTTGCATGCTATTAATCACGACAGTTTTGATTAAAAGTACTAACATAAAATTACTTAACATTTTCCTGTTATTCCATATATTTTTCCATATTTATGTATGTAGACCATCTATTAGGAAATTATTAACATTTAAAGGTTTCAAATTTAAGAAAGTTTTGCAATATACTGAAGATGGTAAAATTGCTAATTTGTTTTTTTTTAATTTATAGTTAATGATTAAACAATTGTATAATGTTTCTTAAATAAAGAGATACTGCTAATATTAATAAAAGCAAGGGATACATTTCTTGTATTATTTATATATATACAGAAGTTTTCACATATTTTTTTAGATGCTTTTGTCCTAAGGAAAAAGTCTATATTGAAAAATTTATTTTTGCAATAATTATATTTCTGTTAATTTTTATTGTTTGACTGCTTTTAGAATTCAGGTCTACAAGTAAAATGATACTTTTAAAAGGGGGCCAATTGAGGGAAAGAGGTTTACACTCTTTCGGAAGATGGGTAATATTTAGAAACTCTGTAAAAAAAAAAAAATTATAATTTGGTACCCTGCATCAAATTATCTTAAAATGTGCTAGAATACTATATAGATATACCATATTTCTTTTACAGCAAGGTCAATTCTTTTAAATCTGCCTTGAAATGAATTTAATATTTTTTAACACATTCAAAGTATAGTTTCCATCGATAAAGTTTGTATTAGTTATGTGAAACTTTCATTTACTCTGTGAATATTGAAGTAATAAATTTTTTCTGTTATGCATATGATTTTCTTACAATATTTATTTACAAAATCTTAATTGTAAAATAAAGAAAGGAAACCTTCAAGTGTAAGGTACCCTTTTAATTTTTTTTATATGTAAAATGAAATTTTAATCAATTCTAAATGTGAAGTCAAATTAAGATACATATCTCTATTTCTCAAACATATAAAATAATATCAATTATTTTTTCTTTATTACCATCCACTTAATTTATACTTTTAGCTATAATTTTGCTTACTTCATGTTCTATAATTTTGCTTACTTTATGTCTTCATGTTTGTAAACTTTAATATCCTTTTTATGTTTGATATCTTTTTGTCATTTAAGCTAATAAAATTTTAATTTATCATCTTATACTTTTTACTAAAATCTATCTACTTTTTAATAATAAACTAAAAAAATTTAAATTTATAGGAAATATTTTCAAAGATGTTCTTATAAATTTATTTTATTTGAAGTTAAAACTTTAAAAAGTATCACTTGTGTACATATGATAAAAGTATATTAACATTTCAAAAGGATGGGTAATTTTCTTTGAATTGACTTAAAACCAACAAAGTTTTAATAAATTAAAAAAGATTTATCCAATAATTTGATAAAGGGGAAGAAATTCATAGTAAATATTTTACATATTGCAAATCTGGACATTCAAATAACAAATTTTAACTGATAGTTATTTTTATTATCTAATATTGATTAAATATTCCAATCCTTTCATTTTTCTGTTTTTAAAATGTAATAATAGTTGCAATATAACATTTAATTTTGAGATATTCTGAAAATTTTCTTTTTATACATTTTGAAAGTTATAAATTTTATTAAAATGAAAGAATGAATCTTTAAAGGTGCATAAGAAATATTCTAGACTGTAAGTTACATAATTTAGTGACTAAGTCAGAAATATTATGTATATATATATTTAAAAGGAAAATTTTTTGTCATATTTAGAATTTTAGTTGTCAGATAAAATCAGGTTTTTTATATTTAACTACTTCAAATGTATTTTCTGAAATTGTGAACTTGTCTTAGTTCAGAAAAGCACACTTTATGAGTAATGTAACAAATAATTAAAATTTTCCTACGAATTCCATTGTTTTTAACTAAATAATATTTGCTTAAAAACAAATATTTGAGTGAAAATACTATTAATATAAATTAAAATTTTCCTACGAATTCCACTGTTTCTAACAAAATATTATTTGCTTAAAAACAAACATTTGAGTGAAAATACTTGCACTATTTGAAAAGAAATAATAAACTATACATGCAAAAGTATGTCGTAACAAGGAAAAGGGAAATAAATTTATGAATTTTCCTAGAATTATGAGGTAATTATTTATGGATTCCCATGGTTAGCATCCCATTTTGGTTCCAAGAAAACAGTTTTGCCCAGGAAAGTGAGGAATGTTTTTAAGAATTTCCCCTCTTTATTTCCTTCATAAAAATGTTCATTTAATAAGATTTTGCCTTCAAGTATCTATTACATTTATTCAATTTTGAGAACTTTGTGTTGTGATAAAGCAAAATAATATTTTTAGGAATATATAGTTTATTTATAACCTTAAAATTATTTTAAAATTATAGAATTATTTATTGAATACAAAGATATTATAGCATTAATTTTTGGAATATTGATAGTTTGTCTAAGAAAATTTTTGCAAAATATATAATACATAATTACCCATTATTTGCTAGTTGTTTATCTGCAATGCCTGAATTAAAAAAAAAGTAACTTAAAAGTATTTTAATGCAAAGGTACCGAAATTAAATGATACAGATTATCTAGATATTGAGATTGGTTAAAATCTTGGTTTCAATATAATCTTGATTAATAAGCTATATTAAAAAGTTTACTAGTGAATACAGTAGTGATATTTATAACTTCAAAATTAAATAGAAAATACCTGATTTTCTCTTTACATCTCATTCATTTTAACATTTATATTACCAGGCCATAAGTAATCCTTATCTCATAATTATCTTTTTTACAAAATATTCCTTTTTGCTTCACATGGTAAAATTGCTATATCACTTATTTTTATTAGATATGATAATAAGTAGGTCTTAATCTAATTTAAAAGATCAAAAAGTGAATTGCAGTGATCTTTTCTCATGAGCTAATTAGTAATTAATATAAGCATTTCCCCTTATTAGCCCATCTGGAAGGGGTGAAATAAATTCTCATGCTCTAATGTATGGATTTGCCATTCTGACAGGAAATGCATTTTTTTCCTCATGGTGGGAAGAAGGCGAAAGTTGGAAAAATGAAATATACCAGAGGAGACAGTTTGAAGGACCCCAGCTACTTGGTGTGTCATTGGCTCTGTGTTTTTGTAGATAGGTGTAATAAATAAATTTTTCTAAATAGGAAGTCTCTTAATTCTGTACTTAACATGTTGCACTGATTATTAATCTTTGAAGAATTAAATAGAAAATGCTATGAGAAAAACCATTTTATGTATCTTAAAAGAAATTGCTTATGGATAACCCTCTGTATGATTTTATTTAAAATGAAAAATTATCTGTATTCCCATCTTGAGAATTTATATTTTTTGAGTAACTTTTTTGTTTATTTGGTCTAAAGAGCATTTTTTTATTCATATATTTTGTTTCAGCTCATAACTGATGCTGCAATCATATCTAAGCGCATGGAGCATCGTGGAGCCTGTGCCTGTGATAACAGTACTGGAGATGGTGCTGGAGTCATGGCTGCCATTCCTCATTCTTACTTTGCAAGGCTAGCCAAGTGAGTATCTTAAATGAGCAAAGCATTCATTTAAATGAATGCTTAATTTACTTTAGCGAGAATGTAATTGTAATTTTACTGTCACAAGCATTTGAAACCTGTAAGATTGTCAAAATGTAATACTTATAATTGTAGAAATGTAAAATCTTGATTCTCCCCCCCCCTCCCAATTTTTTAAACACTGGCATGAGTTCTATAAAATTTTACTCTAGTAACTCTAATAGGAAATAGCAAATGCTGAAAATAATGTGGTTTTACATTTGTACTAATTTTATATGTGTTAATGCAGTCTATACTATTTTGAATTAAAACATGAGGTTAACTTAATTGAAGATAATCATAAAGGTAAAATTAATAAGGACTAATTATATTTTTTCATTGTCTAACCATGGTAATAAGATCCTGGTTATGAAATTCATACTCGTTTCAGTTATCAATTGGTATTTTATCTTTAATTTTTAAGAATTCTCTTCTAGTGTCTTCTTACACTGTAATTTCTGTAGTTTTTTAATCATTACTTAAATACTTGTGTAACTTCACTTTTTTAAAAAATTTGTAAATTCTTAATTTTTCCAGGACTGATTTGGGAGTAAATCTTCCGCCAAGAACTCTATATGCAACTGGCATAATATTTCTAGATGAACAAACTTCCCATGTTGCTGAAAAACAGTTTGAGGATCTGGCTAGAGAGCTTCACTTGGAGGTAAAAAGTTTTACATTTTCTCAAGCTATTTTTTGTTATATCTCAATATACAAAAATCCTCATTTTTAAAATTGTATGGTGGACTGAAATAAAAGATTACTAGATTCATAAATAAAATTTTATCCATTTTTGCTTATGAAACATTTGTAAAATTTTAAATATAGGGGATAATATAACACAACTTGGGCTTGAGTTTTAGAGAAATATAAATTAAGTTTCTGATAAAATACTTAAAAATACTGGAGTTATACTTTTTGATTAATAACTTATTTGGCTAATGTTTTTATCATAATTTGGATTTAATATAAATGATCTTTATTTTATACATATATTTTAATATCTAGTTAAAATCTAAGAATTTTATTATGAAGATTTATTTTATTAATGAACAAATTTAGTTCCTTATAAATGTTTTGACAAGAGAAACTACAATCACAAGTTTCAGTTAAGTTATATAAAATATCTTTAAGATATTTTATGAATTATACCTTGTGTGTATATCTTGTTTCTTGGGTTCTAAATCCATTATTGTGTTGATATATAAAAGTGAACTAAATGAAGCACATCAGTTTTCAGTCTTAAACTGATATCAGTCTAATACTTTTTACTGGTTATAATTTGGTACTGAATGTGTTAATGAAGAAGTGAATTTTCTTATGACTCAAAACTTTGTTAAATGTAAATGTTCATGAAAGTGCACTAGTCTAAACCTGTTGTATTAATGGCCTAATTTTCTTAGTTGATTTTAATTGAAAATGGCTTTCTTTGACAACATGTGTAAACTATTTTAACCTATTTTTGAACTGTTATAAATTTGTTAAACACTTTTCACAATCAAAAATTAAAAACTCAATCTTGATGTTACGAAGTACCTTAATATGGATATTTCTTTTTTTAGTTTTCACAAATAAATATCATGGCTTTTGAACATCGAAAAACTTATTTTTAAAATTGTGCTTATATGTTTACACAAGCAGACCTACCTGTTAAAAGGCATATTGTCAAGTACTGAAAAGAATTACCTTCATTTCTGCTATTAAAGTCAGCTTAAAAGGCAAGATAAAAATGATGCAAGTAGGGGGGAAATATTTAGGTCTTGTTAAAATAACTTTGATCTCTACTCCATAAAATGGGAGTCTTTGACATTGGAATTAATTCGTGGATCAGCTTCTGGGTGTTACCAATTGTACAGTTTTCTACGTATGTCACCAAAGCTAATGCTTTTAGGCTTTTGACCAGGCGTCTTAAAATGTTTGCAGATTGATTTAGAAGATGCTGATTTTTACTTATTTGTTAGTTTTCTTTGTTTCAACAACAATGTGTGCTATAACCCATTTAATGTTAAGATGTTTTTCAACTGATTTTGTTGTATTATGTGTTCTATATTAGTCCTTTTATTGGAGGATAAAGGAGGGATTTTAAACTAGATTAGTGGTCGGATCTCATGGTTGAAACTATGTGGTTGATTGGCAACTGAACGCTTGACTTTCATAATAAGGATTGTAGCTTGGTATACTAAATTTCAATTTGTCTGGCTTGATATGTTAATGTTATCCAACTGTGAAATAAGACCAGAGCTGTGCCAACTCCTTTATCCAGATATGAGCTATCAGTAGAAATTTGATATTGAATATTTCATGAGTGGAAATATTGTTTCTGATATCTTCTGGTATAGCATTGCTATCCCAGGACCACAAGCCCTTCAATCCTCAGAAAATCAAGAAACAGCCGGAGATTTGTTAAGAGATTTGTTAGAGTCCTCCTTTGTTACTCCTAGACACAAAATAGGTGTTGGGGACTAGCCTGGTGGACACTACATTTACAATAAGCAGGACAGAGCTTAAGTTTGCCATCAAATTTCAAGCCATGACGATGGCCACTAGAAAGCCTAAAGTATGTTAGCTCTAGAATCCTTGAAAGCAATGGAATTTCCAGGACCACCACCCGAAGTACCAATCATGAATAAGTGGAATGCTTCAGGTACTTAGACACCTATTTTCAAATAGAATGCAGCTCAATGTAAGTGTGGTCAGTATCAGTTGGAGAAGAAATAGCAGTCTCCCTTTTAGCTCGGGCATCTGCCCTTTTATTTCCATGTATAGTGAGAGGCTTGATAGGGGATCTATTGTAAATATGTGCAGTGACTGGGAGAAAATTGCACAAGTAGACAAAGGAGGAAGATCCGATTATATTACCAATATGTGGCCATACATCCAAGTACTGGATAGTGTTGTGATTGCCCGTAACAATCCAGACATCACTAAATGAGGCATCATTCCGCCACTAAAAGCAAACACACTAAAAGAGAGCAGCTCAGATTGAAAAATTGAGCAATGGTTAGATTTTCTAAAAGGAAGTTTCTCCTCTAGATCCCTAAGATAGCAAATGAAGACATCACACAGTGATGCATATCCTTACTGCCTTCAGTATAAATAATTAAGGTATCAGGGATGCTGCCCATCTCCAAGTAAAATTGTCTTAAGTAATGTATAGTGTATGTTTATGTAGGATGTTAGTGATGAAAGAATACACAAGCAAGGCTAAAAGAGGGGTCAAGAGAGGACCTAATGGAATGAGGTTCAACAGTGTAAAGAAAGATCTCTTTTTAGTATTTGAGTATTTTGCCAGGATTTATGATAATTTGCAGCCCTGTGTGAAGTGCTCCATAACTGATAAGTTTATTAAAATACTTTCTTGAAAACAGTTTTCTAAGCATGTACAGTGGCTGAAAATCAGATTAAAAAAGAAATATCTCCTTAATACAACTGTTTCACAGGCCTATAATAATCATGCCAGCTCTCGGCTGAACTCCTCCAACTGCTCAAGATTTTTGGCAGAAGCACATTGAACATCCATATTCCAAGAAAGATCTGGTCAAAGATGTGAAATTAGTTCTTAGTTCTGAGGTTGGTTGTATCAGCACTCTAATAATGCCCTGATAAATACTTCAGAATGTTTAGTTGCTTTTTGCTTCTCTCTATCTAATAATCCTGAGGCAATCTATTAGGATATGAGTCAACAATAAAACCAAGGTACCTGGGAATAATTTAGAAAAGATATAAAGCTCATAGTAAAGAGTAATGAGAACAGCTTCTGTTGGCCAAGGCCTGATCTACTTAAGAGTAGAAAAATGACTTAGCATTGTTGCCTAAATGGAGAAAAATGAAGTGAATTTCATGCCTAGGGTGGCCCTATTAGGAGTGAAAACTCCATAAGTACATTCATCTACTCTTCCCAGGAACACTCTGTTGCCTCAATAAGGCCACTAGCAGGATTTAAAGGGGAGTCAGTGAAGTGAACTATCAATCAAGTTGTTGATTGCCTATTTCATGGATGGAGATAGTACTGGATTCCATGAGGCATTCTGAATTCTAGCTAAAAAGGAATTGGATTGTATTTATCTTCTACCTTTGGTCAGAAAGACCAAAGTGTACAACAGATAAGACTACCAATTAATGACATACTTGCCTTGGTTTTGATAGTCAGACTCGAAGGAGGAATTTTAACAATTACTTGGAGATATTATTAATGATGTGAAGGTTTGAGTGATGTATAAAACTTACATTATAGAAGTTACTCTATAAATAAGAAGTTGCCCTTAACTAAAGCTTTGTGGGAAAACATTCATCCCACAATGGTTGGTAGGATTACACTTACTTTTTTGAGAAACCCCATTTGTTTTCTGTTATTCTGTACAACTTTCTATGTTGTATTACCATGTTGCCTTGAGAGATAATTGTTGAAATTTTGTTTTTTTAATTGAAAACTACTCCTGGCAATTTAATTGTATTGGCTCTTTTTAATCTATGATTTCTAAGGATCTGTAGGCTATATTTTAGTTAGTATAATTTGGAATATAGTCTTTTCTAAAGAAATTTTAAGTTTGTTCATCTTCATGATTTGTAGTTGATCAGTTTTTATTGTTACTTTTCCATAATTTCTTCTGTTGCTATGAAAAGGAAATCAATGGAGGTTTGCAGATGGATTTGATTCTTAAAGGTTTGCAGATAGATTAGTTATGTTATTTAAATTTGTATCGTGGGAATGTATTAGAGCTAATTTGTTACTCTGCTAAAAGTATTCTCATACTATTGTGATTAAAATAAAATAAAAAATTTATGGAACTTATGCTTTTATTTATTAATTTGTCTTGTTTTATCTCTAGGTTCTTTGCTGGCGTGATGTTCCTGTGAACAGTTCCATTCTTGGATTTGTCGCTAAAGCAAATGAACCCCTTATGAGGCAGGTTTTTGTTACATCATCAACAATGGGTGCTGAAAAATTCCGCAGAGAAGTAGGTTGCATTTTTATTTAAGTACTGTTAAAGTATGACAAATTAAGGAGAAATTGTATGAAAATCATTTAAGATCATTGTTAAATTCTTTTTCTCATAAAATTTTTCTCCGAAAAAATATAACTGTTTCTTAACTGACCAGACTTTGCTGTATTTGGAGTTTTAAAACATGTGACTGACTCTAAAATTGAAAATAAGAATTTAATCAATTTTTTATTTATTTCGTTATTAAATTTAATAGAGGCAAATGTATTAGTTTCAATAATAACTTAGAATTGGAAACTAGAACTTTAAATCAGTTAATTTTAACTTATATTTTAAAAAATCTTATATTTTCCAGCAATCTTATAGTTTATTGTAAAGTTCTGAATGTATGCTATTTTTCAAAAGTCTAGCTGCAAGTAGAAAACACGACTCCTCGAAATAATATTACAGTTACAATCAGCTAATGTCATTTCATCATCTGTCGTAATCCGAGGTGTTTCGCTCTGGAAACATTCAAATTCATATATCGTAATGTGGAAGTGAAAACGCTTAAGTTACACCGTAAATTTTAAATTAAAAGCTATAGGAAAGGCAAATAGAAAAATCAAAACAATTGTCAATGTAGGGTGCAAAACAAAGTATGCATGTTTTAAAAGAAAAAATGTATCCAGTGTGCAGTTATAAAATAATCCATTTTTTTCACTTAATTAAGGAAATGGGTATATTTTATTTTTAAAATATGTCTAACTTCATTTTAAAAATTATTAAATGCTAAAAGGCTCCATTTAGCAATATCTATAAGTCTGCATTTACATATTCCTTGTACAATATCATGCATAATTATAGCTTTCTACGTTTGAAAATATTGTCTTTTCATGTATTAACACATTAGAGAATCATATGTAAAGTAAGATGAATATAATCACTATAGATTTTTCAATTTAGTTTTTGAGATTTTGATACTTTCAACGAGAGTTTAATTGGGATGCACACAGTCTGTCATTTCACTTGCAGATTATCTTAATGTTTTGTCTAGCTGATATATATGAATGATTATGTTCTAATTTTGACTTTGTTATTTCATGGGTTCATTTTCCACCTGGATTAGATTTTAGTCAAATTTATATTCATTTGCAAAGATGAACATAATGTTATAAGGCGACTCAAATTGCAACATTTTTTGTTATTGTTGATATTACCCTTCTTGTAGTGTTCAAATAAGTTGGATGTAAGAAATAAACCTTTGTAGTCTAGTTGGTGCACTAAATCCCAAATTCTCTGGTTTTCATTAAAAAGGATAATTCTTGACTTAATTTTGAGAATCTTAGTTTTAGAGAATCTGAACCATAGGTTAGAAATCAGTTATACTGAGTTATAATGAAACAATCACAACTTAAGACTTGCTTTGTCAACATTTCCGTTGACATAAATCTCCTTTCTACAATAAATTTTTACATTTTTTCTAGTTATTTTACATACTCTGGCTGTCTACAATGCTCAATATATTATCAGTCACTGAAAAGAAATATCTGTAAACATTTGATTGTTAATTGAATCACATTGTTATAAAGTGATAGAGTATTATTGTTCATGATATTATTTAATACAAATCTAACAGGTAAACATATCCTAATTTCAAGAATCAGCTTTAATAGATTTATCTATATTTATCTTAGCTTTTAGAAACTTAAATATTATAAAAATTTTAGCATTTTTTCTTAATTGTAAAAAATTAGTTATTTGAATAATCAAAATTATCTTTTAACTATTACAGTAAGTTCTTAAAAGTTTGCAATTCTCCCACCCTTGATTTTATGCTTATTAAAATTTTTTATTCAGTGTATAAATATTAACATACAATAGTTAAAGGTTTATTTCACTGAGATTCTCAAATTAATTCTCATTGTTTATATTAAAAAAATTATCAAGTATATAGACTACAATCAGTATTCTGTTGGGAGAATGTAAAAGTTCTACCTATTTTCATTACCCATAAAAAAAGCAAGTAAGCATGAAAAAATTTTTACCTATGATTTTTATATAAATTCTCATTGTTATCTATGACTTCGCAATCTTTCTGGTAGAAGATGAATTTCAATAATAAAATTTTAAGGTATTTTTGAATCAAAGTTTGTAGCTGACATTTTCAAAACACCAAGATCAAAGATTTTCTGTATGAAGAAATTATTTAAGGCATGAAATATTTGATAATCAATTGATGACATGTCAATAAAGTAGGTAGAGTATGATAGAACACCTTTAAATTAACGTTTTTTAATGATGACAACAGCATGTGGACTAGTGTGATTATGATGGGTTCACCACAGTGATAGATCAAAGCTGGCCACTTTGCTACCAAATTTGTATGCCACTTGTCTAACTGTGGACAGTAGAAGGCAGCATGGATGGTTTGAGGGAGTGGTTGACTCTCAGGAATTAGACCATGAACGATTCCCAAAAATAACACTTTAGGACAAAATTCAACGTTAAAAGTTGATGCAAGCTGATAATAGGGGTGATATGTAGTCCTAAAACGTCTTGTATTACAATATGTAACCCACTTCTTTCTTGTCACAAGAATGGTCAATAATGGGTCATTTTTGTGCAGGGAAAAGAAAACACAATTGACGATTAGATGTAAAGTCATGTGTAACCCAACAATCCAGTTTTCTCAAAAGCCAAGCTAACCATCAATTTCAACTGTTCGGTGTTTGTTGAAGGTCTGTGCTAGTTCTTGCCTGGCTGTGTTCAAGTTATTCATGATTTGGTCAATATTATCTTCTCCACTGTATGATGGTTGATCTCTCGTAGCTTGATATTAGTCTTATCTCCTCTAAATTTATAAAACCACTTATGAAATGTTTTTCATCTATTGCATCCCCCTTATAAATTTGACAAACAATGCAGCATGCTGAGCCTTATGTACTCCTTATCAAACTTGTATAATATCTCATGCTCGTTCTCACTTTCCATGTTACATTCTCTGAAATTTTTGAGGTGATTAACTGTGTTAGACAATGCATTTATGTTAAACATCCATTTTTGATTGGACAACCATTTCTGTCATTAAAACATGTGTGGTGTTAATTTCATTGCAAATTTACCAATGGAAAATACTTACATTTATCCAATATAATGTTTTGAAACTTTTCTACAAGATAAAAAAGGTATTAAAGATATAAGTAAAATTGACTAAATAAAATGTATATAATAGCTAAAGATAGCTACCCACCCTGTCTAGTGGTCAGTGTGCCTAATTTCGGATAGGGAGGTCCTGGTTCGAGCATGGATTTTCTTTCTCTTGCTTTCCTGTCTTTGACCTTTCCCTGTATGAATGAGTTGTGAAAGGTTGACTACCCTATAAGTGGGTACCTATGGCATGTGAGTACTGAGGAAGTCGGATTCCTCACCAAATTAGGGTTCAGTTGGAAAAGTGGAGCATCGCACCCCATATTGCGAACCTTGCTGGCACACGACAACAACAAAGATAATTTGGCTAATAAATCAATTTTTACATAATTTAATAAATGTAGCTTTAACTTCAATCTCAGCTTAATTATTTTAAACATTTATTGAATTTAATACATTGTTTTGATAACTATAAATATTGTCATATAGATCTAAAGCAATGTATGCATATGTACACTTTAAAATTTTTATATTAATATATTAAAAATTATACAATTCTAATATTTTAAATATTTTAATATTAAATTAAACATGATATTACAAAACATTAATCTTCTAACTTATGTTTAATCATTTATTTTTAAAAATTTCTAAACACTAGTGAATATAACCTAGTGTTATTTTATCAAAAAAGATCTGAGCTATAAATTCATTATCAAAATTAGACACGGAAAATGCATAAATTCTATAATTTTTCATACTTGTTCTGTACCTTTTCAAAGCCAGTAAACAAAATTAAACCATCCTATAAATGTTCTATTGTTTTTTTTTTTTTTTTTCAAAAATAAACTGAATTTGATTTGAATACAAAGGTTAAATTTTAGTTTTAATAACATTAAAGGAGAAATAAACTGTAAAAATTTAAAAATAAAAACTAATTATTTTGAGTTATTACTAAATTGTAATCACTACTTCAATTCAATAATTTATACTTTTGTTGATCACCTCAACAGTGGTAGTGACTTAAAATCTGTTTAAAATTTTTCAGTCTTGGTCAAATTTTCTTTTGATCATTTTTATCAATATTTTCAATTGTTTTTATGATTACTTTTGTTATTGTGGGTAAATATGAACTGTAGAATAATAATTAAATCTGATGAAAGTTATTATAATGCAGTTATATTTTTATTAAGTTTTGTGAATATGTTATACCATTATCAGAGAGCTTGTGCATTTATTTCAAATTATGGAATGCAGTTCTTGAAATCTAACCTAGTTTGTAAATCACTAAATGTATCTATTTGATCATGTCTAATTCAATTTTCTTAAAATATTTTCAGCTACAAATTAAACTTATTTTAACCTTTTTAAAGTACTATGCTATTTTTGTATTTTCACATTTTTTAAAGTATAATGGCTATAAACTCATTTTTTAAAGTGTGAATCGGTTTAAAAAATTTATGCTATATAAAAAATATTGCAAGTGCATTCTATTTAATACTTTGTACTTGTTTACTTAGGTTTTCGTTCTACGAAAATATGCGACTCACAAAATTCCTACACCTGAGCTTCGATTTTACATTTGCAGCTTATCAACAGAAACTATTGTTTACAAAGTAAGCACTAAAATGTTTTTGATCAAATTTACAAGTTTTCATTTAACTTTGAAGCTATTGTTGCCTTTTAAACCTGAAATTCCTATGATATTATTTTTAAATTTATTTTGAAATTGAATAGGGTCAGCTGACATCCACCCAACTGTGGGAATATTTCTATGATCTCCAAGATACTGCATTTCAAACTTACTTAGCCTTGGTCCATGCAAGATTTTCCACAAATACGTTTCCAAGTTGGGAAAGAGCTCATCCAATGAGGTAACTTTATTTTCATTTTTGTAAACCTTATAAATTCATACTAAATATGTAGAAAGCATCCTTATTTTAACTTAACTATGCTTTTGATTATTGCTGTGTAATGTGTAAAATCTTATAAATTAAAAAATAAAAGTAAGTAAAATTTTTGAACCATATCAAACTTTCTTGCCATCTAATGATTTCCAATGTTTAAACGAAATAAACTGTCTACTCAAGTCATTTTTAATATAAATATTGTGCATATGCTGATAATATGAATTTTCAAATTTATTTTCAAGCACTTTGTAATCCAACTTAAATATTTAAGTTTGTAATTCATTTTAATTATAGGAAATTAATTAAATGTTAGACTTAATTTTAAAATATTCTACAGGATGTTGGCTCACAATGGTGAAATTAACACTCTAAGAGGAAATGTCAACTTAATGAGAGCTCGTGAGGGTGTAATGGAAAGTAAATTATTTGGCGATGAGCTGCATAAGCTGTATCCTGTTGTTGAACCCAATTTATCTGATTCTGGGTGTGCAGACAATGTCTTAGAATTTCTAGTCATGGCAGGAGAGAGAACTTTACCAGAAGTAAGGATATTTATGTGTGTATATATATATATACATATATATATATATATATATATATATATATATACATACCTGTGTGTGTAATGTACAAGCTGGAAAATTATATCAAGAATAGAAACTGATTTCAAATTTATTTTTTTATTAAGGCTGTAATGACAATGGTACCAGAGGCATGGCAAAATGATGATTTAATGCATCCAGATAAAAAGGCATTTTATCGTTGGAGTGGTTGTGTGATGGAACCATGGGATGGTCCAGGTATGATATAATTGCATTAATAAAATTTTCTGTCATAACTGAAAAGTCTGAATTGGCAGTGAATAGCTGATATAGAAATGTTAAACTCATGAGTTCAATTCCTATCTAAGTTGAGCGTGCATCATGTTCATTTTTGGACCTTGCGCCATAAAACCCAACCAACCTATCTAAGTTGAATTCATAATTCATTTTGATCTGTAAATTTCATTTGAATTAACCATTGTGGTGAAAAAGTAAATTTATTTAATCTACTATTAATAATGGACATTTAAAATAATCTTTATGGACTATTGGGAAAATTATTGAAATAACAAATGTTATTGTTTGAATGTGCAACATATGCTCCTAGACTATTCTCAGAATAAACTTTATGTATATTTACAAAAATGAGTTTACTAATTATTTGAAATGAAGTACAAAAGCAAAAATAAAAATTTGTATTAAAATTGTTAGATAATTTTTCATTTTAAAATTTAATGAATTAATAGTTTCAATAAAAATGTATGTTTTAAGATTTAAATTGGCAATAATTAAAAGAAAAAAATATAAGTAAATAGCATCATTTAATGATGCTACATGGGTACGATTGTTTATATTCTACTCGATAAAATATAGTAGGCTATTTAAAATGTTTCTATGGTTGACTCTTACTTTATAGCCATTGATATTTGTACCATCTCAGAATAGGGTCTTTGTGTAATGGTGGTAGGACCATGTGTTAACAGTGACCATAAGATTAAGAAATGTATTTAAAAGTTTAAAATTAAAAGAGCATATATCACTGTTTTTATTTGCTTTATGAATCAACAATTTTGTATTGAGTTTGATTTAAATATTTTTTAACTATTTTATTTGTATTTTAAACCAAACTTTAAACAAACTTTTTTGTAGAAATTTCCTGTAAAGAGGCATTGTAAAATTTTGCAATACTTTCTTTTATAGAATTTTTAATGCTTAAAAATGTTTTTAAAAGTACAAGAAACTAAGCCCTTTGTTTTGTGAATTTACCTTTTTTTATTTTAATATAATGGGTTTTCACTTGTCGAAAAAATCATTTTAGCATAGTTTTTATATTGATATTCATGATTCAGGATCTAATTTAAATTGTATATCCTGGTCTAATTAATTCTTGGGTTTTACAATATTACTAACTAAAGCAAAATGAATTTATAAATGAATCAAATTAAAAAAATTTTCAAAACCATAACATTACATTTGTAAAAATAATTTTGTAACTAATGTATAATGCTAATAATATGAATCTTAAAACTTTAATAAAAACTTGTTATAAAGCAATAATTAAAACTTTTTTAGCTTTGCTTACATTCACTGATGGTAGACTTATTGGTGCTATTCTGGACAGAAATGGTTTGAGACCATCACGCTATTATTTAACCAAAGATAATCACATGGTTATGGCCAGTGAAGTTGGTGTATTAGACATGGAATTTTCAAATATTGCTCAAAAGGTATTCAAATTGTTACTATTTATATTAGATTATGTTCAGTTATATTTAAAATCTTGATTTAGTTCATAGAGATAATTTTGTAAAATCAATAACTTTTACTATTTTTCTAGTTATTTATTGAGACTTTTGGTAGAGTTGATATATTAAATCTTTGTATGGATAATCTTTTAAATATCTTCGGTATATAATTTTCTTTGTTTATATCAATGAATTTATCTAAATTATTTTTGCATTTTATAAAATTGTTTAAAATAAACCTTATAAATTACTAAAAATATTATTAAAAGGAATATTTTAATTCAAATATCTTACTATAATTTAAAGTTTAGTAAGCTTTTTAAATTGTCTATACTATGAAAAACCAAACTTATACATTATTTTAAATGATTTGTTCAAACACTAAGTTTTTGTTCAATTAGATTTATGTTACTTATTAGTCTTTTATATTCCTGACCTGATTTATTACTTTTCAATGTATTGCATTCAGTTCAATGTAATCTTTAAATATGATTCTTTTTTTATCAATAGACCTAAATCTTAAAATTTTTAGATATTTTAAATTGCAATTTATTTTAGGGAAGGTTAAGACCTGGTCGAATGCTTCTTATAGATACAGATAAAAATATGTTTATTAAAGATGAAGACCTGAAACTTCAAATTGCTTGTAAACGCCCATTAAAATCATGGTTAGAAGAAATGGTAAATATTTTCTCTGAATTTCTGAGAGACGTTTTTTATTTATTAAATGCTTAAAGAATTTTTAATTTGATCAAACCTTTATTAGAAAATTTATTCTTGCGAATATTGTGAAAATCTTTTTAATGGTGTAAAAGAGGGAAAGAATTTTTTTGTACCTAATTGATAATTTTCTGTTAAGAATTTGGACTAACAAAGTACAAACATCAGTACTAAGTATTAAGAATTAATATTCATGATTATTTTTAGTTACTATAGTTTTAATTTGTCTTTAATTTATACTATTAGATAAAATTTTAGTTTCATGTATATTTGAAATATTTGACTTGATAAATACATAGGAATCTTATGTATGCTAGGTTTGTGTCTATAATTATTTTAATTGTTAGAAAAGGAAATAATCTTGAAAGTTCTTAAACTTATATTTATTGAATATAATAACTAACAGAATAAGGTTTTGCACTATAAGTTTTCAAATTCTATCCGGTTTTTTTTGGGGGAAGGGGAGAAAAGTAATTTAAACCAAATTGACTAAAAAGAGAAACATTGTTCCTTTGCTTTTGAATGAAACTAAGTTTCAAAATCATTTGAAAGAAGTTTTTTACAACATAAAATTATTTAAAACAATCTGTTAAATAACTAATTTAAAGTTGTAAACTAGTTTGTTTCAATTTCTTCTTAGTGCAAGTAAATTTACTCATGAAACTTTTGTAACTTTAATCTTTCATTTTAAATTTCTAGAAATTTCAAATTAAATAAATTTAATTTTCCTACTATAGTTTACATTGAATGACCTTCATGCTGCTGGATTTGCTGCTGATCATCATGTTAGTCATCCTAAACTTGATCAAAGTAAACGAACCACAAGTCTTGCTGTGGAGGATAGAAGACTTGCTCTCTTTGCATACACAATAGAAACTATAAATATGCTTATTGTTCCTATGGTCGACACTCAGTATGTATCATAAAATTAGTTGTATTTTTGTTTTATTTGTAACTATTTTGCTTAATAATTTTAAAGTGTGAACTTATTAATGTGAATATAACTGAATGATCATATCAGTTTTTGCTTTATAATTTATATTTTGTATTCGAATAGAAATATAAAAATCTTTCATTTAATTACAACTAAAAAACTTTAAAGTTTGGTTTTAAAGTTTTTTAGTTGTAACTTTAAACACTTGGTTTTATTAAATTGCCTTATGGCTTAGTGATTTGGAACCATTTTTGAATGGCAGGCTCTAATTGAATTAACTGTTGGTTGAAAAAAGTTACCATAAAGCAACAAACATACCAAATGTATTAATTATAATTTCTTTGGTATATACCTCTTTATATTATAAATATGTATCGAAGATTTGTTGAATTTTATTTTACTATTATCAAGTTGTTTTAAAACGTGTTTTATTTTAATTAGTAAATTTTTGAGAGGTAGATTCTCTTAAAATTTATAAATGTATGGTCAATTTATGCTAATAACTTTTTAATTTATCATTACAATACTTTTTTTGTTGATATTTATAAAAAGATAGATTAATATGAATATTAATGAAAATATCTTGTTATATTAGAAAAGAAGCTCTTGGATCTATGGGTAATGATGCTCCATTGGCTTGTCTGTCCTTATACCAACCACTGATATACGATTACTTCAAGCAACTTTTTGCCCAAGTCACAAATCCACCCATTGATCCCTTTAGAGAAAGGATTGTAATGTCGTTGGTGAGATTTTTTTTAACTAATATTTATATGTAGGTGTTAGTCTGATTAAATCTGACCTTTAAAATATGAAATGTATTATGAGCTAGTTGTACTTCCAGTCAGCAGTTTAAACTTGGATTTTGAACAACTCTTAAACTATATTTAATATTACAAGTGTTTTGTAAATCGTTAAACTTTATAAATATGCTAGTTAACAATATGTTGTAATTATTCTGTTCTAGCTTGATGGCTATATTAAGATACTTCAGAGTTAAAGAATGAATACTTTAATCATTAACATTTGAGTTTCAAAAAGGAATATTTTACAGTGATATTTAATTGGGGATAGTTTTTTATAATTTTAATTCTGAAATTGGTAATTTTACTCACTTTTATCTAAATTATATAAAATTTTATTTGAAATAAGAATTCTAATTTGTTAGCTGTTTTAAGGTTTTAATTTGCAGTAAATGTACGATTTATTATTTACTTAAAAATCTTGAAGCACTTATTTTAAATTCACAATTTTTAAATGTAAATTAATACTGATAAATGATGTTGGGCTTTGCTTAATTTACATTTTAAAATGGACTAATTACTCAGATTCTGTTCAGATGAACTCAGAATCATTTAAAATCTTTCATAACAAGATGTCCTTCATTAATTAAAATAGTTATAACATGAACTTTTAAGTATTTTTACTGAGTTTATTGCCATATAAGCATATCTTTCATCTTAGGAATGAATGATAAATTTCATGTAAAGCTTTTTGCAATGACTAAATAAATTCCATTACTCTTCATGTCACATATTCTTGTCATCTCTTTCAAAGTCTTTGTAATTAAAAATGTCAAAGAAAAGGATATTTTTTCAATCCTGTTAAGTTCAGGTATTTAAAAAATACCAATATTCTGTATATATGAGTACCTGTAAATTAAATACTGTATGGTTAGTGTATCTTTCAAAATTTACATTTAATTTTAGTGTCTTCATGATTTGTAAAAGATTATTATATAGGTTGATAAATAAAGATTCCAATTAGTTGTATGATACAGTTTTAACAATCAGACATAGGTAATTTTTAAAATATTTTGTTAAAGTAATACAGTGTAAAAAATGGCAAAAACAAGTTTACTTTTATTAAATATTGAAAAAAGTGGATTCTTCCTTTTAAAAATGTTAATTTTGGAAATTTTGATGCAGAAAAATCCTTTCTATTTCCTGCTCATGATTTGAAATGCTTACATTGCTACAATAATTCTAAATAATTTAAATGATATTGTCTTAATATAATGCTGAGAAAGTACAAGAGTTTCCATATTTCTTTTTAAATATTTTGGATGTTAAAATCAGATTAAAATTGAAATCATCAGTTTTAAAAGTTGATAAATATTAAAGTTAAAAAATAATGGAGGTAGTACATTTTAGGTAGTATTGACATATTAAAGATCTATCTTTGGTGGCCTGTAAATGTCAATTTTGTATTATAATCAATCTTTTATTGAAACTTACATTTTTAATTTTGAATTTTCATTATATAGGCTTAGTAATAAAAACTTGTATCTAAAATATAATCAATGAATACGTTTGAGTCATATTATGTGTGAAATTAGCATGCAACAACTGTTCTTTCTAAAAATCTGTCCATATGCATAGGCGTGTCCCATTGGTCCTGCGGCAAACATTTTAGAACCTAATGCTCAACAATGCTGTCGCTTGTACTTAGAGCAACCAATACTGTCCTTAAAAGACATTGAAGTGTTGAAAGCTACAACTTACAAAGGATGGAAGGTATATTGAGAATATTTTATTTATAAATAAAAATAGTTGCCAATAGTTCAATTTGAAGTATAAATTTTAATTATAAATTTTCCCTTATAGACAAAAGTGATAGATATTGTTTATCCAGTGCATGAAGCAGCTGAGGGATTATTCCCTGCTCTGAATAAAATACGCGAGGAGGCATGCACTGCTGCTGAACAGGGTTATTCTTTGGTCATACTTTCTGATAGAAAAGCTGGACGAGATTTCATACCTGTCAGGTTAGATTCTTTTGATCATGTATTGCTACATCAACACAGCACTAAGTTTATATAATTGTTAATTGAAAATTTACCATTAGAAGTAATATAAAGATTATTTTTTCGTTAAAATTCGTTGGTAGGATTTAGATTGCTAAATTATTATAATTATATTTATAATTTAATATTGAAACTGTTATCTTAATTGCTCACTATATTTGTAAAACTGTCCAGTTTATATTTTGTATTATGAAGTTTGGTTGTATACTTAAACTAACAAAAAATCTTTAGTTCATTTAATAGTTAATAGACTTTATATCACATGTTTAATGAATTTTAATATTCTAGTGCATTATTAGCATTGGGAGCTACTCATCACTATTTGATCAATAAACTTCAAAGAATGAAAGTGGGTTTGATTCTAGAAACTGGTGAAGCAAGGTAAATTAATTTGAGATCATTAGTGAATCTTTTTATCATAATTACTTTTGCCTTAATTATATTTTAATCTTGTAGGGAAGTTCATCATATGTGCGTGTTATTAGGTTATGGAGCAGATGCAATTTGTCCTTATTTAGTTTTTGAAAGCATGGCTGAACTTCAAGGAGAAGGAGTAATTAGTGAATCTTTAACTGAAGATATGATTTTCAAGAATTATGTAGAAGCTGTAGAGCGAGGAATAGCAAAGGTCTGTTAATACGAATATATATTGGGGTTTGTTATTTTGAAAACTTAAAAAATATTCATTGAACATACATAACTTGAATCGTAATTTGGGTAGTAAATTTAAATAAACATCAGTATTTTTAAGTAAAGTAAACTAAAACAGATCATATCTATAATTTCAGGAGCCTGTAAAATTATCAGTTTACCTATTTATTTACTATTATTAAATTTGATAGTGACAAATTTTCTTCATAAAGTGAAGACAACAAAGTGTTAAACATTTTTAATAGAAAAGTATTGTACTTTTATTCTTAAAATAGATTTAAACAATTCAGAATTGTTACTTTTATGAAAATGCACCATTGCTAGAAAATTAGAATAACTTAATTATCAATGTTTGGTTTCCAAGATTGTAAAAATAGCATAGTTCTTCTTTCTGTGAGTTATTTAAAAATTTTTTACGTATTAAGTATGTAATTTTTTGAAAAAGATTAGCTTATTTAAAAAGCTCTCTGTATGCAGTATAATTAGTTTTAACTTACTTGAAATATTTAATATATATAATTTAGTTTATTTTTTTAATATTATTATTAAAAAAACTACAAGTTATGATTTGTTGCAAATTGATAAATTTATCTTTGCTCTTTTATAAAAATGTTCCCTTCAAAATGAAAATATTTTAAGTTCTCTCTTAGATTCAGATTTTAACTTTATAATTTTGATGTATGCAAATAATTAGGACAGGATTATGATCACAGAATACAAAATATAAAGCCTAACCTATATATTGATTCAAATAAATTCTTTTAATTATACTTTTAGCTTGACAGTTATTCTTGAATTACTTACATATTTTTAAATGTGTGTTTTTCATATAATTTTTAAAAATCAGGTTTTCTCCTTGCAAATTTGTTCTGGAATAAGTAATGAAAATATGGCTTGAATTTAAATTTTTGTGATAGCTTTGCAATATCCAATATTCTCTCAAACTTTAGTTGCATGCAAATTTTGCTATCATTTCCTTAAATTTTTACAAAGATTCTTTTATCTTGTTGGCTAATATAATAAAAATGATCAATTTGATCAAAATTTGCCAAATTGTTGAATTTTATTGATATTTAACTATAACCTGTAAATAAATACAAGTTTTTGGTTTATTAAAAAATGTAGTTCTTTACATTTCAATGATATGAATAGTTCAAATATGACTTATTTGATTCTTAAATAAGTAATATATTAAAATCTTCTATAAAAATCTTGCATTCAAATTAATTTAGTTATTATAAATGTCTCAACTGAATGATTAGATTTTCGTAAATTTAAAAGCCTTATAATTTAAATTATTTAGGAAACAGGCACATTGTGGTACAATACTCAGTAGAACTCTAACCAAATATGAAAAGGATTATTATTTATAAGATAAAAGCTAATTATTATATAAGACAAATGAAACATTAGACGAGGTAGTTAGCAGAACAAAAAAGAATTAAAATGCTCATTTGTGGAATGTGTAATCTAGTTTGGAATTATATTTTAATAGTTGAGTTAATCATTTTATCTAACTAACAAGAATGAGTTCATCAACTAATTACAGTTTTTTAAGTAGAACTCACATTCTAAGAACAACAGGAAAATTCAAACTTCACTCTATGCTTGTGCTTAATCCCTTGGTTTTAGAATCAACTATTGTTGTGCCCAGTTAATTTTGTGTTAAAGTGAAATTGTTTCAAGGTATGTCATAAGTTTTAAGTTGTTCATAACAGTTAATTCTTATTTCAAGTAATTTTTCACTTGTCATTAAATCTGTCTGAGAGTTGGTAAATAGTCAGCACTCTTGTCTTCAATTCAAACGTTCATGGGTTAGAATCCCACCTTGATCTTGGTTGTTTGTAGTGGTTCAGAACCCACATATTAAACTGTAGATCCCAGTTTCATTAGCCCTTTTGTGTAAAAAATGACTGTTGAATGACAAAATCAAATATGTTTGCTTCATTGCCTAGTCTATAAAGTTATTTTTAAAAACTTGAGAATTTACCTTTATTTCCTCTCCAGTTTTTCTAAGTAAAAAATACGAATTTCTATGAAAACTTGTTTTATTCC
The DNA here is from genome assembly GCA_037975125.1 of Latrodectus hesperus. Lineage (NCBI taxonomy): Eukaryota > Metazoa > Arthropoda > Arachnida > Araneae > Theridiidae > Latrodectus > Latrodectus hesperus. The sequence continues at coordinate 35,047,196 of CM075860.1, read as the reverse complement.
TGGAACTTTTCCAACTTCAATTGCCGTAAATGGAATCAATTTCCGAACTTCATTCAGAACAAATTCTTAGTCTCCTGAAAGAAAAAGAAATACAATAATTATTAGTTCTTGTTCAGTGAGGGACCATACATTTCCAAATAAAAGACAAATGTGAAGCTAAAAAAAGTTCTAGAATGCTTATTAAACTTTTTGTAAATTGCTCTTTGATGGTTAGTGAGCATAAGTTTAAGTTCATAGAAAGTATCTATGTTTTGTTAAGTTAGTCATTTTGGATTAGTAATGTTAAATTGCTCTTTCATATTATAACATCTTTTTTAAAATGAAATTTCTGATACATGAATTATTCATTTTAAATATTATAATTTCCAGGTAATGGCAAAAATGGGCATATCTACGCTGCAAAGTTATAAAGGTGCTCAAATATTTGAAGCAGTTGGCTTGAACCAAGAAGTTGTGGATTTTTGTTTCAAAGTAAGATCTTTAAGTTTTGATGCTATATATATTTCAAATTTTTGAAAATGGTTGGAATTTTTTAAATTTTTCATTGATTATCATTAAATATTATAACTAAAAACTTGCTAATTATTTCCTACTGTTTACAATGGCGACAATTTTAAAACTTTGTGATTAAATGCAAATTTAGTGAATGATTAGTGTCATTGCTCTGTTCTTGAAATTTATTTTCCCTGGGCCTTGTAATGATTCAGAAACTTTTAAATATTAATATACGTTGCATTAACTTTCATATGCAAAATGTGATTGCAGAGTGACAAACTAACCAGCCATCTTTTCTTAAGAGTATTTGATCATAAAATGTTTATGTAGCAATTGTTTTCTAACACAGAACATTTAAGTAGATTATTTCTTCAAATAAAAACTGACTAGCCTATTTTATAAAGCATTAATTTGAAAATAATGCATTTATGTGCAATTTAATTTTGTGCTAATTTATTTTCATTAATAGTTCTCACTGAGAACGAGCAAAAAATTACTTGGTATAATCATATTTTAAGATATCAAAGAATACATTTATCCTACTATATATCTTTTTTAACTTATATAAACAATGGTAGTTTTCCTTCTAACTTAATGCATTTATAAAACACATACATGTGTATATAAAAAGTATGAATGTGTGTGTATGAAAGTGAATAATAATGCGGATAAGATTTCAATAAAAAAGTGTAAATGTTTTCATATTTCAAAGAGTAATCAGGTTTGTAAATAAATTTCTGCAGGTCTTGGAGGAATAATCTAAAAATTATTACAGTCTAATCTTAATTTTTTAAGCATCACAAATAAAACACATATCTAAAATCAAATATGACCCGAAAAGTTGATGTGTGTAATTATGAGACTGGCACCTTTAACACTCATAATTTACATGTAAAGCTACCTTAAGGAGCCAAAACAATTAAGTAATCATTAATTTGAGGCTGACATCAGTAATATGGCAAATACTTGTTCTCAAGATGGTTTAAGAAGCCTGAATAATTTATAAGACTTGTGGTATGAGACTGAGGTCTCCAAACCAGAATGGTCCTATAAAATATGGCTTAGGAAGCCAAAATAGAAATTGTAGTTACAGAGATGTCTTCTCTGTACAGCACAGTATCAACTATTGCCACATTCAACCCTATTCCTTATCTTCAATCACAATGAGGGGTGGTGGAAGTAACATTCGGATGTATGTTATAACATTGTTCTTTCAATTTTGACAGTAATGTATACCTAACTAAAATTTTCAGTTATAATTTTGACATTAAGAATGTTTTATGCTAATTTTCTTTTTTCCTAATTTCCCTCTTTAAATATGAGATCATTCTTAGCACTGAATACTTGTTTTCAGTGAGATAAATTGTTTCTTATAAACATGAATATTTTTAGTTTATAATTATTGAATCAATAAGTATATTCTTCATCCAAAAGTTTCAAGTATATTTTTAAATTATTACCAATTCAAGAATACTTTTTTAGAAATAATGATCAAGTATGATTGTTTAAACAAGATAACTGAATAATTTACTCCAGAATGTTTTAAGTATTTAAGACAAGCAAATTTAAAATTATTGAGTTTTAATAAATTATTTAAGTCAAATGTTTACTGCTTCTGAAACTTAAAAAGAAAATTAAAGTATTATGCTTTGATTGTACTGTCAATTCTAATTTGTTCCATGAATACACAAATGTTAATGCCAAAAGGCTATTGAGAATAAATGTCATAAAAACAACTTGTGTCAAGAATCCTGTATCACTGAAATAATTTAAATTATTAAATTGGTTGAAGATTAGGCTATTATGACAGTTAATATTCAATTTTCATAATATTTTAGACAAGATCTTTATACTTGACATTTGTATTTTCTGACTGACATCTAAAAGTTTATTTTCAAAAATTATGTAAAATTATCTGTTAAAATTTTCTATCCTCTTTCTGATAAATTACTTGTCTGGATAGAAAAGTAGTAATTGTCATTAACAGTTTTAAAAAAGTTTGTTTCTAATTTCGAATATGTTTCTGTAAATTTTCTTTATCTAGAATACACCTTCAAGAATTGGTGGTGTTACCTTCAAAACATTGGCAGAAGAAAATCTAGAGCGGCATCGAATAGCTTATAGTGATAGAGATTGTGATAACATTGTTTTGAGAAATCCTGGAAATTATCACTGGAGGAGTGGAGGAGAGAAGCACATCAATGATCCATTGGCAATTGCAAACTTACAGGTAGGATGTAACATTTTTTTAAAATTCATAGTTTTTCTTAGAATTAGAGAAATTTTTTAGACAAGCACTTTTATGTGCTGTGTATGTTTATATAATATACCACACATTTAACTCACAAACAATATAGTCATATAAAATATACTAAATGATGAAATAAAGTGAAAGAATATTAAGAAATGAGAACATTTAGAATTATTTATCTTGTTAAATGAATAAAATCACATCCTTCTTTATTCAAAAGACATGTTACAAAAAATTACGTTGAGCTGTTGTAATTTTCTAATAAATTGCAATAAAATTTAGGTTATTAAGTCAATAGGGGGCATGTTTCATTTTAATCAGAGCATCACAAAGGTAAAAGTACATCTTTGCTCTTTAAATACTTCAATAGATGGCGCCACCAGAGGATCCACTCCCTCAATTTTGACATTGATCTGAAGGGGGAGGAAATTTTCTTTAGACTTTTGTACCCATGGTATCTGCTCAGTGACCGACCACAAGACTTTTGATTCCACAGCTTTAACCAGCACGTATATCACATGAACTTGGTGGGTCTGTGGCGGCATTGAGAATCGAACCCCACCCTTCAGGATGGAAGACCCATGCCCTAACCACTAGGCTACCACGGCCCAAATTTTAGGTAAATCTGCTATTGAAACATATATAATAAAAATACAAAAAACTTGGATATATTGCTACCAATAATATGTATGAGTCATTTAAGATTTAATGTGGCTTATATTAATGCCCATTTATAAGGTTGAGTTATTAAGTGTACATAAGGTGGCTAGTTTGGAATAAAACTAGTACTAATTCAGTGTTTTTTATATAATGTTAGGATTCACTTATTCTCTTTATTGTGTCATACAAAAATATATGTATATGGTAACAATGTATGCACACAATATTAGAAGAGTCTAAGCTTTCTTGAGTTGTAAAAAATGTTCAACCTATTCTAGATTCCATTTTAACATCTAGGTTATATTTTAGTGATTTAGGGATTTGTAGAAAAATGTGATACTTTAATAGTTTATTTTTGGTTATTGGCATAAAAATAGTGTGTATATAAAGCATATGTCACTTTTTTAAAAATTAGAAATACTGCTTGTGATATTCTGGCTAAAGCATCTGTTTACATAAATGATTAATTTATTATGGACATTATTGAAAATATGTCATGCCTATAACAAATTTTTGAGCATAATTGTTATTGTATAACTTGTGTACAACTGTTACAAAACAAATTTCATTTTTCGTGAGTATTTGTTTTTAAGTTTTTAATGTACCTGTGCCTCAATTTTATATTTTTAAAATTTCTAAATTATTGAAGATTTTAAGTTTCTGCTTATAACAGATTTTCATGACATTTCACAGTCCTTCCCCAGAGATATGACACAAATACTGTAAAAAACTTATTGGTGAACATCTTTTTAACATCTGATTGTGCAGAATTTCACTTCTATTATTTTTCAGTTTTAATTATAATACAATATTTTTTTAAAAAAATGAAACGAAAATGTATTTACTTTGAATTAATAGATTGAATATTAAATTTTTATGATTATACTAGTTTTAACTCACTTATGAATTTGTTATTTCAAATTTAGGTAAATGAATTTTTATTCTAATATTTGTTGACTTCAGACAATTCTCATTTTAAAAAAATGAAATTTGTAGCTCTGAAATTTTTATTTTTAATAATCGTTTGACATAATAGATATTGAATTTTTTGTGAATGAATATAAAAAATAGGTTTATAAAATGTTACCTTATATGATTACATAAAATTTATCTCAGTATATATTTATTCTCTGTGTTCATTTAGGATGCTGCAAGAACAAACAACAAGAATGCATTTGCAAAATTTGTAGAATCTACAATGGAAAATGTGAGAGCTTGTACACTTAGAGGTCAATTTGAATTAGTAAAAAGTGCAAATCCAATTGATATAAGTGAAGTAGAAGAAGCAAAAGAAATTGTAAAAAGATTTGCTACAGGTAAGTTTTGAAATATTGTTTAATTAAAATCACTAAAGTAAAAGACAGTTTCCTTAAAATTCTACTTTAAAAATTATGGCTTATTTTAAAATTTACTCTCATATCTACATGAACTCATATTAATTTTTATCATTGTGATGATAAATATTGCAAAAATCTATGCAATAGAAATTGGGTTTAAACTATGAAATTACTTAAAATATAGCTTTTTTAAAATAATTAAGACTAAATAATTTGAATGAATATTTCAATAATCTCTTAGTATGGAATAAAATATCTTATAAGGTTTTGTTAACCAAAACATTTTAATGTAATAATTGTTTAGCACAATCTTTCTATATCTAACACTAGATTATTTAAATGTTAATAATATGAGCTGCAAATGTATGGCTTACCCTCTTGCTCTTGTTTTGCTTGGCTTTGTTTTCCACCTTGAATGTGATATTTATAATGGTTTAGAAAAATTTCTTTTTAAGTTGCTGTACTTATCAATTTTGCCTTCTAGAAGCCAAAATTGGTAACTGTTAAGTCATAAATCAGTATAGATATTTTTCATGATCATCTATTTAAGATTTTACTAGTGGCTGTTAAGAATCCTTCCAAATAATGTGTTATATTTTGGAAATTGATTTGAATTGATCACTGGTTAATTAATCCAGTTATAAATACATTTTAGTGGGGTAAGTTTGAATTAAGGGTGGATTAAAGCTTCAAAATTATGCATAATGTCATAATAAAATTTTTATGGTCTGTATGCAATTTTGAGATTTTTCAACATTTTTCTGAATTTAATAAATCACTTTTGATTGAAATAAAATTTTTTTGAAAGATTTTATTCTTATATACTCTATTTATTAAATTTGAATTGCAATTTCAAAGAAATTATTGGAAGATTTATATTAAATTATTATTTAGATTAAAGATTTTTTAATTTATTAGATCTTGCTAAAAGTCACTTTAAAAATGTATGTAAGTTTGTAACATTGTCAGTACAGATTACTGTTACTTGAAAATTGTTATTGCTGATTTAATTGCAAACTTCTAAATAAACTTGTATATATGGAATCTATACTTTATTTGACAATATAAGAAGCAATTATTTGAATGATATCAATGGCATACATTTCCTAAAAATGCTTGATTTTGACGATTTTACATAAAAAAAACTTAAATTATAAATTTATAAAATCATTCTTAGGTGCCATGAGCTTTGGCAGCATATCATTGGAAGCACATAAAACACTCGCAGTTGCAATGAATAGAGTTGGTGGAAAATCAAATACAGGCGAAGGTGGAGAAGATCCAGATCGGTTCATAGTAACAGATGTAAACAATAATGCTAGGTCTGCTATTAAACAGGTAAAGTTTATCATACAATTAAAATTTCTTTAAGCAAATCCTTGCCAGCTTTTAATTATTATCAAAAAATAGGCTGTTCCTTGATTAAGTTTTTTTAATATAGACAAGGGAGAAATTTTAAATTTATTGTTTTGTCAACATGCAAGATTATAAACATATTAGCACAATAAATAAAAATTCGATGTGTTGAGATATTACTGTCACAGGAAGATATATTCTAACTTTTAATTTTGATGAAGTTTCTATAAAAAAACTTTACAGTATTTATGATATGTGAATTTACTAAGCAAGAAGTAATTTGCATTTATTCTAGAATTATAAAAAACAATTGGATTTAATTTAATCAGAATTTGTAGGCCTAGAAAAATATTCAAAAATCAAATCTACATGATCCTCATGTAAAATAATTAGATTTTTTATTTGAAATGAAAATTTGATTATTCAATTTATTATATTTGAAGTCTCAGTGTTAGAATGTACAATAGAAAGCAAAATTTAATTTTTTAAGATTATTCTCATGTACATCATAAATTAAATAAAATTTAAAATTGCTTTAAAAATGAAAATATTAATGATGTACATTATTGATTTTTTAGATTCTTCAATCATTTTTTCATAATTATCTAATAAATTCTGCTTTTCATTATGATTGTTAAAATTCTATAGCATAAATATGCTATGTTATCAAATAATCTTGTAAATATTTATGTGTGTGTAAAATGTTATGTATTTAAAGATTTAAGATTTGTATTTTATGTATATAATAAATATCAAAGTAATTTTATATTACATATTTTTACAATTTTTTTACCATGTAATATGGAAAATACAGAAAATATTATTTTGTACAAATTATTTGATTAGCAAAATATCTGTAAAAAGATCATCAATAATTTCCATCATGAGAATGTAAAAACTGGTTAACATGCATTGTTTTTAAATTTTAAATATTTTCACCAATTTTTTTATTTTCTAAAATTAATGCTATCCTTTGACTGTATTCAGGATCTTAAGAAACAAATTTTCCATTAATACAAAAACTAAAACTGTTGATACTAAATTTATAAATGTTATAAAAGTAAAGAACATAAGACTTTAATCCTTTCAGATTTAAAACCTTGGGTAATTTTTTTCATGATACTTGCAAAATGTGTAAATAGTTTCAGATTTGTTCAATTCTTAATTTGGCTTACATAAATGGGTACCTCCTAGAAGATACCATACATATGTAAATCTAACTAGAAAAAATTGACAATATGCAAAATGAGAAAAAGTTAACTTTTGAAATAACTATTTACAAAAGAGAAATTTCAAAATTTGTGTTCAAATAGGAAATTGAAAATATGATTGTAAGAGAATGAGAGCTATTAAATCAAATGAAAAAATCGATAAATTGATCATGATAATGGTATGAAGTATACATTTAATTTTTGAAAAGTCTATTATGAAATAAAGATCTATTTTGAAAGCTCCTCTATGTAAAAAGTTAAATAACAGGATATCGAGAAAATATCCTAAACATTACTTGTAAACTGGCTGTATGGCAATTCTTTTAATTAGACTTAGAATCATTCAATGGTTTCTAACCCTCAATTCTACTAAATATTTTGAAAAATATATCAAAGAATTGTTTTTGTACACAACAGTGTTATAAAGTTCAAGCTAAAGAATATCATTGGTTATATCTAATTCTTGTTGAATTGGATTAATAAGTTCGATATTGCCTCCAATTTTGTATAGATTACCGATTTCTAAATGTGATTTCTATTAACTGTATTTTCTGTTCATTTTTTTTCATGGATCAATTTAATATTTTAGTTCAATATTTTTCTTTATATAAAAACTTTGTATGAAGAAAAATGTGTTTGAATCTTTTGAAGTTTTATTCAAATTACTTTTATTAAACTTGCTTCAGGCAAAATGTATAGAATGAAGTGCTTTAATTATAAAATCTTAAGCATGCTTGAAAGTTTAATTATAATTATAAAGTTTAATTAAAATTTGATTGTATAATATTTTTAATATATTGCGTTAACTGAAGTTTTAAATGTGCCTTTATTCTATTAAAAATCACCCTTGATTTATCAATTATAATAGTGTAAATTACTTAGAGTGTGATATAAATTATTACTGAGACCAGTTATCAATTTTGTATTAAGTTTTTTAATAGTTTTACCATAATTTTTAAATCCTGTTTTCATTTTGTTAATTTTTTTCTAATTTCATATTAATATAAAATTTTAAAGATATTTTAGATGTTGAGATTATTATAACTTTTTTAATTTTTGAATTAGGTTGCATCTGGTCGCTTTGGTGTGACAATTGAATACCTTGCAAATGCAAATGAATTACAGATTAAAATGGCACAAGGTGCTAAACCTGGGGAAGGAGGTGAACTTCCTGGATATAAGGTAATGTATTTTTATAATTGTGTCCTAAAGTATTTTACTGAATGTAAAAATTAAGTCTTTTAAATTAAAAAATTACTATTGAAATATGTAGTGATGTGATTGGCTGTAATTTTGTTATTTTCATCTCTTGCAATTGACGAGCAAACTAATTGAAGAGCAAATAGCTCATTTGTCTTCAATTTAACAGCTTGCAGATTCAGTTATCATTTCAGGTACAAATATTTTTAGTAATTTGGAATCTATTTTAAACTATGTTCCATTTGAACTAGCCTGTGTAGATAAAATGCAATGTAGAACAAGAAAGCAACTATCCAAACCGTCAAAACATTTTGAGTAACATTTACACGTTAAATATTCTGAAATAGTCTTTTTTGTGTGTGAAGAGGTTAATTGTTTTACAGATCAGTGGAATTGAACTCACATGAATGTAGCGAATATGACAGTTGATTGCTTTGCATGCTAGTTTTCACATTAATAGTTTGGGGGTTTAACTCCATGATCATTGTTGTTTGTAGTTGTCTGGAATTCACTTTTAATTGTAATACTTGCATAATTAGCCCTCTTATACAAAAAGGCCATATTGATAAACCTAATGTCAATTTAGTTTTCATAGGTAAAAATGCCATAATCATTAACCAATCTAAAAAACCCCATGAATCTAGAATTTAATCTTGTTTGAATTAAAGATTTTCGATTATGTAATATTTCATACGATTTATTACATCTGAACTAGGCTGTTGTATATTTTATCAAATGTTAGAATCAAATCAACGATACCTACAATTGTAGAAGATTTGATTATAGAAATATGAACAATATTTCTATAATTACTATAGTTCTATAATTAAGTTATCAGTGTTATTATAGTCATTAACTTGATAATGGTTAATAGAATCTTTAAAATAATCATAATTTACAGATATTAATATTCGGTATGGTGAATAATGCAATCATAATTTACAGATATTAATGTTCGGTATGGTGAATAATTCTAAAGTGATGAAAAATTAAGTTATTCCTGGGAGTGAATTTCAGTTTCCACAAAGGCCAGGTTTTTATTACATGCAATTGAGAGTGATATAAATATTCGGGGCAGTTAGTATAAATGTGATTTCTTGTAAATAGGAATAAACAGTTAGGATTTTTTGTAATTAAAGCTGGGCACATCAAAATTTGTGTTTTATAATTAGTGTCATTTGATTCAAGGTATGTGATGCAATTACTGAAATCTCTTTACTTGTATTAACATAAATCAACTTTCATTTGCTGATGCAGAAATTGAAATTTTATTCATGGTTCTATTTTAATTAATGTGGAATGATTCTGAAGGATGTCTAAAATGTCTTTTATGGATTGTTGCAATAGTTGAATTGTCTATCATTGAGCATCATAATGAGTTTATATGTTTCTCTATTTAACATTCTGTATGCCAATATATCCTGGATATTTTAATAATTGTGATATCTTAAAGTTGAATTTGATGTCTTGCTTAAAAAAAGTATACTAGATTGGCTAAGCGAAACTGCGATAACTTTCATCAGATTTCTTAGTAAATATGTATGGGATAAACTGTAATTGTTTGAAATGAAATCTTTATTCCTGTCACTTACATGCCTTTGTAAGCGGGAAAATTGTGGAGAACCCTATGTACAACTTAAGATGAATAAGAATGAATTTGTCCAGTCATACTAGCAACATGTAGAAAATATTTAATCATGTTGTAATCATGTATAAAGAAAGGCTTTACCATTAAAGAATGTTCAAGTTCTTTTGCAGATATGATGTAAATTTTAAAAATCAAAAGTATCTTGAAATTGTATGGCTGCTCCTTTTAACCCTTCTTCACTACTCAAGGAAATAGAGGGTAATATTTAAAAAAGTAATAGAGAACTCAATATGGAGAGCTTTTTGTGTGTGCAGAGGGCATATCTCTAATTAAAATAATCTGAGGCAGGAATCTCATCATGAACAATTATTAATTATTTAATCCATACCTTGAATTTTGATATTGTAGACACCACTCTTGAAATTAATAATTGGTTGTTCTTAAGCATTATACTTTGCATGTGTGTGTAAATCGGAAATGTTAGATGTTAGTCTTGTAAAACCGATTAGCTTATTTGATTTGAAATATGCTTTCTTTCATTATGCTTAAGAAAATAAAGTAAAATTAGCATGCTAATATTTGTTAACTATTTCTCAAAAATCAATGGGAATTACTGCACTAAATGAATAACTATTTATAATAAAAAGCAAAGTTTACTTGAATGTTAGTTATTTTATTCTAAAAATGAACAATATTATTTATTTTGCTTATAAATTTATATGTGTAATATTTGCTTTTTGTTTGATATCTAATATTAAAAATCATGGTCAGTATAAGACTTGTTATAGAAACCAGAATGTAACTTAATACGCTTATTTATACATGCTTATATGTTACATAGGTTTCAAAGGACATTGCAAAAACTAGACATTCCATTCCTGGTGTGGGTCTTATAAGTCCACCACCTCACCATGATATTTACTCCATCGAAGATTTAGCAGAAGTAAGAAAACATTTTTAATTATAATATCTGATAATCATTTAATTAGTTATTTTGTGTAAAGAAAGAGCCGTTTTCATTGTAAAAATAGGTTTTAGTATTTTTAAATAATATGATCATTATTATTACATTAATGAAACAATTATAAAATGAGTTTTACTCTACAATATCAATGAAACAAAATAGTTAAAATTGCAAACTAAGCAGTATACAAAAATTATTTAATGAAGTTTTATAATAAAGTGTAGAAATTTTAATAATTTTATAGATATTTTTTAGAAATTAGTAATGTTAAGTTACTTGGTTAATTATGGTTTCAATAATAGCCTTCATATTGAATTTTTTATTTAAGTAAGATTTACTTTTATAGTAAGTTTTGACAGGATGTGTACACATGTTTATATAGTTGTCTAATTTTGTTTCATACATGTATCAGTATAAATGTGTTTATATGAATTTGAATGTAATGTATGTTTTTCATTACAAGTACATGTTTAATTTTAATCAACTGTGTCTTTATGTCTGCCCTTAGTTTATTAGGGGTTCTATTTCATCATGCAGAATTTTTTAAATAAAGCTTTGAAAAGTTAATAGATCTGTATTTTTCGTTATTACAATTTCATATTCAATAACAGGAATAAACTCCAGTTAAATGTTGTGGACATTAACAAGAGTTACTTATATCTGGTAATTCTAATTTACAGAATGTGTCATAATTATTTATAAAGAAATTTTATATTATTCATAGTATGTGAGTTTTTGTATTAGTGCTTTTTGATTAGTTACTGATAATATTTTTAAAATTATATAACAAAAAATTTTATTCAGTTTCCTTTTGTGCAATAGTTTCTACAATATTTTTAGAATTTCTTAAATATAAATTTTGTACAAATTTACACAATTTGCTTCTGTTAATATATTGAAATGTCTAGTAAGTTTAAATTACTTAACTTGTTAAAAAAAAATTTTACAGCTTATTTATGATTTGAAATGTGCAAACCCATCAGCTCGAATTTCTGTAAAGCTTGTTTCCGAGGTTGGTGTTGGAGTTGTAGCATCTGGTGTTGCTAAGGTATTTTGTTTTTTGCCATTTTTCTATATTTTATTCATACCTAAATGTTGAGTACAATGATTATATAGAAGGAATTTAACATGTATATTATTATATAAATATAAAATTTAGTTGCTTTTGTCTGTCATGATCAGTATGTTTTGTAGTGTACTCAAGATTGCACTTACACTTATCATAATGACAAATTCGAAATGAAAAGTTAATTTCTTGAGGAATGCTTTTTTAAATGCTTGATTACAAATTTTACTGAATACAAACACAACCACCTACATAGTGGTTGTTTTTAAATCATCAGTATTGAAAAAAATGGTAGCAAATAAATTTGGGAATAAAACTTTTATCATTTACATAATCATAATTGACTGTTATGTAAAATATTGAACTATGATAGCTAACTTAAAGCTTGTTTTGGTAATCTCCTACTTTCATTTTTTGAGAAAGCTCTATAAAAAATATTACATTCAAATGTTGCAATGGAAAAAATGGGAAAATTCTATCATGTGGGTCTAAACTTATACTGTATTATAACTTCAATATATATCTTACTCACTAATATTCTAACAATAAATTCACTTTCTTGAATGAAAGCTGTCAAATTTTAACTTTATATTTTCTGATATATAAATTTAGAGCACAAATGCTGTATAATCCATAATGCCAAATTCTGAATTGGGTGATTTTTTGGCAGATTCTCTTATGTATCTGGTGATCTGGTTTTCATTAGGTCATAGATATGGAGACCTATAAAAATTATGCAGAAAATTTATTTTTTCAACCCTAGTATTTGTCATTGTGCACATCACAATATATCACCTCAGCAACAATTCTTCATAGCCAAAAAAATTCTGAGTTTGGAATCCTGGATTATATGGCATCTGTGCTAAATATACACATTTGCTATGACATACTTAATATCTCTGCAGTAATACACAGAATAATAGAAAAGCTCTAAAGCAAGCTTTGACTATTTAGTAAGTGGAGTAAACATTGCGAGTACATGTAAGTACATACCCCTTTTTGTCACATGTATTACTTTGAGAAATTTTATTTTGGAAAATTCTATTTAAAATTTACATTATGTAAGAAAGTAAATTTGCAATTACATATATAAAAATATTATTGATGCTATAATCTAGCTTTGAAGACTTCTTACAGTACATGCAGTTTGAAAATTTTTACAACAGAATATGTAATTCTGTAGTTAACAAATTAAAGATGACTGAGAAATAATTTTATTAAGCTGAATATTTACAACTATTATTTTATAATTATTTACTATATTTGCATTTTAAAATTACTTGTATGTTTAAGTTATTGTAAAATATAACTCTTTTTCTATTAGAACAAAAACATTCTGTTTTTATTTCTTCTGACTTTTTCTACTGCTGCTAATTCAAATCTTGATAGAAAATGAAAAACTCTATTTTTTCGAGTTCATTTATTGTTGTAAATATAAATTACAATTTTATGTTATGGCTATTAGGAAAATTTGTTAATGCTTAGATATTTTAGAAATATTAGATAAGACACATTTTGACTGCTACGATTCCATGGAAAATATTATTAATGTTTTATGGAAAAATACATTTGCAATTTAAACATTTCTTTTTTATGCTTGAAAAAGCATCTATAATATCAAAATTTAAAACAATTATACAACATTGAGACCTTGTAAAACTGTTAAATCTTGTAGAGGATGTAAATACTTGTGGGAGAATATTTTGTGTAACATTGACAAATAGAAAATTCAGATTGGAGCCTTCAATTTTAAATCTAATGAAACACCAAAAATTTGCAATATTATAAAATGCTGTATGTTTCACTTAAATTTTTTTTGTTATAACAAATTTCTATATATTAAATAGATTTGGTTGTAGATTTGTAACCAACTAATCTAAGTACTAAGTACTAATTGTTCAATCCAATAATTTATTGCTTCAAAAATTAAACTAATATGATTTTATTTTATAGGAAGTTTTTAATTCTTACACCAAACAATTTACAGATTAATTACTATTTTAAAGTATTTTTTAAGCAAATTAAATGATTATCAAAATATTTTGTCACATGGTTGTTGCTTTATTCTGTTAAACTTTCTACTCTTCGTAAATATTTTATTTATAAGAAATACATTGCGTTTTCATTTGAGACTTCAACTGCAAATACCATTGATCAATGATTTTGATCTGTTGTTAGTTTAAAGCTGTTTATTTTTAAGTATTGATATTTCCTACTATATGCTTTTGTTAATATGGACCATTTAAATAATCCTTTATTTCTTTCACAAAAAATTTCATAGTTGTTTTAATATTTGGTAAAAAAAATTAAAATTTGCACCTTATTCATATTTTAAATCCAATTTTATAAGCATTGAAATTTATAAGTAGATTACAGTTGCCAAATACCTCTTGATACTATCCATACTTTTTAAATTGGATAGAAAAAAATTTCTAATTTTGGTTGTTAGGATTTTTCTAGCCTTCTGTGCTTTAAATCAGTTTGCTGAATTATTTCAGTCTGTAAAGAAAGCTGTATTTTATTGTTTTTTTTTTATCCTACGTCGAAATAGTGGACTTATCGGCCATAAGTCCTCTTGCAGCCCAATAAAAATTAGCCTTATTATGAAAGTTGTCAGGTAAAAAGTTCAAAAGAGAAAGTGCAGGACAGCTTGTCAAATGAATAAAGTCCATAAAAGCTCCTGAAAGACACAGGGTACAGTAGGGTGAGTTGACAACGCCGATACGGCTTAAGTGTCCCTGGAGAAAGTCATGTCCAGTCAAAATTCTGAAATTGTCTGTGAAAATGGAGCGTGGAATGTATTTTATTATAAAAAGCCTTTAATCATTTTTTTAGAAGGTTGAAAAAATTTTGCCTTTTCATCCATTAATATTGTAATTATAAAGATCTTTTCTATTGTTTCCAAAATGAGTTATATTTTTGTTATAAGAATATCTACCAGTTATTTTAAAAAATTGATGTAGAGTTTAAAAAAAAAACATTTCATGTGCTTAGTATTTGTCCAATGATTTTTCTTTATCAATAAGTAAAATTAATTTGAAGTTAAGGGGGGAAATGTTTGGCATTACCAAATTTGGGTTTTCATTTTATTAAGAAACATTTTCAACTGTGCATAGATTGCAGTTGAAACAACTACACAGTATTTAAACGCCTTATTGTCATGAAGAGGCATCAGTAAATTAGAAGTTTGATACAAATTTTAAATGCTTGTTAGTTACAAGTGTCACATGGCGATCTTCAGACTATGGCAATGGTATCAAACATTTAAGGATTCCCTGGAAGATAGCACAAAGTCACTCAAGATTTATATCTTAAATGTGCAATATCATATAAATGACTGTTTTGAAGCTGTCTCAAGAATTCACGAACTTTGTACCAAAGGTCCCGGTCTAATTAGCCCTCGTGTGCAAAAAACGACCGTTGAGTGACAAACCAATCAAGACTTTGTGGCTACATTTAAAACATGGTATTGAGAAAAACGCTCTATGGACAGCTTAGAGATGGTAACACCTAAAAATTCAAGACTTGTGTTCTCTTTATTTTAATTAATAGAAAAGCCAGTTTATCTTGATACCTGACTATTCTTGAACAGTTAAAGATTGATGTAGTGTCTTCTAATATGCTCAGATTCAGCATACAAATGATTCTTGATGCATTTTCATCTGAAAAATAATTGGTATTCATCAGAGAAATCTATTGTTTTATTGTTTCTAGTATAATTATATAGGGAGTTTATATTTCATAAATAATAATTTTGCCCATAAGGATACAACAAATTTAAGGGAAATTCTTAAGCATTTTGCCTAAAAATTACCATAAAACATTGCTTTTTTAAGGCAGTTCGTTTTTTGAAATATATTTAAATTTTATAATTTGCATTTTGCTGTAACTTCATTAATTTTATCGATCTTTTATTGTTTATATTTCTATTTTAATTATATTTAATTACACTGATTTTGCTATTTTAAAATTTTTAAGGTTGCTTGGGTTTCAAGAAAAGGAATTTTTTTATTAAAATCCAAATTTTGGTGCAGCCTGTTCTATTTGGACCTTGCGCTATAAAACCCAACCAACCATCGGCCAAAAATTTCCGAGGATTTGTGCAGACAAATTCGTTTGCATGAAAAAACATTTACTATTACATATGTTATGTATATAAAATCTGCCTATATTGGTGAATACCAGGAGAAAGAGAATTACTCTCAAAATTGTTGATCAAAAGCTTTAATATTGAAAATTCACCTTAATATTAGTTCAGCCATACAAGTTGCTTAGTAGCCACACCATTTCTAAATAGCATATGAAAATGCATCATATAAAAATTCTGTTTTGAAAAGTGTTGCTCACATTTATACATATTGGTGTACATTATTTCTATTTTTAAATAAATTGTATGTTAAATCTTTTTTTGTTTCCTTACAGCATAAAATGGTCAGACTTTTGTCAACACTTTTGTCACTTTTTTTTTTACTATTTAAAATTTTTGTCATTAGTTACTTCCAATGAGAAAAATTCGAACAAATATTTAATTTTTCTTATTTATTAATGATCTGTATTCTAATCTCTTCCATCATATGAATTAAAATGTAATAATTTGGGAAAATAAACCATAACTTTTTATATTATATACAGAACTATAAAATTTTTGTCATGGAATTCTAAATTTACAGATAATTTCATTTTGTTTGAAATTCATAATATTTCCATGATAGTTTTAATAATTGCATTGCATGCAATTTAAATTATAAATATTGCCATATAAAATCAAAATATTATAAAACATAAAACCTTTACTAAGTACCTGAAAACGTTTTTATAAAATGGAAATACTTTATAAAGCAATAAGGTAATTTTTGAAGTCTTAATGCACCTATAAAGTTTTATAGAATATTAGTTTTATAATATCATTATGAGTTATTAATAATTTTCATTAATCATGGACAAGTAAACTTAATTTTATAAATTTAAAGTGTTTTTAGTCTTTATATATTTTATGTAAGTAGAGGTTAATGTAGTTTCACAATATCTAATTCATTATTTTAATAAATCAACAATTTTATCATTGATCTGTTTGCTGGCATTCCATTTCTTATAAAACTGAATTATAATTATTTTATTTCAAAGAATTTAATTTTTCTAATTTGATTAAAAAATTTATTTAACAAATAAAAAAATTATTTAGTTTTTTATACTTTCAGAACCAAATTAGCGTGTAATTGTTACTATCTAAGAACTAAAAAGTAGTATAATAAAAATGAAACTTTTATTAATAATAAATTTAAACTTGTATTTTAAACTATATAAATTTAAACTTCATTTTTATTAGGTTAATATACAACTATATTTTCAGGATTTCTTTGCAATTGTAAAGGAAATATCTATGCATACGAAAAGGAATTTAAAAGATGAAATCAAATCTCCTTATAAAATTTATTCAATTATAAATTTTCAAATAAATACATTTCTTTAGACTTTTATTTTTCTGATAAGCTGGTCTAAAATAAAATTTTACTTTTTGATTTATAATTGCACTATAATTAGTAAAATAAAATACTTTAAGCTAAAGTTGAATATAACTGTCATGGAAGTTTTAAATTGAATACATTTAAGAAATTATCTAATATTAAAAAAAATCAAAATTTTTAAAGCTAGATTTGTTTATTTTTAAATTGTTTTTTAGCTTGCAATTAAATATACATTATCTATAACCAATATTAATATTGAGGAAACTCTTCTATTTAAAATTTGTAAGTTAAAGAATTTAATGCATTCTACAATTTATCAAAGCTAACTCTTTGAAAAAGCTAATGCTTTCTGACATTAAGCCAAAATTAAGTTTCATATTTTGGTATGATTATAAAAGGCAACTAATTTTCTGAATCATATTTTAGTATTAAGAGTCTTTAAATTCATATTTGGTATAAAAATCATTTTTATTAAGGGTAAAGCTGAACATATTACTATTTCTGGCCATGATGGAGGAACTGGAGCTAGCAGTTGGACAGGAATAAAAGGTGCTGGATTGCCTTGGGAACTTGGGATTGCTGAAACTCATCAAACTCTTGTTCAGAATGACTTGCGTTCTCGAGTAGTTCTTCAAGCAGATGGTCAAATCAGAACAGGTAGGCATTGATTTGTCTTCACTAAAATATTTTATGAAATTTAATGTTTTATAATTACATAATGTGAAGAAAAGGAAAACTATGTAATTAGGTGCATTATTAATCTAAATTCCTGTAATGTTTTAAGCTGTGAACTATTCAAAATTAAAGTATGTTTACTGAGAAGTACTATAATTTTAATTTCAGTTCTCTAATGCTCTTATTTTTTATTTATTTTTTTTTATTAATATTATTATTTATTTATTTTTTTTTTTTTGGAAATTGAGTTAACCATATAGAAAGTTCTGTGTTTTATCTGATATATAAATTATCAAATAAAACAATATGCTAATAATTCATACAATTTCTTAATTTCTTAAAGATTTCTTAATTTCTTAAGAATTTCTTAAATGTTTGATTTAGTATACAAATGCTTATTTAAACTTATAAAATTTTCTACATGTAATGGTGAATAATTCTTTTTTCTGTGCTATCTAATTCAATGAATTTTATGTGAATTTAGTTATACACTACTCAATATTGAAAATGCAACACCAAAACTCAGTAAACATGGAAAGAAAGCAATGAACAATAAATGATCTGTATTTCAAATTGCTATGCATAATGCATAGGACAGACTCAGGTTAGTAAGTTGTAGGTGGGTGATACATGAAGAAACACGTCTAGACACAGATTCAATGATGATGAAAGTATAGATGGTGTCTTAAATGATTTTCCATTCCTTTTTAATCATTTGCTAAAGTGCATCTTCTAAAAAAAATGGCCAGGGAAGCAGCTGTATACATTGCAGGGTATATTGGCTGATGTGAGCAAAGTGCAGTTGCATGTTATCCTGCTGATAAAGGTCATAGAGTACATCCTGAAGGCAGGCGAATGTCACAGCTCATCATTCCTGTAACGTTTGTCTGTCATAGTGTAGTGAACATGAACAAGGGCTGACCTAGGATTGTATGCAATGTGGCACCTCAAGCCACGATGTTGCATAGTGGGTGATCCACAATAACTACAGTGTAGGACCTGACTCCACGTTGACGCCACACTCATACGTGACGATTATCTCTGAAAAACCAGGAACATAACTTATCTGAGACGACTATCCTGAGCCATTCTATCTTTCACATCGCTGTAATGCAGTACCATTCCAGACATTGGCGTCTATGCTGTGGGGTCAATGGCAGTCTTCTTAATAGACCTCCTGAGTGCAGGCCCCTAGTAACGAATCCAAGGCAAATGGTTCTGCTTGATATGGGAGCATCCAGAGTGTCTTGCAATGCTGCAAAATTTAAGTATACATGCTTTGTGAGACTGCCATAGCCTCCCATTGAATGCATAGTCCACATGTGCTGACATCACTCTAGCTTCTCTGGCACCCTACAAACGTTCTACAGTTCCTTGTTCCAACTATTTCATCACAGCTGGTAAACTGTAGACACATCCAGGCATCTGTTAGCTGTGATTTGCCGAAAGGATCAACTTACTTTTCTCAGTCTGATTACCGTGTCCCTCATAAACTCGTCTGTCTGCTGGAACTGACTCCATTGACAACGTCCTGGAATTCTTTTATATTACTGGTGTCCTTTGTGATAAGAACAAACTTTCAATTATTTTCCAGGTAGCAATAACGGCACGAATATTGCCCACTCTGAAGTTTCCTCATTTTATATCTTATCCTATGTGCGCTGGAGAGCTGTGCATGTTACATCATTTGCATAACTCTGTAAGGTGCTGTATCCTGAAATTCGCATATTTTTCTGGTCCTTCCTTCTTGGTATTGCATTTTCAATGTCGGGCAGTATATAAAGTCAGTACACAAGCTAACAATCTTACTCTTTTATGATATATTTCTGAACTGGAAATGAACTATTTATTCAAAAGTGATTGAAAATTCTATGCAATGAAAAATTCTGATTAACCAAAATGTTGAATATGTAGTTAATTTTATTTATAGTGCTGTGAATATGTGCATAATGCTGTGAATATGAATATTTTACAAATATGCTTTCTTGGGAAATTTTTTAAAGTCAAATGTTGTGTATTTTTTTAAATGTCTTTAAAACATGGTTACTAATTTTAAGGCAAGATAAATATTGCCTAGTTGCCAAATTAACCCAATTTTTTCTAAACAATTATGCCATTAAAAATGTAAAATGTATCTTGTTGCCAAGTCAAGGGCTAGGTACCCGTATGTCCCGGTCTAATTAGTCCTCGTGTGCAAAAAAGGACTTAAGTGACAAACAAATCAGGGCTAGGTACAGGGAAGCATGCTGGAGCAAGAATAACAATTTTGTTGCTTACAATAGAATATATTTCAACAGCTGTATTTAGCACTAAAGATTTTAATTTTGAATCTTATTCAATATTTAAAATTTGCAAATTGAAACAATACTTCCTAATTTTACTGCCATTCTGTGGGACATACCCAGTTTAAAAATTTAATAAATTTATCTACATATTGATGAAATTAGGTATCATACCTATTGCAAGTCAAGTAAATATCTTAAACTGAAAATGTAACTGAATTTTCAAATTTTTACATCAAATTAACTATTATATGCTTAAACATTTTGTCACTTTTAAAATATATTTAGCTGAAACATATAAATGAAAGTATTCTTAAAGTTTAAACTTTTGTCAAAAATACTGATTGTGAAAACTTCCTATAATTTATATCATTTCCAAGTTTTACTCTTGATATGTAGATTTTCAGTTATAGAAAATTCTCATGTGAAAACGATATTATTTATTTTAATTTTTCTGTTCCTCTAAAAATTGGCTATCTTCATAGTTTTACCCATTAATCATTGATAGTTTATTGTATAAAATGCAGCAAAGATGAAAGATAAATAATAAGTAATTTGGCCTACAACATTTGTGAATTTAATTACCAATTTTGTTGGTATTTGAATTTACTGAAAATTATTAAACTGTATTTGGTAAATCTGTTAGCCAGCATTTCATATCTATGAAAATTCATTTTGTTAATAAAATATAACAAACGAAGAAAATCTTAAACAAGTTTCATTTTTTATGGAAAAAAATCTTTTCTATTTTTGCTCTAAAACTGTCATAGTATGTATTAGATTTAGTAAATGTTTGTGTCTTTATTAAAACTCTTTTAATTTTAATGAAAATTCAACTATCTAGCAAGAAATGCTTATGCCTAATTTTTTTTAATTATCACTGGAAAAATTATATGTTCTAAAATGTAACTTTTAAAATGATTGAAACTTCTGTCAATTTTAATAAAATCTTTTATGTAAACATCACTATCAAATGAAAGAATGTAAAAATCGATAGCTTCAGAATATTCAATTTAAAATTTTTTGTATATTGAACTGTTTTTGAATGTTAAAGAAATGAATGTCTTGATAAATATTTTCCACATTCTGTGTATCAGTCAGTTCATTTTTCAAAGTACATGTTATTTTATAAAAGCACATCATCATTATTCTTCTTTAAAGTATTAAAATTTTAATCACCTCGTTTTTACAGTTAATGAAATGCACTAATAGCTAGAAAGTATCCAGGATTAAGTTATTGAATCATTTTTAACAGAATTTATGAACTTTCTATGTGATAAACTTTCCTCTAAATTTATATTTTATATGAAAATCATAACATTTAAGTAACCGTTCTCGTTATATGTAAAATTAATAGATCATTTAATATGGAGGCTGCAGTATATAAATGCTATTGTGACATTTCTCTTTAAATATCTTATTTAAAACTGTGAGCTTGATAAATCTTCAGTTGAAATTAAGAATAAATTATTTCAATCATTAATTTTGTTTTTGTTATCCCATAGTTTTCTTTTTCTTCAATAAGAGCTTAAATCCTAAGGATGAGACACTTCATATCCTTATCAAAATTTCCTTTCCAATGTAATAGTTTTAACTTTTAGTTAAAAGCCAATGTGATATGCAGTATCCCTAATCATTCAATCTCCTGAGCAGATAACATGGAGTTGCTGTCATTTATGTGTAAGTAGTTTGGAGTAAGTTTCACATCCAGCGGATTCTCCTAAATCAAAATCCCAAATTTAACTTCTGCTACCAGAGCTGCTAAAACCATCCATGAGAAGTGATTTTTTTCCCATTTTCTTCTCTTCCTGCGCAGGATTCGACGTCTTGGTTGCTGCCATTCTTGGAGCCGATGAATTTGGCTTTTCAACAGCGCCTTTGATAGTCCTTGGATGTACTATGATGCGGAAGTGCCACCTGAACACCTGCCCCGTCGGCATTGCCACTCAGGTGAGGAAATCATTGCAAGAGGGAAGGAGAGCATCAAACACAAGCATTCTCAGACATGATTTTGGGGTGTTCTTCCGAACATGTTGCTTTTAATAAAAAAGATATATTGTTTATTTCTTTTTCAGTTTGCATTCTTTTTTTGATATTTAGATTCTATACTTAGCTCTCAGAGATTGCTGTGAAGTTGCAGTTATTCTTCTATGTAAAGAAGTAATCATGCGGATTATTTCTACAGATGCCCTTTTATAGTGTTATTTGTCAGTTTTTTTACTTTCTTTACAGGATCCTGAGCTGAGAAAAAAATTTGAAGGAAAACCTGAACATGTAGTTAACTATCTCTTCATGTTAGCAGAAGATGTAAGTGTTATTATTCTCTGTCTATTCTTTAAATAAAATTAGTTGGAAGAAGTAATTTTGACTGTTTAAGTGTCTAAAGCTGTTTCTAGTTCTATAATTAGAGTAACTTGTCATTATTTTATCTATCTTAACAGAAGGCTTTTAATTTTCATAGCTTATGAATTTGCTTTTGAAACAGCTATATCTGAAGTAAATATTGTTTTATCTAGGTTATATTCTTATTTCATTGTAGTTATATTTAATGCTATTGAACATTATATGTTAGTTTTTATTATGTTAATAATCATTTTAAGAATTTACGATTTACTAGGAACTTTATTTCTTAACTACTCAATTAAACATCAAAATTCTTCAAATTCCAAAATAGTTTTAAAAAAAATTTCAAAAATTTTAGAAAGTTTATAATTTGTTACAAAAATATTTAGTTCATTTTGATGTAGTTCATTACCAAATTGTAATGTATACAAATAGTAAATCCTATCAAAAAATAGTGATTCAAATTCACCTGAAGTATGAGATTGTAATTTTTGTCAAATACAGATTAACAAAAAAAGACTTGGCTTAAGATGTTTCAGCATCTTATAAATATTTAGTGCTATATAGTGTGAAAATTTAATATTATTTAATTTTAATGTTTGCTTTGAAATTTCTATAAAATTCACTCAATAGCAGGTTTTAATTTTAATTGAACTTTAATCGAATCTTTTTTTCTAATTTTCTACTAATAACTTATTCTCTTGCTTTCTACTTGCATTATGTCAGATTCATCTAAATTTTTTATTACTTAAAAATTTTATAAGCAGCAAAATTAGTACAGTTTGAGAATTTCTGATTTCATTTTAGAATATTTTTAAGTTTTCCATTTTGTATGCATGAAAATTACTGTTCATCAGGTTTCACTTATTTGATGTATTCATGTATTTGTAATACATGCAACGATCATTTAATCTTCAGTAGTTATCTTCATTGGTTATTTTTTGTATAACTTTTTAATTATTTTTATAGACTACAAATGTCAAAATTATATGATAAATATTTTTATCTTTAAGTTTATGTGTATATACAGTGTTAGCATTAAGTACACTGCTACATATTTGTCATTATGAAATATGCCTATTCATTTTTTAAAATTTTATTTGATTTTTTAAAATTATCTTGTGTTATATATATGTATAGGAAGATATAAGTAATATATATTATGCATTCTTATAACTTTTGCCTTAATTATAAATATTAAAATCTGTTTCAAATTTTCTTAACTTTTTCTCTACTTAAGAAGTAAAAAATAGTATAGATCCTAATAACTATATAATAATTACTTATGTAACACTATGAACTTCTTTAAAAGCAAAAAATTTATTTATCTTAACCCTAACAATGTTATTTTAATGTGTGTAATAGTTTAAAAAGATCTTTCTTATTGTATATTGAACTAATGAAATCCAAATAAATATCAATTGATTTTCCTAATAAATATCAGCATCTAATTATGTATTTTTCTAGGTTAAATATTAACTTATTAATAACATTGTCACAGATTGGTTATTTTCATATTAATATGCAGGTGCGTCAAGAAATGGCTTCATTGGGTATTAGAAAATTCCAAGACTTAATTGGACGAACTGATCTGTTGAAGGTATATCACAATAAAAGCAATCCAAAAGCTCAGATGTTGGATTTTTCAGCTATTCTTATGGATGCTCTGTCTTTACGTCCAGGAACTCTAACTGTCGGCGGTGCATTAAAACAAGATTTTCTTTTGGAAAATAGAATAGTAAGTTATTAAATTTAAAGTTAATGTATCTTATCATTCCTGTGTGTAAACTTATTTTGAATATCAATGTTATGTTTATTATATTAAATTATCCTATTTTATGAAAGTTAAACTATTCTGAAGTCTTTATACATCTTTGTATAAAACTAATTTTTAATAAAAATGTTAATGTAACTAAAAAGATTTAATACAGTTGGAAGCTCTGTAAAACATGAAGTAGATCAAGCTTCAAATATGATCTAGTAAATTTCTGGCATAAAACTTCCTCTTTATTGTTCTAATGTTATTTTGATATTTTGTCTGTTACTCTAGTTTGGATTGCTTTAAAATATTCATTTGAAGCTAAATTTGAGAGTCCTTCCATTGATATGCAGAAAACAATTATTTGTTTGGTTCTTATTTTAATTATTCATCTGTCTGATAAACCAGATGAAATGATAAATTGTATCACCATGAGGGATAATCAAAAATTCTAGTACAACTTTTCATTTTTTATTGGTTTTTGGAAATCTTTAAAACAAGACTACATACAATTCAAAAATAATATATATTTATTTCCTTTATGTTTAAATAAAAAAAATAAATTATTTGAAACAGTTTGCATACATTTTTTCTTATGCATGTTTTATGTTTACCATAAAAGTTTATAACTATTTTTAGTTGCCAAGCAGTGAGCTGAATTAGGATTTTATCCAGCTTTTTAGAACCACTATAATATTCTTATAAATTTAATGTAAATCAATTGGAATGAGACTTCAGTTTTTATTGCAATAAAAATCAAGCACTAATAAAAAATATAAATGACAAATATATTATCCCACACATTTATACCTATTTAGATATCTGTGATTTAAGTCTATTTTAATAAAACTTATAATGCTGCAAATGGTAATTATGTTTTGTTTAATACTTAATAAGTTCTGTACTTAAATTTGGTGAGAAACATTTGCTTTAGTTTTTAAATAAACATATAAATTAAAAAAAGTGATAGTTAATAAGTAAAAGAGTAAAAATGTCAGACACAATATCGATGACACAATTGATAATATCGCCGAAAAGAGCGATTTATTGCAAAGTAGCAACCCTTCAAAGCTGTTTAAATTAAAAAAGTTAAAAAACAGAATCTTAAATGCCACTTAAAAATTTCCTTTTTATGGATAAAATCAAAAATCGTCTAAAAGCAATAAATACATAAAAATATTCGAGAACACTTTTGTCATTACCTTGATTTTTAAGGGAAAGAGTACTGAAAGGGTATTTGAAAACATTGCTATTCAATGAATGCTTGTTTATGTTCCCATTGAAAAACTTCATCCATAAATGCAAAACCAGTTTCATAACCATCGGTAACGTTTTATATGTGTTTAGACATTTTATGTTTTTAAATGAATAATTTTAATAAAAAAATTGAGAAAAATACTTTTTTCTTCCAGGATAATCTTTTGATAAAACAAGCAGCTGATGTTATAGAAAAACGCAAAAAAGATGTTACGATTCATATGGATATAACCAATGTGGATAGAACTTTTGGAGCTACTCTAAGCTACCATATTGCAAAGTATGTTTTTATTTTTGTACTACTTAACTTTAACCTGTAATTTTAAAAATTTCAAAGTTTGATTATATACATTTTTGGTTTGTATGAAAATAATAAAATAGTGAAATCAAAAATTAACTTTATCTTGTTTCAAAATTTTACATTACTTTTATATTCTAACATTTCATTATTTAAATTTTTACAAATATTTTTTTCTGTATAATTATGCTTTGAAGAGTAATCTCTTTGCCTTTATTTTTTTCTTGCAATTTCAGCTACAAAATGTAATAGAGCTATAAAAAAATTTTAATGAATTGATAGCATTTTGCTAAACTTGATTCTTTATTTATATTTCCCGATTAAACATTTATGGGAGAAATTTATAACCATATATGAATTGTGTTAGTCTATAGGATTATAGTTAAAATACTTTTTCCAGGAAATATGGATCGCAAGGCCTGCCAGAAAATAGTATAAAGATAAAATTAGAAGGATCTGCTGGCCAAAGTTTTTGCGCATTTTTAGCTCCAGGAATTTGTGTTGAATTAGAAGGTGATGCTAATGATTATGTGGGAAAGGTAAAGTTTATTTTTGTTGGATTCATTGAAATTTAAAATTGTTGTTGTTAATATGTATATAATTTTATTTTTTAAATCTAGGGATTATCTGGAGGAACTGTTATTGTATATCCTCCTACACGATTACCTCAAGATTTTAAATCTGAGGAAAATATTATTGTTGGCAATGTTTGCTTATATGGTGCTACATCTGGAAAAGCCTTTTTCAGAGGTATTGCTGCTGAACGATTCTGTGTTAGAAATTCTGGTGCTACTGCCGTTATTGAGGTATGATTTTAAAGTGTATATTTTTAAATATAAAAGTTACTGAGGGAAAACGTTGAAAATTACAATTATATTCTCAATCATTTATCAAGATTATTTTATGAGAAATATTTAATAATTAGATTTATTCCAACGTAATTTATCTGTAAATTTATTTAATTTCAAATATAGATTGTTGTTGAGTTGAATTTTGTTTCTTTGGTGAATGATCCTTTTATGAATTACTATTTCTTAATAAGTTTTATTAAAATTGTTCATGACAGTTAAATAGTAGTACTTAGATAGTTTTCAAAATTGAAAATAATTTACTAGTACATTATTACTTTGAGATGATTTAAACATCCTTTACTTAAGAATATTGAAACACATTCTCCAAAAAGATAAGATTAACATAAATAAAATAAAAATTACCCATTTTATAAGATTAACATAAATAAAATAAAAATTATCCATTTTATATTATCACACTATGAATTTAATAGTTTTTATATTTTTGCTTTTTAAATCGTTAATTTCAGGATATTTTTGAAATTTAAATTTTATATAGCAATTTGTGCTTTTATGAAGAGAATTTTTCAGTTCTTTTTTCTTGAACTTTATTGAAACTTCATTAATTTATTTGAAGTGAATAAAATGTAAATTGTTACCTGCATGCATATTTTTTCCATTAATTAGCAGATTTTGATTTCTTTTGAATATTTCTTAAGCTCAAGAAAGTAAAAAATTGATTATTTTAAACTGATAATATAATCTATGAAAAGCATACAATTATGTTCATTCTAGCATAATTTTGATACAAAGATTTTGATAAGATGAGATCCACACTTGTCAAAAATATATCCATTATTGTTCCCCAATTCATTGACTTTTTATTCTTAAGTTGGTATTGGTCTTCTGATTTTTATGTGATTTAATTTTAAAAATCAAGAAAAAGGAAAACATATTTTAATGTATTTCCTTTTTTCTTTTATAAAAATATCATGCAATATTATTGAAATTAACCATTGCCAAGTTTTACATATTAGCCAAGGTAATTGTACAAAAAAAATTTTAGAAATTTAATCTCTAAAATGCATATTAATCTACTACTTAAATTTGACAATTCCTATCATTTCTTTAATATACATCACATAGAAATATTTTTCCAAAGAGCAAAAGAGTTTCGTGTAATACTTAAGCTCCATTTTGGACAATATTTTAATATCATTGATTTAAATTAACTATAAAGAACTCTACTTGACACTTTTAAATTTTACATACGTATATCAATTATATTTGTGTGTCACAGAAAGAACAGCTTTCATACTGAATATTAAGACTCCTCTTATTAATCATTTGATAAATGAAATTTTAGTCTTTACTTTTTTTGCTTAAAAACCTTTCTTACACAAGTTTGTTATGTAATGTAAATCATAATGGAATATATAGATTTTATCAAGATAATATGAACCTAACCCTATGTGTATTTTTTTAGATGGAATTTAATCAAGCAATTTCGTGGATTCTATTAATCTTAAATCAACAAATAAAATTTATACTTGTATTTAAAAATTTCATGCAACAATTTCTACATACTTCTATTACACCTATGTGTTATGTTTGTAGGGTGTAGGCGATCACGGTTGTGAATATATGACAGGAGGCTATTGTCTTATTCTCGGTCCAACTGGTCGAAACTTCGCTGCTGGGATGTCTGGTGGTATTGCTTATGTATTAGATGAGTAAGTTTTTTTTTCAGTTTTTTAATAAGCTAGTTTTCAATATTGTTTGAATTGATATAAAGTAAATGGTTTTATGTCTAAAATTTGATTTTGGAAGTCTTTTATTAAACTATTCTATGATATTATGTATGAACTTTAAAACTTTATTTATGGAGATTGAAATATTTATTGTTATACATGCATTCAGTTATGTCAGTCATTGCCCCATATTATTTATTATGAATGCAATATCGCTATTTAAATTTGAAATATGTTTCTCTTAAATTACAAACTAATCTATGAAAAATAATCTTAAGCATGCAAAGTGTGTATTAAAATTTAAAGTGTTTATTATTATAGGAAAAAAACTCTTGAGTCTCGAACTAATTTGATGATGGTTGATCTTCTACCTCTTGAACTTCATGAAGATGTGAAATTTGTGGAGAATTTATTGAAAGAATTCCATGAAAGAACAGGTTCAACTGTAGCTCAACGCTTATTGTCAACTTGGCCTAAATCTATAAAATTATTTGTAAAGGTAAAAATTTCTCTTAAATGTATTATAATTGCAATATGAATTGCTTCCTTTTGAAATTGAGGTAAATGTGAAACCAAGATCCATTGGAATTCAATATTTTAGTAACTAATATTTATATAAAATATGAGAATAGAAAATACTAGATTTTCTAATCCTTTAAAAATATTTTTTCTTTGGGCAAAATCCTATAACTCAAATATTTTCTTCTTTATAAACCTGAGCTGCTTAGAAAATGTTAATTTTAAATCGGGTATTTATAAATGTTATGTTTCTTAGTCTCATTAATAAAGGTAATTCTTAACAGATTTCATAAATTATTCAAATTGTTATATTCTGTAGTTTATACTGGACATTTAGTATAAATAAAAATTTTAAACAAGTATATATTTTAATGTAAACTTTAGAGAGTAACATGTAATGCATATGCATATTTCTAGTGATATTGAAAATAAGTTATGTATCCTTGAAAAGTTAGTCAGATAAGAAATGTGTGAAAAATCTTATCTTAAAATTGAATTTGGTTGTCTCTTAAAGAAAAAAAATCAATCCTTTAATCTATATTTTAAAAAACTACAAGGATACTTTATAATTTTTATGTAAATGAGCTATTTTTGCACATTGATTTTTGTGTACATACATTGCACTTAGAATTCCAGAAATGTTGCCTTTTCCATAAAAAATTATGTATACCATGTATGGAATAATATACTTTGTGTCCTGATATTCTTTTATGACATACATGAAAAAAAACCTTATCAATATTCTTGTAATTATATTTACACACCATGGTCATGCATGGTGTCCAAATATAATTACTAGAATAATATTCATGCTTTATATGGAATTGTTTAGTTTCCAGATTTACTTATGTGACTTATTGCTCAATTTGTTTGTACATAGTGTGTTACTATTAATCACTAGATTTTCCCCTAATGTCATGCAAATGTGTTCTAAATTAACATTAATATTATAATATTCCTAAGAGGTAAAAATAGAAAAACTTTATGCAGAACAGCTTAAAGCACAGTTGTACAGAAGATGGAAATTCCTGACAAAAGACTAATAATGAAAATACACCCTTTGGTTGAAAATATTATAACTAATGTAGAATTTACATTGGCTATCCATGCTGAGTATGAAGTTTTCAATGAGTTTCTGGAACAGAAGTGTTAATTTCTTTTATACCACCAACTCCAGGGCCAGAATTGGCATAGTTTGTCATATTTTGGACCTTGCTCCACAAAACTCAACCAACCTGATCCAGAATCATTTAGCACTGACAGTTTTTGATGTATTACCAATAATCTCCTTAATGTTTTGACAGGATCATTTGTATTTAGAATTTTGGACCATGTTTTCTTTAGATGCTGTAAATATCGTCATCCAACAGATTTTCAATACCTGCTGTATGATGTATAATATCATCCATGAAGAACTGAGATTTGTATTGTAAATTTAAGATTTTATAATCTAGAATATTAAAAATGCCTGTAATAAACTGAGTATAATAATGTGAACTGGACTGTCTAAGAACAGAGTCTTGTATCCAAAAGTGTACTGAACTTTATTCCTGATTTTCTTAGTTATGGAATTCTTGACATTTTGGAAAATAGTCTCGAATGACTTGTTAGTTACTGGTTTTCATGCAAATAAACCACCATTGTGCATCTTCCTCACACTAGTAAAATGTGATATCATTTGTCCCATAATCTGTTTCATGCATCTTGGGTTTTCTACTGCTTTTTTCCCCACCTATAGAATGGTATATCAATATCCTAATGCCTTAATTGCTTGTGAATGACTAAATTACTGCTAAACCGCTGAAAATTATCCTAATTTCAATTATCCTAATATAATTGAAATTATCTTCTAGATAAAAACTTTTCAAAACTAACATTGTAGTAACTTCTGAATTTTCCTCCAATTTCTAATAATTTGTGTGAAATCATTTAAGTATCTTCTACAGGACTTCCTGTTAGACATTTCATTGTGAAGCAGCCACTCAATGTCATTTAAATTGATCTATTTCCTTCCAAAACTTTCATAGATCTACAAAAAGTACACTGCCATTATTCTGTATAATGCTATCTGACACACGTCTATTTCACTGTACTACTTATATACATATGTTGTATCAGATTCCTATTGGTTTTTCAGTTTCGATTTTAAATGTTATACAAATGTTTCATAGGTGCCAAACTGGAACCCTTGAGCAAATGTTTCATATATGCTAAACTTGGAACTAATCACAAATTTTTAGTGCGTGTTAGATTTTTTAATTAAGAACCTCTATATAGTAATATTTAAGCACACAAAAGTTTAGTTTGATTTCAATGACGTACCATCTGTACATTTCTTCAGTGCCATGTAAATTATAAGAAAATGAAACTTTATAATTAAATATATTGAATCTAAAATTATAATAAAATTTTAACTACACTGAAGAAAATATATGTAATACTTAAAATATTTGCATGATTTGTGAAAGAGTGTAGTTATTTAACTGAGTTATCAATTGAAATAGGGTCTTGATTATTTAAAAATTTTCACTGAAAAAGATTCATTACTCAAGGAATTTCTTTTTAATAAAAGCCTTTTCTAATTCTAAGTTCTACATGTAACTTAATAAAGAATTAAATGAATTGTATTAGCCATATTCCTCCTATTGGTGTACCCTTTTTACAAAATTTAAAAAAAAACTTAATTTTTAAAATCTTTGATAATGAATTTTATTGCTGATGAAACTGTCTTTAGGTATTCCCCAAAGAATACCAACGTGCCTTACGCCAAGCAGCTGAAGAGGCAAAAGCTTCTTTAACTAATGGTCCAGATACTGCATATAAAGTGTCTCAACCTATTAAAGACATTGAAGATGTAATTCCTGATAAATTGGATAAAGTTAGGTAAGACTTGCAGAACTGTAACATTTTACTATTACATCAAACATTGTTGCTAATTGTGATAGTTAAAATCATAATTTCACATCACTAGTTATTTAATTGAAATTTATAATTATATCAAATTACTTTATAAAATCGCTTTAAAATATCAGAATAAATGAAAAATGATTAAGCTTTTAACTGAATGGCTAGTTTGTGTTCTGGTCTCAATTCAACAATTCTTTGATTCTGTTCTTACCTCGACTCTTATATTCAAAATGGGAGCCTTCTATTCAACAATTCATCACTTTGATTCACAAAATTTTTGACTAATGGTTTAAAATCTATTTTAGGTTCTTTTCTAATTCTGCTTGATCTTTAGTGTAGAAAAACTGATCTTTGAGCATTAGACCATTCAAAACTCATTTATGTTAAATGGTTTGAAATCTATTTTAATCTGTAGGTACTGTCAAATAAAAACCTTTATATGCAAGAAGCAATTATGAAACCGCAGAATCTAACAAAAGATTTTGAACTCAAAATTTATTGAAATAAAATAGAATAAGTTTTTTCTCTAAAGTCATAAGATTTCATTAAAATTTAAAATTAATTCTATATTGTTTCCCTGAAATAATACAAATGGAAATCAACCATATTAAATGTTAATTGAAATCAGAACTGTGATTAATTAGCAACTTAATAACTATTCAAACTAAGAATTGCTGGTTTTTATTTTATTTATTAGAAACTTCTGTGAGAAATTCTCAGATACAAAATCTTTTATTTAATCTTGCAAAAATTTAAATATTAGCGAAGAATGCAGCATAGCTTTTTTTCAATGTCATTTTTGTTATCAATTCTAATATTGCTTCTGTTTCCATTTCATTTCTCCAGAGGTTTTATGAAGTACCCACGTAATAAAAATCCATACCGCAATCCTAAGGAGCGACAACAAGATTGGAATGAAATATACGATTTTCAAGGTGTAAGGAAGACTATTAAGGTCCAAGCATCTAGGTAATATTCGAAATACTTTTTTGTAAAACACAATAGTGTATTTTTTAGCTGTGATATTTTTTAATTTTAATTGAAATTATAGTAACTTACTGAAGTTTAGGTAAATCTATTGCCTTTTATTTACACTACTCTAGTGAATTTTTTCCTTTAAGCTTTTATTAGTCATTTATAAGTCAGTATCATTTTAGGAATAATATTAAATTTAATAGAATATAGAAAACATCTTTTATCCTACATGAATGTTTCTAAATGAATAACATTTGTAAAAACGTGAAATGTAGTTTTTTTATTATAATAAAATTTTGTCCATTTAAAATTCATTGCAGTTTATTATTCATATTTAATGCAAGCTCCTAACATATGCATACATCAATAATTAGCTTGCAATATGTTTAGTTGTACGATGCACTGTTCTTGATGAAATGTTCACTGCTGGTTTAATATTATTTATTAAATTAGGACATAAAATCTTAAGGCCAAAATAATGCATTTTCTGTATTAATTTTTATTTTAATGGCATTAAAAATGTAATTATATTGAATACATTGATTAATTGTAGATGTATGGAGTGTGGAGTACCATTCTGCCAATCTAGTCATGGTTGTCCACTTGGAAATATTATTCCTAAATGGAATGACTTAGTTTACAAGGTAAGATCATTAGTTAATGCAGTTACTTTTATAAGCTATACACTTTTAATTTGACTTAAGATTTTCTCTAATTTGACTAATTACTTAGACTTAAAGTTTTTATACAAATATTTCTTTTGTGTACTGCATTGTTTTCACTCTCACAGCTATGTTAAGGACAACAGCTATGTTATGTAAAACTTGATTGAAAAAGATATAAATTTAATTCATTGGTCTTAAATTACATTCGACCATTTATGTATATATTTTTAGTTAAGGATGCACCTTCTTAAAAATACTGCAGTGATTTATATGCCGTAAGTCGAATATATCATCACCAACGAAAATGGTAAATAGAATATTACTCTATAAAATTGAACAACTTTAATTAGCAGTAGAAGGTGAAGTGCGTGCTACAGGAATACTTGTATATGTTACAAGATTATATGATCAGTTACAATGCAGTTACAGTTTCCGAGCAAATTTTAAGTAATTTACATAGGTGCATAAAAGCAGTTTTTCTGTGCCTCCAGGTTGGCACGCAAGGTCCGGAGTTGCGGTGGTGTATGGCATAGCCACCGCAATACTAAAGTTCTTCATTGGTTCTGTTACCATGTCAGATATATTTCAACTACTTTGATATTTGTTGGTTTCAGAAATGAAAAATGTTTTAGATGTATAGTTGCTCAAAATAATTCTCAGTAATACCAAATGTAACAATTTCATTTAATAAAGTAATATAAACTTTATATACTGTGCATTTTTGTACTTAAACATTTTATTTCAATAGGATGATTGGCGAGAAGCTCTTAACCAGTTGTTACAGACTAATAACTTTCCTGAATTTACTGGTCGGGTATGCCCAGCCCCATGTGAGGTACTTTAAATTTTTATATTTGGTTTTTCAGCTATTTAGTTTTTAGAAAAGTATTTACTTTTCAATAATTAACTTCATTTTTTAACCCTAGTTTTCATTAAGAAAAATTATAAAATGATGAAACTAAGCTAAAATAAATGAATTAATTGAATAAATTTACTATTCTGTTTTGAATGTTAGATTATGTATGTCTTGTACATAAATGAAAAGGAGCTAAAATATTAATCTATTTCCCTTTCATTTATCTTTGAAATGTGCTCAATTTTAAAATAAAAAAATTAAGCTGTGGAAGTTAATAAGGAAAATATTCTTAAAAATATAATAATTTATGCCAAGTTAAAATTTCAAGTAAAGCAATAAAATAAATACTTTGGTCAGAACCACCAGATACTTCATATAACTCTGTAAATCAATAAAAAGAAAACATTTAAAGAAATTTGTAAAACTTTTGTTTGAGTTATAATATGATACTTTCAAAAGATAGTATTTTTAAAATATTATTTTCAGTATCATTGAAGATTTAAGTCAAATGACAAGAATTTTTCTGACATTGATTGCAATGTGTAAGAAAATTCAAATATTATATTATCAATTTCATCATTTTTGTAGATTTGAGACAGTCTTTCACATGCACTGCAATTTCTATTGCTCACTTCACCCATGCATGAATCGTGCTATTTTCTGTTTTTGGATGGTAGTAAATAGTGAACAAATTAAATTGCATAATTATCTCATTATTCGAACTTTATAGTACAAAATACAGCTAAACGTGTAACTTATGGAACTACAAATGTTTACAATATTTTCTCTCAGTATTTTAGAACTTTTATTAAATTTCTCAAATTTATAGAGAATATACATATTTTACTGTTATGAAAATATTATTTTGAGAAGTTTATAACAAATAACATGCATAATTATATTGAAACATAGAATTTTTTTTCATGTTTATTTTTAGGGAGCTTGTGTCTTGGGCATTAATGAACCACCAGTAAACATCAAACATATTGAGTGTGCCATCATTGATAATGCATTTGAAAAAGGCTGGATGATTCCTCAAATTCCTGCTGTTAGGACTGGTAAAAAAATTGCCATTGTTGGAGGTGGTCCATCTGGTCTTGCAGCAGCAGCTCAACTAAATAAAGTATGTATCTCAATACTTTAATGTCAAATATTTATATAAGCTAAACAAGAAATTTGTTTAATCATTTGAAATGCCTCGCATAACATCTATCTAACATACAAAAATGTTTCAAGAGTTTAAGTGGGCGTATAAAAGGCTTATTTATTCAAAAGTTTAATTACATCATACACAAAATCGAACACTACAATACTTTGATTAAAGAAAAACTTCCAATGCATGCTTAGAATAGTAGTCGAGAATACTCTATTAATACTTTTTGTGCTTGATTTCATCACTTTTTCAGATAAAGTTCATACCTTTAAATTAGTTCAAACAAGTTATAAATATTGAAAAAAAATTAAATATTTCCAAGTAAAAATATTGTTTTATCTTTGACTGAAGTCTCTAAATCTAATTTATATTACCTTTTTAAATTTATTTATAAAATAACACTTTTCTTTAATTCATTTTAATATTACAATTAGTAATCAACCAAAAAATTTTATAAATTTATAAAAATTTTTAAGTCCAATTTATTTAAATTTTATGTTAAGTGCAAATTTAATATATAATTTCTCTGGTTATAAAAAAAATGGTCAATCTTTAATTGATCTTGAAATAGTTCATGCATTAAATGTGTTTATGTAATTTAGATTTAAAAAAAATTTCCTAATCGGAGGTGTGTATAAAATATTAAAAATGATATAAATAATTATGTATTTATAATTTGTTCATTTAAAATATTTTCTTCTATATATAATCTTGAATTTTTTTGTTTAAAATGGACTTTAAAATTGTTATTTGACTATTTTCAGACCTATGATTATAAAATGATCATAGTTTCTTCATACATATGTAGGAAACTATTATCAAAATTTTCGATTCCATTACAAAACTTAAGAAAATGCAAAAAAATGTTCAACATTTGAAATACCTCCTTGATTCTTATTTGTGATAATTTGTTCTACGTAATGCAAATAAAACAAATTGCTGGATTTGCATTCCTACATAAGAAATGCTTAAATGAATGGTAACATTTTATTTTAGCAAGCTTCATTTAAGGTTTCAATATTTGACATTTTTTAATCACGATCTATTTTGCCATGTATTGACAGATGTGAAGAAATATGATTCTTAAGAATTTGTTTTTTAAGAACTAAGAGGTACCATCATGTATAATCCTTAACATATTTTTGATATATCATGTGCTGTTTTATGAGGAAATAACATGTTTTATTTTCATGATAGATCAGATTCAACATAATAATGTATAGCAGGATCTTTTCCTATCATTACGAAGTTTTGACAGCTGAAGAATGTCTATAAATGAAACTAATTTCAAATATGTTAAGATTGCTTAAAATATGCTAAAAGCTTTCTTCAGTTCAAAATCTTCAAAAGAATTCAATCTTTGACAAAAGAATTCTGTTTTTGACTAAATATTGTAGATTATCCTTAAGTAAATAAAATTTAAATGGACAATACTAGCAGTTAACTGCTTCAAATATTGAAAATTCTAAATGATTAATTGGATTGCAAAAGGGTGTAGTTAATAATTGTGCTTGTGTAATTTTAGTTGTGTGTGTGAGACACTGTATGAATCTTAATGTTTATATTCTAATAGTTGTGTAAATTCTCATGCTGAATATAATTTTTAATCATGAGTGGTTTTGAATATAAATATTCCATAAAATGTTTACGTAAAACTGTTGAATTTCTTTATAAAAATAAAATTGATCAAATTTCTAAAAAATGTATCTTCTGTTCATAGAAACACATTTACTGAACATTCTTTTACAAAAACACATTTTAATTTTGTTTAAGCAGTTCTCATATTTTCTGAATTATATTTTCAATGTTTATATATTTTTTCACATTTAATATATGCATTATATTTTTATAGGCTGGTCATACTGTTCATGTATATGAAAGGAATGATAGAGTTGGAGGACTTCTTCAGTATGGTATTCCAACTATGAAGTTAAGCAAAGAGGTGAAGTAATCTAGTTTGATTTTTACAATTTTTATAATGTAAAGTTTCTTTAACATTATTTTATTAACATTAATTCATAAAATACAAATTTATAATATTTTATTAAAATTGTTGAAATAATTAAAAAATGTTTGAAGCTTTTTATATATTTAATAATTTATTGCAAAAAAAATTTATGAAACAGTGTTTAATAAAAATTTTAGTAACAGTAGTGCCTTAAATTTTTTATAAACTTCTTAATTAAATGTATAGGAATTTTAAAGTATTAAGTTTCTTTGCTTTTAATATTTCCTATTAAAATGTCCCATTTGTAACATAGGTTGTAAAAAGACGTGTCGATCTATTAACTGAAGAAGGAATCACTTTCCATACTAATGTTAATGTGGGCAAAGATATTTCTGCTAAAACTCTCATTGAAGAAAATGATGCCGTGCTTTTGACAGTTGGAGCTACTTGGCCCAGAGACTTACCAATTCCAGGTCTGAAAATTTCTACAATTTAAATTTGTAAACTTATATATTTTTGATGTGTAATTGTGTAGGTTTTTTGTTATATTTTTATTGAATAAATATTTTATGCTGCAATATGTTGCAAAATTAAATAGAAAGAATATTAAATGAAAAGAAATGAAAATCTTTTCTTTTAAAAATATGAACAGGATTCTATAATTTATTTCTTAAATGCCAAAAAATGAATTAGCTTAAGGAAATTACGTTTACTACTTATATAAAGGTTAATTATGAGAAAACATTTATCTGAAACTTTCCATTTTTATAAATTATCTGACTCACTATTTCAAAAAGTACTCACATATATAAAATTATATTCATCCTATGTATATAACTTCTCTTCTGAATTTTTGTAAAGGAATGCAATGTGAAGGAATTCCTTAGAAAAGTACTTAATTATCAATTAAAAGAGGTCTCAAAAAATATAAAGACTAAGATTCACTAGTCTATTTCAACTATAGAATTACAATAGTTTATTACTGCCAAGTAAGATATTTTACTCAGTCCTTGTCAGGCATTTCTAGCTAATGAATTAATTCGTTCGGCCTTGTGTAATAAAGTCAAAAGTGTATGTTTATCAGTCTGCTATATCAAAATTTCATCTTTTAAAATATCCACCGATAACAAAACTGATTGAAAGAAGAAAATACAGTATATAACATGACTACAGTGACAAGATTCCTCTGCCTTTTCATCTCTAGTGAGATAAATTCATGTATCAATTTTCTCTTTTATGTGGTGGCAATAGTTTTACTTTTAAATCTATGATAGAATCTAACTTTTAACTCTTAATTTATTCTTGAACCAGAAGTATGTAGTAAAGCTTACTTTTCAAAAACATCAGTTATGTGTGTACAGTGTTGGATTAAAATCGTTTATCTACTGTTTAATTTACTTTTTTTTTACAAATGTAAGGTTATATTAATTATTTGTTCACACATAAAACATGTAATTAATTGTTTATGTAAGTATCATTTTAAGATTCATAAATCCAGTATTATATTACAAAAAATTATATAAATGTATATAAATTCTTTATAAATTAAACAATGTAGTATTTAGAAACTAATATATCACTACACTAAAATTCTTATGCTATAAAATTTCAAATTTTAATAATTTTATTAAATGCTCATATAAGTTATCATTAATAAATTAAATTTTAAATGTGAGTTTTCTTGTGCTTAAGTTTCTTATACTAAAATTAGGGAAAAGCTTTTTGAAAAGTTTCAAAAGAATAACTTTTTTTTCTGTAGGGAGAGACCTCAAAGGTATTCATTTTGCCATGAGGTTTCTAGAAACATGGCAAAAACATCAACTTGGAAATCAAATTGAATATGAGGAAGTAAATGCTAAAGGTAAAGATGTCATTGTTATTGGAGGAGGAGACACAGGATGTGATTGCATTGCTACTTCACTGCGTCAAGTAGGTGTTGAATAAAAATCCTACTTTTATGACAAAATGGGTTTTGATATGCACACACATACACACATAAAAAGTTTAACGTGTTCAAAAATTACATTAAGTATCTTTTTCATATAATATTCATAATTTAAGAATACCTTGGGATTTAATTAAAAATTTAAATATCTAGTATATATATATTTTATTTTCTATGAAATGTCACTGACATTAATTTTAAAGAAGTAGAAAAAATGCAAAACAAAATTGGCATTCATTTTTTGCAATACAATAATGCATGCATCTTGGTAATATGAATATGCATGCTACATTTACCAAGTTTTTATGTCTCTGGTAATTTACTATTTTTGTTAAAATAGTAAATTTTGATTTCCTTATTTTGTATTGCAATCTTGATATCAGTGACACTTTTGTAGCCAAAAGCAACCTTATCTGTAAGAAATGAATTACTATTAATATTTGTTCATTTTAATAATGCTTTTATTCATATTCAAATCTAATGATACAAAATTTACTTTTTTATATCCTACCAAACTTTTAGTGACTAAGTTATTTTATTTAACTTGTTATAAAAATAAACATCATAGATTGTTAAGTTATCTCATAATATTGTTTTGATTAATCTTATAAAATTTTTCATTTTTGTGTTACATTTCAAACAATTTTAATATTTATTGTGATGCATATAAACAAAATGCTTTTAATTTATATTATAATTAAAAGAACAAATTACATTAGTTATTCTACAGAAATTTTGTTGAAAAGACAAAAATTATCTATAATTTTGTTTGATGTTATATAAATACTTCATTACATACCACACTTCTTAGTCATATTTACAACATTATTCTTATACATATATTAGGAAGATAATACTTTCTTGTTGATAGAATTAGATTACTTGGATATTTAGCAAAACCTTATAGGTAATATCCAATTTTTCAATAAGCTTGATTCCATTATTTTAAGAGATTTTATTAATGAATAGGGTGTTAATTCTGTACTTAAAACAATTTATTAATAAGAATTTTGTTAAATAAGAAGTAAAAGTTTAATGTTTTTATGTTTGATATTTTATTTGTATTTTTCAAAGGGTGCAAAAAGTATTGTTTCATTTGAAATTCTTCCTGAGCCACCAAATAATCGTGCTCCTGACAATCCTTGGCCTCAATGGCCAAAAGTTCTTCGAGTTGATTATGGACATGAAGAAGTAAAACTGAAATTTGGAGAAGATCCCAGAAAGTTTTTAATAATGAGTGAAGTAAGTTCTAAAGATTAGAGTGACATTAATTGTAGAAATGCAATACATTTGATAATTTAGCAATTTTATAAGAACCAATGATATAAATTTCAATATTTCCTTTCAATATCTTAGAAATTCTTAGATGATGGTAATGGGAATGTTTCTGGCATAAGTACTGTTCAAGTGGAATGGAAAAAAGATGCATCTGGAAACTGGAAAATGGAAAAAGTACCTGGTTCAGAAAAGGTATTTAAAGTAAGTATATTTTGCAATATTTTTTTATTTAAGTATTTCTTAAATAAAATCTCATCTATTCTAACCTAAGCACAAGTTTATTATTTATTTGACTTATTCATATTTTGTGACGTTGTTCCATATTGAATTAATTTATGAATTAAACACACAATTTTTTATTTCCCATCTCTATAATTTTTAGATTTGTGAAAAACATACGATAACTTCAATTTGTTCAACAAGATACTTGTAATTATCTAAATTCATATGAAATTAGCAAATTTAATTCTGCTATACTAATATTTAAAGAAATTTTGAGAATTTTAATATAGTGTGAAATGCTATATTTTTATTGCTCATCTGGTATAAATCATTGAACAGAATTATATGTTTGCTTCTGTTTTAAAATATTAAAATATTATCTATTGTAATCATAGTAATCCTTATGCTAAATTGATAGCTAAATGGTAAGCGCTTTGATCGTTAGCCTAACAATTTGTGGTTGTCCTTTCTCAACTTCATTGAAATCCTCTTTAAAGCTTTCATTGGGCTTCTCAATATTATCCTCATGTAAAAAAAAATAGCTTGTATGGGACTGTCAAACACATTTTGTTTGACAATCACATTTTAGGTTAATCAATTCAATGCTTGATAAAGATTCTATATTTATTATATAGTAGAAGTAATAAATTCAATAAACATAAGTTACACTGAAATGCTATTTTATCTTAATGAATTAAATGCTATGGATTCCTTATTCATGAACATAACTTTTTCAGATACATTTTCTCCAAATGCTATTCCAATGGTTCTTATATATATATATATATATATATATATATATATATATATATATATATATATATATATATATATATATATATATATATATATATATATATATATAATACATACTGTATTCTTATATATATAAATATAAGAATACAGAGTGAATTTGAACTAATATATATATATATGTATATCAGCTTTAAGCACAATTATAAGAATGCTGGAAGTTTGTATATCCCAGTATGTAATGTCGTATCAAAATTTGGCTATATTTTTTATGATGTCATAATTTAAATAGCTGATAATACTTTTAAAAATGGATTATATTGTTCATAATATTTAGTCTTGTCCATGAAACAAATTCTCAATAGAAAAATTTTTTCCCATACTTAGTATTTTCACGCTGTTAAAAATTGTCTATCATTTTTTAAATCATCAATCAATTGTATCCCTAATGCTTGATAATTATACATATATAATGTATTTACTGTCGTATTTGTCCAATTTTTTAATTTTTCGCTAAATTCAACAAATGAAAGTGCCCAGGTTTTGAATTAGAATTTTTTCCCATGAAGATTAAGATCAAATTGTATTTATTATTTGTGTCTTCTGAAAGGAATTCATCAAAGCTATGAACTTGTGTATTCATTTTAATGAAAGAAAACTTCTTAAATAGATTTATTGTTTTTATATCATTCCCTAGCACATTTTAAAGGGATTGTCACACTTTTAAAGGGATTGTTTTTTACTGTACATTGTTTTATAAAAATTAAGAATTTTTTTTAAAAAATATGTATAAGTTTTTACAATTTCAGAGTTACATTTTTAATTTCAGATTAAAAGACTAAGAGTGCATTTTGTGTTGACTCTAATGAGAGATACATAATTAATAAGATAAATGTAAAAGTAGATTATTAAAATGTGAAAAAAATTTAAAATTTTAATTCAGTTATAAAAAATATAAATCCTGCTATATCAGTATAAAATTTTAAGAATCAAAAGCAAATTTAATGTACTAGAATTATTATAAGCCAGGTACTAGAACTAATTATAGCTCAGTAATATGAAGTTTAAGTTATATCAATGATGAAATCAATTCTGGAACTTTTTTTTTCTTAGCAAAGAAATGTAGAGTTTACTATTATAAGTATGTCAATAGAGCCCAAAAGTACCAAAATATTGCACTTAACAAAGATGAGTAGTAGATATGTGTGATTTATTAGAAAGCTATTGTGGAACAGATTTTCATTGAATATATTTTAATTATGTAAGCACACAGTAGAGAGATGAATTAAAATGCATGTATTGTATAGGCTGACATAGTTATGCTTGCCATGGGTTTCTTGGGTCCAGAGCAATATTTAATCGATGATCTTGGAGTGCAACAAGATCCCCGAAAGAATGTAGCGACGCCTGGCGGAAACTATCGTACATCTCTCCCCAAAGTATATGCTGCTGGTGGTATGTATATTTTCTTTGAAATTAAATGACTATTTTTAAAACTTTTTTGAGTGATGAAAGTAAATTTTCTTGAAACTAAGTAAACAAGTGATAGAACTATCTTTTTCAAGTATACATAACTCAAAACTAGCGTTTTTTATTTTTATATGGAAAGTTAGGAAAAGTTAAGAAAATTGTCAAACTTTCAAGATTCTAAAATTATGTGGAAAAGTATTTCCTAACTTATTTTTTCTTGCAACAAAAGTTGAAATGTGCA
Source organism: Latrodectus hesperus (assembly GCA_037975125.1). NCBI lineage: Eukaryota > Metazoa > Arthropoda > Arachnida > Araneae > Theridiidae > Latrodectus > Latrodectus hesperus. The sequence continues at coordinate 35,003,515 of CM075860.1, read as the reverse complement.
AAGAAACTTAATTTATCTTTTAGTGATATTCTGCTTACATATTTTTAAAATACTAATTTATCTTGACATTTCTAATGCTTTTACTTAACTATGCTTAGTATTTTATTAGTCTTCCAACATTAGTAGTTTATAAACTTTTTCAAACAATTGTTCTTAGAAAATATAAAATTTTATTAAATTTGAATAATCCTCTCTGGAGGTTCATTTCAATTTTTCAAGAATTTTTTAATTAATCCATAATTAAGTATTCTTATCCAAAAATAAGCATGTCATCTAAATATATATTACTAAAATCTGTTAAGCGTTAATCATATTTGATGACTAAATAATTAAATACTAAAAAAATACTGTATATTTGATTTTCCTTTGTGATAACTATAAACAAAAGGCAATTTTATAACTTTACTAAATTCAAAAGTTTTTTTAATAACAAACAGCATTAAAGATAACTTTCTTTAAAATATCATAGATTTAAAATCTAGTTAAATATTGCAGTCTGTGCATGCCAGCGTATATCATGCACTTTTAGAAAAAATTTTTATGTTTGTTGCCAAGTTATAGCTTAAATAATGTCAACACTGCGTTAACGTAGCACATAGCATACACGTCACAATATAGACTAATAAAAGACCTGCAAATGAAAAAAAGATGATAGAAATTCATAGGTTCGTTATTACTGATTTAAAATGAGACTTTTGAATTTGCACTCAGATGTTTGGATGTGGTTTTTAACTTTTGTGGCCTCAAGCAAAACTAGCTTCTAAAGGAACAAAATGTGTTATTGCAAAAACACCAGGCATGAAAATCTGATGTTGTAAATAAAATTTTGTCAACATTGTATAATTAAAATACTGTATATTCATTATAATCAAAAAGTTCTATCCTTAAAAATGTGTATAAAAAAGAGTACTTCTTAATCTTCAGCAAATAATTGTGTACATTAAGAAATAGATTATTTCTTAACATACATAATGAAGAATTTTATTCTTTTAATTAATTCTAGCAGTGATTCTATTTTATTTATTAAAATTTTTATTATAAATATTACAAGCACTTTTTCTGTGTTTTTTCATAATTTTAAGAACAATGTGTGCTCTTGCAGTCACTAAATATGTAAATATATTTAATAATTGTTTTACTGTAAATGTGTTTAAGTTGATCATAATTTTTTATGGACCCATTATGATTATTTTGGTAGAAAATGATATGCGACTAAAATAAGTTTAAATATTAAGTGTTACATAATTAGGAAATATTGCTATGTAAACCTTTCTAAATCGACATGTGGTTTAATTTTTGGAATTCAACTTAACTGAATTTATTTTTTTCGAAATTTGCTTTAAATTCTTTAAGAATAATTTGGTTTAAGTAAATTGATAGTTTGAGTAACATTTTAAGTTCTCTAGCTTGAATATCTTAAGATAAGCTCTCTAGTGTCTTAGACTTTTATTTCCAATCTTAATTAAATCTTAAAAAAATTAAAGTAAAATTTAAATTTTTTTTCATGATCAAGAACATCCAGTCCTGGAAAAGTATTTTTTATGATTATTTTACATAATCATTAAAGTTCAGTAGTATGATTTTATGTAAAGATTTATTTAAAAAGATACATAATTTATAGTAAAACACCCTCTAATTTGGTTATTAAAATTAATAATCAATACAACTGTTCAATAATATAGTTTTAACTTATTAAGGCTATTTCTCATAATCATTTACTTCATATCATTGAAATTCTGTTTGATTATTGTGTAATCTAATTAAACAATGAAAACTTGCTATTACAAAAAAAATTATATCAAATACTTTATATTTTGTATGAAAGGATACAAGTATTAAAGCTTGTTATGAAATATTTTAATAATTTTTAGATTGTCGACGAGGCCAATCTTTAGTTGTACATGCAATTTCTGAAGGGCGGCAGGCTGCTCGTCAGATAGATGCTGACCTGATGCAATGTTCCTCTCTGGCTGGACCTGGAGGAGTTATTCCTTATGTCACTCAGTTATCAGTAGCTGCTTAAACCTTCCTCTATAGTTGCTTTGGCAAGAATTATAGTTAGAGAATAAAATTATGTTTTAAACACATTAATATATCCTTTTAATGAGCAGTTATAAAAGATAATAGATATAAAAGTTGCTTAAAGATTGGAACTTTTGCAAAATAATCTTCAAGGTATTCAAAAATACATTGAGTAACTAAATTTACAATCTGTTCTTACAGATGCTTTGGAAGACGAAAAAAATGCCAGTTGTGTTGTGGGCATTTTTTGTGGCATCTATATGTCTGGTATTTAATGTCCACATGTATATTTCTCTTCATTGCTTTGTGTGATTTGAAAAGAAACATGATATGTAGTTATTTGTTTGACAGGTACTCGAGTTTCTTTTCTCTATTTTACAATAAAGGAAACTAAAATGCATATGACATCTCACTTCTCTTCTATTAATATATGAATATATTTGTTACTAGTTTTTCTTTTGAGCATGCTTATAGAAAGTTGCAGCAATGAATACATCTTCACAAAATAGAAGAGATTTTCATCTTCAATAAATTACAGAAATCAGTTTCCGCTAAAGTCTTCCATGTCGGTGCTGACTGTTGAGAGTAAAACTATTATATTTTGGTTCCATATGTGAAACGATTTCATGTCGAGAGGAAGAATAAATTTTTGCCATAGATTTTATTTTTTTAGTTAATTTATCATGTCAGGCTGTTTCCAAGTTGTAACTCATTGTTTTCTCCTCTGTAATAAAAGCTACCTTCATATATGGCTTATTGTTTTAAAAGAAAATTAAACTACCTATTCCAGTCGTAAGTTAGATTTGAATGTCTTTCCTTGGGAAGTATTTTGACAGCTGTAGGTTATAGAAACAATCATCACCTTAATGGTGTTAGAACATATGTTCTCAATGTAAGAATTATATAGCTTGTGTATACATGACTGTTGTGCCTTGTTGAAATAGAATGTATCAGTGGAAAATAGTTTCAGGAGCAAAATTGGAGTCTTTATTAATAGCTCCTTAAATGTTGAAAATAAACTTTCTAAACATATCCTGAGTGTAATTCTAGAACTTTGAATCACTTTGTATTAAAGTTTTATTGTGTCTGCTATCATACGTATACTTGTGAAAATTTTGGGAAGTAATTAATGTAAATTAAAGTAACTGTTATAGAGACTTCACAAGACTATGCTGTCGTTACACAATATACTAGAACTAAATTGAAAAGAACCAGACTAAAGTTGACATTAAATACCATATATATTGTTTCATATAAATAAAATATTTATATAAAGCTAAATCTTTATTCTCTAATGTAATCATAATCTTTATGGTTGGAAAATTTATTTTCCATTATATGTATATTATACCTGAACGATGCTGATTTCACAAATTTCACCTGCTTCAAGTTTTTGAAAAATGCGTAGCACTAAATATGCAGTTAGATTTTAAAAAATGCTCTTGTACATTCTATTGTTTTTCCTGAATTTTAAATGTTTTGAATGAGCACTTGTGAATTTTCGAGGTTCTAATCTCTTGTGTCTGTGTTTTTACTCTAATCGTATTGTCACTGGATGTATTGTATTGATAAGACTGGAGCTTTTGAGGCCTAAGTGTACTTTAATTTATATTATTTTGCAGTTTTACTCAATGTACTTAAAGAACATCATTTTGACATTGAATTTTTATTAGGATATTTCAGTGTACCGTCCAACACAAAACAAGATTTAAAAAATACTAAAAATCCGGTCTAGAACAAACTTGTAGTTGACATTAGTTTTAACATTTAAAAACATTAAGAAATATCACGCATCCAAAATATAGAATTATTTAAAGTTGGCGGAATCTCATTTAGAACTGCTTAGCTATCTAACAAAATTATTTTTTGTAAACATTATAAATATCGAAATGTCTTTATCATGAGCTGTGTAAAGAGCATCAAATGATTTGCTTATTTTGGAATCACTTAGTTTCCTAAAACTAATGCACAAAAATGAGTTGTTTCAGAAACATTAATTTCTGCTTTAATATTAACTAGTCTTGTGCCAACATTTGCTGAAATTTAAAATTTTAAAAAACAGTTTAAAGTATAAAGCATAAGAATTTACATATATTCTCAGATAAAAAATTAAAGTTTCATCCATTTACATGTTGGATTTAAATTATCCGCTGAAGAATTATGGCAGGAGATAATGCTTTTGAAACATCTTGTATGAAATCATTCTATGTAATAAGAATCTTACATTATGCCCCAAAATATATTTAAGCACCTGTGCACTTTTTTCTCTTCTAGAATCACCACAGTAATTGATAATTTTAATTTTATATCATTCCTTTTAAATTCCTTGTGTAATATTTTAACAGTTTCAAACATGTATTGAGGATAGTATGAATTTTTGCAGCACAATCAGTTACATGATTTCAAAACTCAGTATCTGTTTCTATTTATATATGTGTGTATAAGTTTTCTTCTATAAACTATGAACTGTCATTTAAATATGTAAATTTTGGTTAAATCATGGAACTCAAATGTTATTTTCGATGCATGTTTTACAGTGTTAACTAGTATGCATTTGTATGTAATATATACATTGTTGTTTCCTTACAGCACTGTAAGTGTGTATTAAATGTTATACAGTTTAATGATTTTCTTTTATTAAATTACATTATACACATACATATCCATACTAAAATTTTTATTTTAAAAATAATTTAATATTTTTTTGATTGGGAATTTGAAAAGTTCACTGGAATCTTGGGGACACTTAATCTAAAATTTTATTATCAAATATCAAACAATTGACTAATAATATGGTATTTTTAGGTTGTTTGGAAAGAGTAATTTAGTTTTTATGAAAATGAAAAATGTATATCCACTAAATATTTTATTAAATTGTATATTGTCAATTCTAATATACAATACCTTTTGCCAACTCTCTGTTTGGAGCAAGATTACACACATAAAATGTGTGGTTTTTACTAGGAAAAAACTGATCCAGTTGGGAAAAACGAAATTACTTTTTGAACCAACCAATGTATAATCATAAAACGAATATGCGATCATGTAATAATGGGGAAAATAGTATTACAAAGTCTCAATCTTTTGATTCTATTTTAAAGTATATTAAAAGGGGCTGAATTTTACTATAACTTCTTAATTTTAGAAAATATTCTCAATTTTTCTAAAATCAAGACCCTGCAAAAAACACAAAAACACAATTTCAAAACATCAGTCACAAATTTACTCTTAAGAGATCTATGATTTAAATAAAAATATTTGCGAAAAAATATTTTTCTCAAGAAATCATATTCATGCATATAATTCTCATAAAATTACAACATCGAACAAATAAAACTTCACCAAAATTTTTATCCTTTACTAATGTTTCTTTACAATTGATTTCATAAAAATATTACATCCCTTAAATTGCATTAAACTTCAATTGGTAATTTTAAATATATAAAATTCTGTGAAAAAATAACTTATTTCTAATCTCGGGAAAAACTATTCCATTGTGAGATATAAAGAAACTTTTAAAGACTGAATTCAATGTCTAGTAATATTATAACTTGAATTTTTTTTTAAGTTTTGTATTTATACTTTAAAGCTTATTACGTTTCAAAATGGTACGGATTTTAAAAGATATATAAAGCTTAATTTCATATACTCATCAAAAGTAAAAATCAAAAACTGAGAAAATATGTAATTCGGGGCCTCCCCATTAAAACAAAAACTCAAGATATCGAAAACAAATTAAACCTCATTGGTTTCCAAGTGGCCAAAGTTAGCCAAATGTTGAATCCTAAATCCAGTAAACCAATGCCTCTTTTCCTTGTTACAATATATTCTGAGCCTAAAGGTGCATCCATGTATAGAATCGATAAGCTATGTCACATTTCTAGTGTGACAGTGAGAACACTACAGAGGATCCAAATCGGTGATGCAGTGTTTCAACTGTGTCAGCAATTCTATCAGTCGGCTGATACGTGCCATATCAAACCAAAATGTGTAAAGTGTGCAGGAGCATACAATACTAGGGACTGCCCCCATGTTAGAGTAGAAACACCAAAATGTTCCAACTGTCAGGGTAATCACCCTGCCACAATTATAAAGGCTGCCCCAAATTTCCAAAACCAATGATAGCAAAAATAATTAAACCCAACATGGAAATTAAAAATCGTAAAAAACATAGTGAGACCTGGCGTCTCGTACGAGACAGTTACCTCCCCCACCCCCACTCAAGATGGAGAACAAACTCCTCTGCTGAGCAATCCAGGATTACCTGATGATTTTTCAGATTTCATTTTCCTAATGAACGAAATTAAAACCATATTTAAAGGAATACCAATTAAAAAGCTTATAAAAGAAATTAAGTCCCCCTATGGACAAGTTATAAGATGGAGTTTTCAGTGTAAACAAAAACAAACCTCAGTTAACCGGAAGCCATCTCAAATACTTCCGGTTTTCTCCCATTGAAAATCTATCCAATCGCAAAAATTTTTATTTAAATATTTTTAGGTATCTATTTCTGTTTTCGAATATTTTTTTTATTTTATCCGTTAAAACCATAATTTTTAATAAGAGTGCAATCAGTTGTGATCCCGTAAATTTTTAAAAAAAATTTTAATTTTTACTTAAATAATCCTGATAGATTACCATATTTTGCTAGGAATCGCTCTTATTAATTGGCGATATTAGGATCAATTGTTGATGAATGATGTATCATAACCCACATTTAAACTCTTGTTATTATTTATCTCAATTGTTAATCATTTTCTCTTATTAATATTTATATTTATGCATTTATTCCAAAATTTCGGGAAATAAATTTTGCGTGCGATTGAACTATAAATCATTTTAAATATTAAGCAAGGTATTATTTATGCTTTCCTTTATTGTATTATAAATTTCATTAAAATTTTCTTGATCATGCTGGAATATATGAATTGGTATCAATAATGAGTAGAACAAAATTGTTATGTGTTTATTTACTTGTTGTTTATTAATATTTTAAACAAATCTTGGTTTTCATTGCAATTAAAATTTAAGTCTTATTTTTAAGAATTGATATAATATATATTTAATTTAATTAAAGATTGTAAATCGGGTTCCATTGGAAATTTGAATATCTTCAATTGCGAAAATAAACTTGTTCCAGCTCGCATATTGCAACCAAATGCTACGCAACAACTATTACCTTTATTTGCTTTCTACATTTCAAAAAAATTTATAGGATAATAACTTTTACATTAATATTTCTCAAAAGCAATGGAAACTACAGAAAACAAGCACGATGGTATAAGACAATAATGGAATAGTAAGCAGGAAGTTTCGTGCCAGAAGTTTTCTAGATCTCCACGGTAGTAGCGCCTCTATTCTATGCTTTACAGAAATTTCCATCCATATTTTCAAGATATTGAATAATTAATTTTTTTATGCAAGCAATTTATCTAATTATAATGTAATCCTATCATTAATTTAACCATTTTTTATTAACTTTTATCATTATTTTACTTAAAAAATTAAAACAATAAACCTAAATCTTTGAACAACTTAAATTTTTAAATAAGCTCCTCCCACTCTAGTTAACAACCAATAATATGCCAGTCAGTTATAGCTATAGCTCAACAGATCATTTCCAGCTCCAGATGAGGGTGAGGTCCTTCGGACCTAGGTACCTCGTGAATCCTAGGCAGCCAGCCGAAATTGTCACTATAAAGCATAATTTGAAATAAATGCAAGAATAAACAAAAACATTATACGAGCGCGTTTAACAATAAATTCAGCGCGAAAGTAGCTTAAATAAAATTAGCAAAATATGAGTAATTGATTTTTTTTTTCATTTTACAAATGTTAATTTTAATAGTAAAAGAACAATAATGCGAAAAGACAATATTATTTACATATAGTAAACACAGATGGAAAATGTAACCAATAAATAATTCGAAATTAAAAAAGACATACAGAATAAATGGAAACATACAATAAATAAAATGAAATGAAGTACCAATATTTCCAGCTTCTTCAGGGGTGTTTCAGAAAAGCCGTACTTTGTACCAATGTGGTCTTATTATAAAGAATGACGTGTCCTCTCTTGCCTTCTGGCTCTAGAAAATTACTCAGGAATTAACACTAGCGGATCCTTTACAAAGAACAGTCCAACAACTTGCGTTTGCTGATGACACGGGTATTATCAGATGAACTGAGCAAGTTGTTGACGCTTTTTATCTCATTTGAGAATGCAGCACGTAAAATGCGTCTAACCATCAATGATGATCAATATAAATATATAATTGCAACAAATAGAAATGTAGATACAGACCCTCTGAAAATATCTATACATTCGAGAATGTCAAGCAGTTTTTTTTTTTTTTTTTTTTTTTTTTTTTAGGCTACCATGGCTAATAGGTGTTTCATTGGCCTTAAAAACCAAATAAAATCGGAGTATATCAGCAATAAAACAGATAAGTTCGATATGAAGAAACCTTTTCCTCATAAGGAATCACTTTCTCGAACATAACAGAAAAACAGCGAAGAAAGACCTAATTAGATATGGTTGGGTGGAATGGAAAAGGACTTAAATGCGATAGGAGTGACTTGATGGAGGGTCATTGCATTTGATAAGGTTAGGTGGGGAAAATTTGGAGATACATTCTTGGCCAGCCGTAGGATGTAGTACCAATGAACAAGTAGAATAAGGAATCCCTCAATTTTGATTCAAGTAAAATATGTGTGATTAATAGTTTATATATATAATCTCCGACGTCCGTAAAGGCAAGATCATTGACTTTTCGGCCAAGGGTGAAAATATTTCCAAAAAGGCTAAATTTATGAATTGTTCATGTGCTGCTGTGGTAAAAATATACAGTGCATAGCAAAATGGGAGCGAAGAAGCGTTCGGAAGCATGGCAAAATGGGAGCGAAAAAATGGCTGTGAAGAAGCGTTCGGGAGAATAGACGTGCTACTATCGTTGAACAACAGACAGCCCAGATGAACCTAGGGATGACCATTAGTATCTCCCAAACTATACTGTTCAACGAGAATTGCTGCATCTAGGCCACTAAGTAGACGCCTATGCAGACTACTGTTCATCTGTGACGAAGATTGGAATTTACTCGCGAGTACCGCAAGTGGACATCCACTGAGGGGTGACAGGTAGCGTTTTCCAATGAATCGCGTTTTATGGTCCATCATCGGACAAATGGACGTAGTGAAACCTCTGAAAGCAAACATCCTGCAACCACACTGTTGGAATGGTCCAGGTGGGAGCTTTATGGTCTTAAGAATGTTTTCCTGGACTTCTCCGAGTTCACTCTTCATTGTGGAAGGCACGACATGTCAATACAAATACGCACCTATTCTTGCTGACCATGTCCACCCCTATATGCACATTTTCCCCAGAAGTTGATGACATCTACCAGGAGGACAATACGGGGTGTCATACAACTGTGGCGAAAATCATAAGGATAAGTTAGCCGTTCTCCCCTGGCCAGTAAACTCACTTGAGATAAAACCCAATTGAGAATCTGTGGAACCATCCATCTCCATTGGGTTGTTCGCGGCATAGATTTCCACCCGTGTAATCTAGCGCAATTGGTCACGGCACTGGAGTCGGCATGACTCAACATCTTAGTGAACACCTTCAGGAATCTAATTGACTCTCTTCCTGTACGTCTCGCAGCAGCCTGTTCTACGAAAGGTGGCTTTTTTGACTTCTAACGGGTAGTCACATTAATATGACTGGACTGTGCATAATGAATACTACTGAAAGCTGTTATAAATACTACATCCATCGCATATTAATGCTTTGTTTACAAAATATTTGACATCAAGTAAAATCCTCATTGTAGGGAATGAAGCTGCGAAATTGTGTTCGAAATAGCAAAATGACGTAATAAATTAGCTATTTTAAGTACTAAATGTATGTTAACATAAAACCTGATTTATAACAGTAACTTAGATGTTTTTGTGATTTTTTTTAATTTTTGTAATTTGAATCGATATCTATTCATACTAAATTTGTATGAATACTGAACATTCATTGAACTTTTTATTTGAATCTTTTTATTTTGCGCTTTGTGAATAAGTTGCATAGCCATAATTTCGGTGCAGGAAAAAATAATAGAATTCGTCGCATCATACAACATTTATGTAATAGTTAACTTCAACATTAGTGGACCACCAGTGGCATAATATGTACCAAGGATTTTCTAAACTGTAGAGGACTTGGGAACGGCTTTCTGATTTATCAAGTTTTGTTAAATTATGCACAGATTTATATCAACACCGTTATAATAAAACAGGTATTCGATAGTACATTAATTTTAAAAAATATTTCGTTTGCTTAGATTGTTGTTTAACAAATATTAAAAAGTAATATTAATAAAATCTCAGACTATGTAACTATTAAAAAACAAAATTTTTTATCAACTTTTATAATCACTTTACAGTTGCCAAAACAAGAAAAATGAAAGGTTTTAGCCTCTTCATATAGTTTAAAAGAAAGAAAAATCTGTGAGCAAAACTGGGATTAATAGTACTATAAAAACAAATATTAAAAAAAGTAAGTAGTAATGAAGAGTGATGAGACATCAGTGAATGAAAGTTCACCAACAATTCTATTGTTGATATTGTAGAACGCATTAGAGAAAAATCTATGTCTGTAACAGATCCATATTAACTATACTGGCAATAGATGGCGTTACTGGCCAATACAAAATATTCTATATACAATAGAATCAGAAGAGAGTGTAGAGGACTGAGGAATGGGAGCCGAACCATCCGGTTCGTAAATAACTTTGTTTATAGTTTGTACTGTACAGGTACTATGTAACCTTATTATTAATTATTAAATATTTTCTTTGTAACTATTTTTTTAATCATGTGTAATGTCGTAATAAATATGTTTTTTTTTTGCATAATTCTAACTCCATTTTTTTACGTCCCCTACAAAATACCCCCCTCTGACCCCGAAGACGTCCCGGTCAGGGGTCAGCTGTCGATTTTAATATTTTTAATACATTTTATTAGAGAAAGGAACTCTTGTTCATACACTCATTAGTGATGATTAATTAAGATCAAAGATGTGAATCACAAAAGTTATTTTGTATACAAATTATTATCAAAATGTAGCTATTTATAACATTTTGAAAAAAAAACCCGATTTTTTTTTCATTTAATCTGCAGGAATATATCAACGAAGATTTCATAGCTCAAAGAATAGGAAAAGTTCTTGTACCTCAATTATGACATCAAAAGGACTCATATAAATCTTCTGCTTCTCAGATGTGCGTTGCTTCAGATTTTCGATTTGTTTTAATCTTATCTTGTATTCAATTATTTCTTGAACGCAAGTATTGAAATTATTAGATTTATACATTTTAAATTTCCGTTTCTTCTATATTGCTAGATCAAAGATGGGAAATCAGATTGCTTGTTTAAGAAGGGAAATCAGATTACTTGTTTTCCAAGAAATGTCTTATGAATAATTGAAATCTATTTGATTTCTTTGTAGATTATGGATGGTATCGAGGTGATTTGTCATGCCTGATAGAAAAGCAAATTAACTAAAAAAAGGTACTAGACTTTACTTCCCTTCAGTTTTGTGATATCAGAAGAGAAACTTCATGAAGTATTCAAAAACATTCTATGACAAAAAAATCCCTTTCCTGCACTTTACCATCTTAGATGATTATACAGCAGTAAGTCTCCATACTCGATATCTATCGGTTAATATACTAATATAATTTGATATTTATAATTCAATAACTTCAGTTTTTGTAACTTCCTTTTTTCGAGTAATTGTCCTTGATGAATAGCCAATCTGGTTCTCGATTCAACATTTTGTGAGTTCAAATCATTTAGAGTTTGTAATGGTTCAGAATCCGATATAAGTTGTAGTTGATGGTCTGTTAGCCAATCGTGTGTAAAAAAAATGACCGTTAAACCAATCCAACCAATTCTGATAGATAAAATAATGGATCATGTATAAGACATGTTACGTCATTTTAAACAACATTTTCAAACTTGTCATCTATAATTGCTAGTGCTCCCTCCATCACTAGAGCTGAACACTAACTAAAACTTTTAATTCTACCAATATTTTTTAATTGCGCCATATATGTCGTTCAAAATACCATCAAAATATGTTTTTGAAGAGGGCAGAGACTATCTAGCTCTACGTTAACAATGAACTCTTCAAAGATGATACTAAAACATATTAATAACAAACAGATCTGACTGATCAGAAGCATATAAATATGTACTTTTCTTTAAATTCAAATGTAATTTCAGTAAATCGTGCTCTTGCTTTTTTAAATTTCAAGCGATATTACGAGGCATAAAGAAAAGAACTAAATTTTAAAATTTTTATAAATATAAAGAGCTATTTTTGAAGTACACAATCAGTGCATGTCAAGCCTTTTTTTTCTTGTATACTACATACTTTTTTTCGTGCATGAGTAATGTCGTTTAATCTTATATACCTTTGCAATACACACACAGTTAGCATGCATATGAAGCAAGGTTTCTCACTGCCATTTGCAATTAGTAATTTTCCAACTCTTATAAATTGAATTTGACTCATCTCATTCATGCTGTATATATATATATTCAATTTCCGTTCCTTTTCCTTAATCTAAATTTTTTTTGATTATTTTAAATTAAATAATTGATTTAACTAAAAATATCCTAAAATAGAAGGTTCTTAAAATGGCCACAAATTTTTATTCCCAAGTGTGGCAGATGACATGAAACAAAACTTCAAAATTCCCACCCTTACGTAAATGAACGTGGGCGAGACAAGACATTAGGCTTCCCTTTGCGAAAGCGAAGATAGAGCACAGAGAGGAGCAAATCAGTTTGAACTATTCCAGTTTCTCTCAAGGGCCGTAGTAACTTATTGATTAGGTCATCGGCTTTTCGTTCGGAAGGGTGATTCCCAATGCCGCCAAAGACCCACCGAGTACATGCAACATACATACCTATTAAATCTGTAGAATCTGAAGTCCTGTGGTCGGTCGTTGAGGCAGTTATCATGGGTGTTATGGTTTGGAGAAAATTTCAATTCCCTCCAGATCAATATCAAATTTGAGGGAATGGATCCTCTGGTGGTGCCATCTATCGGAAGAGTTTAGAGCAAAATCGTATTTTCACCTTCGTGATGCTCTGGTTAAACGAAAGACGCAACGTACTGACTTAAATTCGCATAACCAACAGCATAGCGAGCTTGGCTTGTCCAAGTGTCATAAGTAATAATACAACTACTACAACCAGTTTATTTCTGCTCTTACCTAAAATATTTTTTTTCTTTTTGTTGTTATCGTCATACCAATGCTATTAATCAGAATCAAAATTAGATGTAATATTGTTCGTAGAAAAAAAATACTTTGTTACTATTGTCTCCCATTTCGGCATATAAATTAATAGCTATGAATTAGTTTTGATGAATTTTCTTGAAATTTACTTTCATATTTTTTTCTCAAACATTTTGCTCCCAACTATTTGGAAACTCCTGATCTATAATTTTTTCTTATAACTATGCGGGTTTATAATTTTCACCAAGTTTTTACTTTAAAAAATAAATTTTTTAGATATATTATATGGCCAAAATCACATTTTTAGTATAGAACAAACCAAAAGTCACATCAGAATATTTTTCACGCTAATTAAGTGCCATTGTAGAAAATATCATTTGACGTCTTAGTAAAAATATCGGAGGAATAAACTCATTTGAAAAGATTTCGTTTCGATGGACGACAATGCGCAACCATACTGGACTATTGGTGTTTAGCTACAAATGGAAAGTGAAGATACCACTTGAATGGACTAGTCAGTGTGCGCTTCTCATTTAAATCCCATAGAACATATCCGAGATATGTTGAAGAGACACCTTGTGACACCATTATATCCTCTGAGGAACATCCAACATATAAAATGTAACTTGATTGAAGAATGAGCACTTTTATCCCAAGAACTGTTGCGTAATCTGGTACTGAGTATGGAGAGATGGCGCGAAGCAAACGTTGTAGTAAGGAGAAGGTATATCCCACATTAAGGAACACCTGCTTATTGTCCTTTCTCTTAAATAGTCAGTCATATGTAACGAAACTGTGTAATCAATGAGCTCTTTTTTATACTGTATGCAGGACCCGACTTAGCCTAATTGGGACCGTGGGCAAAAACTTGCGTGGGTGTTCCCTCTGCTTCACAACAATAAACTTTCTGTTCGATACATATAACGTAAAATAAACTTTCTGTTCGATTTGGGAGTTCCTCTAATGTGAGGATCCGAGGTAATTGTTACTTATTCCTCTTCCTTAGTCAGGCTCTGGCTGCATGCATTGTAGTCAATTTTGCCCAACTGTGTTTTCATCATCGCTTAATTACGAAATTTTGTTCTCATTTTTGAATTTCATGTTTCTCAGATGATTTTTCGTGTTACGAGGACAAAAAAAAACACTCTCTTAACTTTTACAAACTATAATGTATATTTATATTTGTAAGCAAAATTTTTAGAACAACTATTAAACAAGGTATGATTTAACGTGCAAGGAATAAGAGATGGAAGATTATTGGGGAGGAGAGAACTGTTCCCAATTTTCCAAGAAAAAATGCGGTTGCTCTGTTTAAAAGACTGACTGGACATGACTGCTTAGAGGACCATCTCTATAAAATTAGTATTGTGTATTTCCCAAATTTTGATTTTGTCTGACTTTAATCAAGCAATGATTTTTGAACATTTAAATAATGTGCTGTACTTTCTTGACATGAGAACATTGTCAAGAAGTATTGGAGATCCCGTGAACTAATGGCTTAAGCTATAATATTTGGTATTTGCAAAATAAAAATATTTATTAGCAGACAAAAAATTAGTATATGTATATATATACTACTTTTTTGTCTGCTTACAAATATAAGTATAAAATATAGAGTGGTATATGTATATATGTACAAAAAAGTAGTATATGTTCATATTTTGCGCATCATCGGTAAGTTGTTATGAAAAGATCTTACTAAAAAATATGTTTAATCTTAGTAACGCTTCATCAAAAAACACTGTCATTAATTGCATCGATAAGGTAAAGTAGCATTTTAAACTTTTTGAAAGCATATTAAAAGATTCCCATTAAAATGAGAAGCAAATATTCATAATAGACATTCTTTACGACTTGTAGAGTAACATTTATAAATTAAGTACGCTCTAACTTCTCTACAGAAGATAAATGATGGCGTGTATTTCGAAAATATTAAATATACACTGTTTAAAACAATTAAGGGATATCGTGTCTTTTATAAGAATAACGGTATCAGCAATTTTTTTCCATAAAATGGAAACAGAATTACAAATGCAAATTTTTCTGATTTTCAAAGTTCACTGTATGCCAAATTTGAGCCTGATGTCGAAGGCGATGCTTTAGTGGCAACGAATGAGATTTGGCTTTCAACTTAAGACAGACAAAACGGAAAAGAATGATCGATATTCAGTAAGCGCGTTGTTTCGACGAGTGCCAGGGCTAGGGAAAGAGAAGGGCTGGCTCAAATGCTCCCCAAAACTGTCACCGGAAATAGCCGTTGATGACGTAGTCTGGCATCCAAGGAGAATAAGCTGCCTGGAATTTCTAAGCAAAATAGTTACTTTTTATTTTTAAGTTCATTTTGTTTTTAATCAGAGTGAAAAAAATTACAAATGCCTCTCAAATATTTAGTAAATTTGCAATTATTATTTAATAAACCCAAAAAAATTATTATTAATATTGAAATTAACTTAAAATTGTATAACCAATATAAAAATATATTTACCTATTAGCTTCAGCTTATCTTGATTTTTTGACTATTGACCCATTTCTTGTTTTTCTGTTGAGCTTTATTATGAGATACTATCGCTGCATTTCTATTTAAATACCTAATTCGTATAAATGTTCTCAAGCGACAAAAAAATTTAATTGCATTTCGATTTACAGTAGGAAAAGAAGACTCTGTTTCATTTATTAATGTTGCTATGACATTTTTCCCTTTAGAAAATGTGTCGCCATGAAATTTGCGAAACATTATGTCCGTTTGTTTTATAGTTTCCATCCATGCTTTTGTTGTAACAGTAAGTCCCCCAGCAGAAATTAAATTAATCCATTCGGAATGATTGGGCATATCGACTGAATTTCTTGATATAGTTCCAAGTGAATTATCTTTAATTTTATAAGCAATATAACCTGCCACATAAACCATAGTTTCTTTTTCAAATGGAGATATATCACAATTTTGATTGGAAGAGGCAAGTTCATTTTCCCAAGATAAAGGTAAGGGATTAATTAAGAATTCACGATTTAATTCATCATCTTGAGAATCAAAAGAAATTCATTTTACAGTCGTTATCAAAAAATATTGATAACGTCGTTTATTCATTTTACAGTCGAAATCAAAAAATATTGGCTGTTTCCACGGGAAAATTAATCCTCGCAATAAAATAACTTGAACTTTACAAAATGGGCCTAATATTTCATCCAATGAAGAGTCGTAACACCATTTCGAATCTATGTGCATTTCGTCAAAGCTCAAAGAACAAATCTTTTCTATATCACTCAAAGTTTCGCAATTTTTTTCATCAATAACATTACATATTTAAGAATTCCAGGCATGCAACTAAATTTGGAACACCAATTTTTGTTTAATTTTTGTTTTTCATTTAAAAGCAATTTTTTATTTGATTTCGATAGTTTAATTATTCTTGTTGTAGAAGTTCGATTTCTTTTTTGCTCATTTTTAAGGAATTTCACTGTATTTTCTGCGCATAATATTCTTTTTTTCAATTCTTCTATATTTTTTAAATATTCATTGCATTTAAGGCACTTAATAACACCATCACACTGATTTTCTGCAACACATAATTTATGTGGACTCACGTACTCAATTCTTTCAATAGCTTCTACTAATCTTCTTCTTTTCGTTTGTCTCTGTTCTCTTGGAGTATTTTGAATTATGCTTAAAGCCGGTAACTTAAGATTATGCAGAGCCGTCGGTTTTAATATTTTTCTCTCTGGCAAACCAAGTAGTCTATTTTGCCTGTCGTCCATATATTCATTCAAATCAAAATGCTCACTGCACACTCTAGCATTCTTGATGTTGATTTTGTCACTTCTTCGACATCTTTGCACCCATTCCTTTGAAAGCATTTGATTTTCTTTTGGAAATCGATGAAATATTATGTGTTTTCCTTTTGTATTTCGATACATATTTGAACACGTAGCAACAGCACACGATGTCATGTTTTCCTCTTTAAAAAATACTCTTGCTTAAAATGAAAACATTAACATAAAACAAGCCAAAATGAATGAGAAAGCTGCGATCAGACACAAGCTAGCATAGAGAATGCCAGCCAGTTGATGCCAGTGACGTCACGCTCTTCCCCTCTCCGGTGACAAGGCGGCATGCGATACATCAAAGCGATGAGCCAGCCCTTATTTTCCCTAGCCCTGGACGAGTGCGGTACTTCATAGAAGTCATTTAACCGAATCAGAACTTTGGAGAGCTTTCGGCCGGTTAGGAAGCTCAAACAAAATCTGAAGAAGCAGAAGCCAAATGGAGTTTCATAACGAGAGATTTCCAGAATCTGAACCATTTCTTGAAGGATGAAAATGCAGGCTGAAGATCAAGGCAAGTTCATAGACGTGCAGCAATGCCCAATGAAGACCGTTATTTTACGCTAGTGACTCAGAGACACCGAAATATGAATGCCACTCTTTTTCAACAATACTTTCGCTCGACTACTACTAGCATAGTTTCAACAGAAACTGTCCGAAATCACTTTCACTCTGTGGGGTTGTATATTCGCCGACCAATGGGTGCGTCCTGTCAATGCTTGATGTTTTTAGCATAATATGCGTCAAATTTTGCATACACACAAATAATTTTAAAAGGAATTAAGATGAAATCATCTGAATGAAAATTCGACGTCTGAGCAACCACACGACTAAAAAATAATCAATTAGGTAAAATTTATTAACAACTCATTTGAAAAATTTCAACATTTGCTTAACAGAGGTTCATACAGATTTTTCGCACTCAATTTATCAGTATATTCCAAAATTAATAAACATTTCTCCAGCATCGCAGCTATATTAAGTTTACTCTTTTATTATTCACGCGTAATATATATTTCTAATATTAACATTCGTGCTGTAAAGATTGATGAATACAAAACTAAACTGATTTAAGTATAAATACGAGCGAAAAACATGTGTACGAAATACCAGAAAAGATTAAAAAACACATCAACAAATTGGAAAGCTTTGTGTAATTAATGTAAGAAAATTTCTAAGTAACTGCTCCTTCAGTTGTATATGCTATGAAAAAAATATGGTAGATATCCTCAGATATGGAAAGCAAGCAACCAAATCCTTTTCGGCGCATCGAAAACGATATATAATTATGATGATATTCAATTTGAAAAAAATGCATCTAACTCCTCAATGGGAGATATGTATATAGTGGTTTGTTTTGCACGAGTATTAAATATAAACTACACTACACAAACATGGAAACATGGTACTACACGAACACGGAATTAATTTCTTCAAAATTAAGAAAACTGAATTTTACGATAAACATCGTTTAGTTGTTCTTCAATTAAATCTGAGAAAAAGTAATTTTAAATTGAATACATTATTTGTTCAGGAACACATCAAATAGATTGTGAAAAAACTAAAAGAGCTTCAATACAAAGTGTAAAACAGAAGTAAGCACCTGCAGAGTTTCTGAAATTCACATAACGATTAAAACAGAAAGTTCATATCCAATTTTTATTAAATCTGATGTAAACAGTACTTCTTGGAAAAATTAGCACCTTAGAGCAAAAAATGAACCTAAAGGAACAAGGAAACAAAATAGTTGTACAGTAGATGCTTGTGTTAATAAACTCGCCAGAACCGTTAAAATGGTAAAATTGAATGTTAATTAAAATTGAACAGAAAAATAAATGAAAAAACTTGTAAGAAGGGATTAATTATCTACTGAAAATAAAATTTGGTTACGTACTAAAAATAATATATATTCAATTTTCTTTAAATTAATCATCATTTATCGAATTCCTTGGGAAAAAATATTCAAATATTCTATTACTTACAATGCTTAACATGGTAAGTCAATAATCAATAACATGATATATATTTAACTTTTATAAACAAAAATAGTCATTCAAAGTTGTATTAAGTAATTAAAAAATATTTAAATTTTGGCTATTTTTGATTTTGTAAAATCGTCTTTTTTGTAGTTCTGAATAGTTTTTTTTAGAATTCTTTTGCTTTAAGTAGTTATGTGATGAACAATTTTACTGAAATTCACAAGTTTCACTTTCAAATTATTCTAGCAAAATACCTTCAAGTTTTTTTGTGAAAAAAATTTCATAAGTAATTCATCGATATCATTAAGATTTTAAAATTACAAATGTAGCACTTATCTGATTTAATAGGAACAAAGAAATAAGTTCCTTAAGTAGTTCAAAATAATTTATTACAATTTAGGGTACAATTTGAGCACAACACAGATACATATACTACAAATAAAACAAAATTACATCTAAACATATAAAGTTAAAGGGAAGAGAGTCATATGGATATACGTCTCGGTTGCTGGAGAAGGACTGCTTCCTTGTTGATGACGTCATGGGTGGTGCTGTAGACAGGGGGCGCTATACAAATAGATAGAACCCAAAGTATTTTACTTAACGTGCACAATGAAAACGATACCGAAATTGCAATAAGAAGAAATCTAGCTCGAGTTGTTTAAACTATTTATTCAAAGATAACACACGCCCACACACACACACACACACATATATATATATATATATATATATATATATATGGGCATGTACAAGGCGTATAATTTAGATCACATTAATCAACACAATAATTTTATGCAAATAGAAGATTTCTTCATAACTAAAATTGACAATATAAGAAATTCCTACCTAAAAAGTTTTCCTTAGAAGAATGTATTTGCCTTATGTTAGTAAAAAAGAGAAAGTTTTTTTTCGCAAAATGCAAATGAAATTTAATTTAACACCAAAAACAAATATAAAATGCTGAAATGATTGCTTAAATACGATCATAATAAAAGAATTAAAAAAACAAATCGATTATTGCTAGCCGACAGGAAATATAAATGCGAATATTTTTCACTCCTATTTTTATATTATGATATATATTCTACAGAACATAAATTTTATGAAACCTAAAACTATGCAGAATGACTAATAATTGTACGGTATTTTAATCAGATTCATATAACGTAATAACTTAGTGTCATTAAATGATACGCTTAAACTAAATGGCTGTTTTAAGAATAAACATTTTATGAACTTAATTCCCTGCGAGGAACATTGTGTCATTACTTCTAACATTTTTATGTACATTTCACTTCCAATAAGTCTAATTTTTAAAACACAGCTTATATTTTGAAAAACAAACCGGCAAAAAAATTTAACTCGTAATAAATTTTATAAATTTATTTTTTATATAAGTTATTTTTCTTCATTTAGTTTCTTTTTTATTTTATAAAATATAAAAAAAAATCTTATGCAATTTTTAAAATTTGATACAGTAAAAAAATTTCCAGTTATTCTTATTTCATATAGCCTTATAAAGTTTTATTTATATTTATTATGTTAAACAGTATGAAACAGATAATCGAAGAAATCTTATTAGAAACAACTATAAAGGATATCAAAAAATATCATTTAAATCTATATTTCATAACGTAATAGATAAATAAGTTTCCATTTAATGTAGTAAGAATGAATAAAATACTGCAAATGAAACATTAAGTCTTTCGTCACTCAGTTCAGATTAGTCAACTTCCGGTTTCTTATCAGCCCATTTCCCGAATTTAGGCGCCATATAAAATATTTGATATGGCGTTATTAATATTTGATAATCAAATATTTTATCAATAAAATATTTGATTGAAAACCATGATTGGAAAGATTTGAGCAATAAAAAATACTTTAGTCCAATGATTTATAAAAACTGAATCTTTTTGTAGGATCCTGCTAAAAAATTTTTAAAAAAATGAAATTCTTGTGTTTTTTTTCTTTTTTTTCCTTTTTTTTCATGTTATGAATCTTTAAAATTCTTGATTAAAAGTCCATCAAATAATTAGCTGAAAATTTTAACTGGAATGATTTTTTTTTTTTTACAAAAGGCAAAACTTTATTTTACCAAATATGGTTAGAGGTCTTTGGTGATACATTATGTGAGCAATGAAATGTGAGTAACTTTATTATTATTGTTGTTGTATTTTTTATGTATTTATTTATTTTTCGTTTCAGTTGTATTTTATTTTAGTTTTTGTGTGTGTATTTTATATTACTAAATATTAAAATAAATATTGTTAGTATATAAAATAAATATTGTTAGTATATTATACATTACTAAATATGATTAAGTTAAGAAAATTAATATAAATGATATCATAAGTAATTATTTTAATTACAAGTGAAATGTTTCGTAGTATTTACTTTATAAATTATCAAATTACTTTCTTTTCGTTATGCTCATAGCAATCAAGAGCGAATAAAAAAGAAAGTGCCATCTATCGGATTTAAATAAAACCATATTAAAGAAAAAGTAAAAATTTCATTTTATTTTGCTGTAAAATAATGAATTAATAGACTCATCACACAGAAGTCTACTGATAATAATAATCTTGTTTGAGGTGTTCACAATAATACCTCCGCTGAAACTATTTGTTGCAATACTACTAACTGCAATATAATTTTCTTATTGTTAGATGGATCAAAAAAAAAAATTTCAATCATTATTTGACCATCATTATTCCATCATGCATTGGGATAAAATCACATGCATGGAAAAACATCTATTTTGACAACCTAAGGGAAAATCCTATCTTTTTTTCGCCTTAGAATTAACGACAGAAATTTTTCTCAACCTCTAAAAACGGCAAAGCAGTTATAGTCAAATAAATTCCAAAATTGAAGCTCACTTCTGTGTGATATGCTCGGATCATACTGCATACCATTACATACTACCTGATGGCCTTTCTGATATGGGTTTATCTTTTAAAGAAAAAATCAACCAAACGAAATGCTGCAAGCCATCTTTGACAAGTTCGAGTTGTTACAGCGTCCACTCCAAACACACCACACGTTTTTTTTTCTTTTTTTCTTTTCACAGCATTATTTCTTTTTTGGAACTCATTCAATATCAAGTGCACTTTTTCTTCACTGATGTTGAGTTTTACAAGTTTAAAAAACTGATTAATATTCGGAAAATGTGTTCTAAATCATCATTTATATATTAATCTAACTTTAAACCAGTTTCAATCCGATTATAATTCTTGATATGGATCGAAAACGCACAAAAGTACTCATGTTCAAAAACGACAGAAGAAGTGGCCCAGGATTGCATCACACCGCATTACCTCATTAATGGGTAACTTTTTATAATCATTAGATGGCATTGAGTGTGGTAATCTCTTGTCTGTGTTATACAATGAGAGAAATATTAAAACCAAATTAATGTTTAATATGTTGGGCCGGCGGAAGCAGGCATGCAAGGCCTTTTTTCAAGTGGGTGCCAGCCAAAAGAGAAACACTAACAAGACCCAGATACAAAGTTTTTTTTCTTATTGGAAATGAGAAAGTGCAATCAAAAGGAAACTTTGAATGCTAGGCAGGACAGGGATCCCATTTTCTCTCTCCAATCCACAGAAATAATTATATATATATATTTTATAAATTTATATATTGTACTTCCGATATTAGCAAAAGTGAACAGCTGAGTGTCGTCATACGTCTTTTATTATCTGCAGCAATACAGTGTCAGAAATCAAGAAGCATTTTTAAGCTTTATTGAAGTTTATTCTTCAGGTGTTGTTGTTTCCAATCCCCGTGATCAGCAAAGCTAGATCAGGTCCATGAGTCCATTTACATTAAAAAATCAAGCGCCAGAAGGGGATCCCGAATCAGGTCGTGCTTGGTAAGCCCCAAACAAGACAAAATGTGGTCAGGAGAGGCCTGCGCCGAAGAACACTTAGTGCAGGTCTCGAAATGTTTGTTACCACCTACAAAGGTCATGGAAAGCAGATAGCCGCTAAGAAAACGGGCAAGTGCAGTTTGATCACGTCTACTGCAGCCCCGAGCTAAGGAGCCACAAGGACACCTCATCTGATACCAAGGATGCACAAGTGGGATAATCCAAGTAGCCATGGTAGTTACCTTAAATTTAGAAAAAAGCTCCATATGAGTAAGAGAAGCGGCAGGTGTGGTGAAATCGCTAGCACCGGCTCTAGCTAAACTGTCCGCAATTTCATTACCAGCAACATCCATATGGGACGGAATCCACTGAAAGTGGACATGATGACCATAAGAAAGATCTTTTAGTTTCCTGAGGATGTCTGCACTAGTACTATCCTTCACATGATGCCAATCGGACAAATGCTGAATAGCACTTCTACTATCAGAAAAGATCCAGATATCCTTTAACTGCGGAGGCGTCATGACAGAGTCCAGATCTTCTAGAATTGCAATAAGCTCACTTCGAAAAACTGAGTAGAAGTCTGGATTTTTTCTTTGGATTTTTATTTCTTTATCCCGAAATTTAATATAGATGCCACTGTCAGAACAGCCATTATCAAGTCTACTGCCGTCAGTGTATAATTGAACAGCCTCCACGGAGACATTGCTGATTTTCTCCAGAGCCAACTGTTTCAAATAATCTAGAAGATCCAGTTGTTTGTTAACTTGGACAGAAAGGTCCAGATGAAAATCAAGACCCTCAGAAGGGTTGATAATCTGGGATAAACTGTGGTGTACAATTGAGCTGGCAATAAAGTGAACAGAAACAGGTAAACTTCAGGTAAATGTCTATGTGAGACAGTAATGGGGAAATATTGAAAAACTTCGTGAAGAAGTGGATAGCAAGCCGCATTATGAAATTGTTGAAGTCCGTTGAAAGAAAAAAGAAACGTTACTTTGATTTTGAAAATGCTGATTATTTTCAACTATCTCCAGATGATAAATTTAGGGCAAATGACATTCTTAGAATTTTGAATATTGTTTCTGCATTATTAAATGAAAGATCTGATGCAATGAAAAAAATCACTGCGATAGTTTTCCAAAATAATTTAATAAACATTGATAATGCAAATTTGAAAATAAAATTCAATAAATCTGAACAAATTGTTACAGTTTGGGTGACAATAAAGATTTTAAAGTGGAACTTTATGACGAAATAGTAGATTCGAAAGACATTTATTCAATCGATATGAATGATCCATTCGATATTCTGAATTTAATTGAGTTGTTATGACTCAGAATTTAAATTTGTGCCGTGAATTTATCACGCAACATATTAGCAATCAAATATTCATTATCTTCTATGATTGCACATTACACAACATTAAATTTACAGGAACATTTTATAAACGAAAACACATAATAACATTCTCAACAGGCCCGTTCTAATCCTTCTTTTTACAATATTGTCATCTTTTAAAAAATCCAATTTTTTTTATTTATTATTAAAAAAATAAGTTTCACCGCCTCCGTGATGCCATCTGACGTCGTCGATATCATTACAGTGTCAAATAATTTGTGCTCCCTGATCATGACTAGTGCTAAGCATTCCTGTTAGTATTGCTATTAACGAAAGATAATTCTCCAAATTAAAATTGATCAAGACATATTTATAGTTAAGTATATCGCAGAAAAGATCCATAAATCAATATTTGATTGCTATTGAAAATGAAATCTGTTAAGAGAATGATGAAAAATAAATAATAGAAAAATTCTTAAATTATATAAAATACAGAAAAATTCGTAAATTATATAAAATACAGAAAAATAAATTAGCCTGAATAAGTTATTTAAAAAAAATTCCAACAAATACTTTCTTCAAAATTTCCTACAGAAATATAAAAATGGCGAGTGTTTGTTGTTACTTACGACACTTGGACAAGTCAAACTTGCTTTGCCATTGGCTATGCGAATTTAAGTCAGAAGGATGAATCTTTCGTTTAACCAGAGCATTATGTAGATGAAAGTACGACTTTGCTCTAAACTCCTCCGATAGATGGCACCCCCAGATGATCCACTTCCTTAATTTTGCCATTGATCTGAAGAGGGAGGATATTTTCTCCAGACCATTACACCCATGATTACTGCTCAACGACCGACCACAGGACTTTCGAGTTCACTAATTTAATGAGCACGTATATCGCATGTACTCGGTGTGTCTTTGGTGGCTTTGGGAATCAAACCCTCACTCTTCCGGACGAGAGGTCGACGCCCTAGCCACTAAGGTACCACGGCATGCGGAGAGTAGTGAGAGAATTTAGTTATTTCTCAGGTAAGCGCAGGATAACCTTGAGTGGGCAGCTCAGTTTTACTGTACGGTCACCCTTGGCACGTTTTTTTTAAGCCAAATTTGGCGAACAGAGCCTTATTTTTGTCTGATACGATTCTCGCGAGATGCTCGTCATACAGATGAAGACCAATAAGAATTAAGGTGAAAATTCAATTTTAACAACCCTAGTGTTTACGTCATCACGATGAAATTTAAAACACTTTGTTCCATTTCAGCATTTTACTTGAAATTTTTCCGAGTTAACTTCGTGAGATTTTTTTAGTGTGTTTTACAATTTGCTTGACAGTTTGGATAATTAAATTCCAGGTTGTATTGCTCTTTTTCATTACTTTAAAAATTTAAATTGAATTTAAAGTTACTGTTTAAAATTCTGTCGATTTATTCTTTCTTTAGTTTATATATAAGGCATTCGTATAATTTATATTATTACTATAAAATACTATGTAATATTTTTATATACATTTTTAAAATTATTGTTTCTGTATTTAATTTCTTAAAGATATTCGATGTAACAGTTTAATTTGTACTTAATAATTTATATTTATTCTTTTCCGAATGTTGCTTTATTTTTCATTGTTATTCGTGTTCGGATTCTTCTGGAATTTTCGTTAGAATTCGTATTTTGATTTTTTTAAAACTGATATTTACTTTTTCGAAGCTTCCATATTTTCCTTATTCGCATTCGTTTCCGAAATAATTTCTTTTTTCAGCTCCCTCGCTCTTTTCGAAATATTTTTGTGAATCAAAATAGTTTATCGAAATCAAAATATTTATTCGAAATATTTTTATGTTTTGTTTTAATCAAAAAAATTTATGGATAATTTAACATATCAACTTTATTATTTTACCATTGATGTTTGAAATCTATAAATTTGCGTTTTTTGTTAATTTTGTAAAATTAGTTGAGTATATTGATAGATACCAACAATGTATGAAATATTTGTCACAATTTCAGCCATTTTCCCTCCCGCCGTTTTTCCCGATCGGAAATTCGCCATAAGTATGATGTTATACGGCCTCGGCGACTTTTTGAAAATTTCGCCAAGGGTGACCGTACGGTAAAATTTTACCGAGTGGGCTTTGTTAACATGCATAGATCTTCTTACCATAGAGATGTCTAAATTATACAAAATAGACCGATTGTTTTACCAATCAGATTCCCACAGTTAGAAATCACGAGTAGTGCAACATAGTGATTGGTTATCACCGCCATTCAAGTATCGCCCGAAAACAGCAGCATTGTCTGAAAAGTCTTCCCAGAAGGTAAAATACGCTGGATGTTCATATGAGCGGTCTTTGACTTATACTTTATCCACTAAAGTTATTGTTCAAATATTTGAAAAAAATGCTTTATTAGTAAAATCAATATTTGAATTGTATGTAAAAATTTATTTATAAATTATAATTTGTGGAATGCAGTTTTATGGAACATCATCATCCAGAAAACTCCATGTTAGCGTCACAAGCCGTATCAGTAAAATGATATTTCTGATTCTGATTCACTTAATGTCTAAGCCTTTTAAACTGTTATTACTACCAGAAGTAGTTTTTCTAAGTATTAATATATATTTCTTGATATGTCTATATATGTAAGTTAAATATTGTTAAAATGAATCATTTATTTTAGAATCCAATTTAAAAATAATGATCTTACTTGATTTTAATTTTCGCAATTTTATTAATTTTAATTTTGTTGTTGATATTACTAATGGTCAAGCTCGCTATGCCTTGGCTATGCGAATTGAAGTCAATTGGGAGCGTCTTTCGTTTAATCAGAGCACCATGAAGGTGAAAGTACGACTTTGGCTCGTCAAATCCTCCGATAGATGGCAGCACCAGAGGATCTACTCTCTCAATTTTGGCATTGATCTGAAGGGGGAGTAAATTTCTCCAGACCATTGCACCCATGGTAACTGCTCAACGACCGACCACAGGACTTTTGCTTCCACAGATTTAACGAGCACGTATATCGCATGTACTCGGTGGGTCTTTGGCGGCATTGGGAATCGAACCCAACCCTTCCAGATGGAAAGCTGATACCCTAATCACTAGGCTACCACGGCCTCAATTTTTTTTTAATTTTTCATACCCCAATATTTTTTTATTTCTAAAATAATTTTCTTAAATTATTATTGGCATTTTTTTAAAAAAATAGAGGTAATAATTCTTTTTTAAAGACAGTTTCTTTAGGCTCACTATAGGTTTGTGGTAGGACCGCACTCTTGAAAATTTAAAATCCAAAGTTTGATACTAGATATTGTGTTGCAACAGGAGATAGATGCAACGTATATACGTTTTTCATGTACTTAGTCCCTCGGGGGAGTCTGTAACCCCTAGAATGGCGCATCCCCTGGTGGTGGATAGGGGAATGCCTCCATCTGATTTCTGACGGGCGTGGTAGAAGGGAAATAAAATACCTCCCATAGACTAACAGGCAGATGTCCAACCTTTTGGGGCTCTGGCAAATATTTTTTTCATGAGAAATCAAAATGGAGACAATACAAGGACGTATGTAAAATGTAAAATTTGTTCTGATGCTGGCTAAAGCCTTCATTAGCAGTCACGGATCCATTTGACTTCTTGGACATGACACCAACAATGTATTTAGTTCTTCATATACATCTACATGGTTTTTTACTTGGGAGTTTTCTGTGAACTCCACTCTTCTTTGTGATTCCTAAATATTAAGTATTTGTTGTGGTTTGGAATCCACTTTCAGAGAGTTGTAGATTCCAATTTAAAATTATCTCTCTCATATAAAAAAGAACCGTTGAGCAACAAACAAACCAAATCAAATTTCTCCCGTCAAGGTTCTTCCAGAAATCAAGACATAGTGGATGTGCATTTCGACGGCTTATTTTAGCTGTATCTACTATCCAGTGCAAAAAGCAGACAGTCTCATTTCGAGCGAATTGAAACTCCACTCCTCTAAAATGGACATACATCTAAGAAAATCTATCATCATCATTCTCTTCACTAATTTGATAATGTTCTCTATAATACCCGGTTTCGTCTCTTGAATTTCTGCTCATCATATGAATTGCTGAATTATTGAAATGAATAAAAAATCATTTAATTCGCTATCATTTTCTGCATCTTATTCGTCAAAAAATATAAAAAGTTTTAATAACTTTTTTTTTTAATTTTTTGTTTAGTATACATTTTATTGAATATTATTTTATATATGATTTAATATGAATTTTTTATCCAAAATAACAATATACATGATTCATCAAAACTTAAAAATGAAATTTACACATTACATTCTCAGTTTTATAAGAATTTAATTAATTAATTAATTTTTTAAAAATATTTGGATGAGAAAGGTTATAATGGCATGGTCGAAAAAGATTTCCTCGTTAGTGGAAAATATAGCAAATTGTATTCTCGATCCAGCATAAGATTCATCTGATTCTCTAATGGCTGCTGGATCACGTAAAATTAGTAATTTGTTTGAAAATTTCTCCAAGGATATTTCTGAGGCTAGGTCTTCTGCTTTCAAATATGAAGATGTATACGTTAGCTCTATCAAAATATCGTCAGATTTTGTAAAACAAAAGAATGACCCAAATAAACTGAGCTGAAGATTCTGGGCTTGGTACAAAGTTTTACTAAAGACAGAGTCAACTAACGCCTAAGAGTAACCTAATCAATCAGAGAGAAAACAGAAGAATTTTTTATTCATTATGCTAAAGTTTTTTATTCACTAGCAACAGCTAATATCTAAAAATAATAATATTCTTAATTTTTTCTCAGTCAAAATCGTTGCTTATATGAAAGAGTTAAAAATTTCTCGATTATGGAAACTTTTTTAATCGTAAAAGAAGTAAAGATATTTAATTAAAATTTCTGTTCCTTTTTCAATTCTTGCTTTTATATTCTAGAAATAATCTTCTGAAATCCTGCCGTGAAATATAATCCTCCATCTGAAAAGAATATTAAATTTAACTGGCTTATTTTAACAAACGAAATGGAGGAAATGATAGATTTAAATATCATAATAACTAATTCTGGAAAAACTGCTATAATTTCGCAGAGTTTATTATGAAATTATTCTTGTAAAATTACATTTATAATTTTTTAAATGGAAGTACTTTTTTTTTAAAAAAAAATTTACTTTTGCTTTAGACTGATCAAGTAAATGAAATATTAAAGACACATATTAAAATACAATGTGTCCGTAAGAGAATGTCCGAGTTTCAAATTGTAATTGTATCAGCTGTAATCGTTCGACAGTTGTGGTTGAAGGTGACGAATAAAGAATAACTCCAACAGTTTCAGATAAGCGCATGCGCGTGTACCGCTACATCATTTTCACAGTTGCAGCG
This sequence comes from Latrodectus hesperus, assembly GCA_037975125.1. Lineage (NCBI taxonomy): Eukaryota > Metazoa > Arthropoda > Arachnida > Araneae > Theridiidae > Latrodectus > Latrodectus hesperus. Next base: position 34,973,804 of record CM075860.1, on the reverse strand, counting down.
TCATCTATTCAAAATGGCGACTTCTGATCGTAAAGCGTTTTGTGTTCTACAATTTGCTAAGAGTGATTCGGTAATTGCCGTTCAACGTGCGTTCCGATTAAAGTTTAAATGTGATCCCCCATGTGACAAAAATATCCGCCGATGGTATCGACACTTCGAAACGACCGGATGTCTTTGTAAAGGTAAAAGCCTGGGAAGACCCAAAGTTTCTATAGAGAATGTGAAACGTGTTGAAGAATCTTACCGTCGTAGTCCGCAGAAATCTGTTCGGAAAGCAAGTCGTGAACTGCAGTTGCCAAAGACGACAGTCTGGTCGATTTATAAAAAAATGTACACTTGCGTCCATACCGATAACAGTTGGTACAGCAATTAAAGCCAAATGATTGTGCAGTACGATTTCGTTTTGCATGTGAAGTTCTTGAATGGCACAATGACTTTCTGCATCATGTCATCAGTGATGAATCGACGTTTCATACAAGTGGTAAGGTAAATACTCATATTGTTCGTATATGGGGTTCAGAAAATCCTCATCAACTTGTAAAACATGAAAGAGATTCTCCAAAAATAAACGTTTTCTGTGCTGTTTCACGACGACAAGTGTACGAACCATTTTTTTTCTAAGGAGCTACCGTAACAGGGGTTTCTTATCTGAATATGCTACAACAATGGCTCTTTCCCTAATTAGTAGAAAGTGAACCTGCAAAATTCATTTGGCAACAAGATGGAGCCCCTCCTCATTGGAGTCTCTTTGGGCGAGATTGGTTAAACGTCGAAGTCCCTGACCGTTGGATTGGGAGTCACGGTCCAGACGACTGAGTTCTGTTACCCTGACATCACGCCTTGTGATTTCTTCCTTTGGGGCTATGTAAAAGATCGGGTCTACGTTCCACCCCTACCCCACGATTTACCAACCTTGAAAGGTAGAATTGCACAGGCTGTTGCTTCCATTACTCCGGACTTGCTGCAGACAGTATGGGAAGAATTGCATTTTCGTTTGGATGTGTGCCATATCACTAAAGGCGCACACATTAAGCACTTATAAGAAAAACTAGAATAGTTCATGTATGATTCATAATTCCTTCAATTTCATGTATGATTTGTTATATTTTGTACAAAATAAACTCCTGTAATATACAATTAAAACTTGGACATTCTTTTACGGACACCCTGTATTTACTCTATTTTAAAAATCGATAACAATTATTTAAACTTTTTATAAAATACCTGAAGGATTTTTCCGTTACACTTGCATGTCAGCTCGCATTGGTTGGAAACAGATATATATTGATATGTTTGATATATATTTATGCATACACAGAAGTTGCGTTTTATCGAAATTATAGATACGGCAGCGGAATCTATGATATTCGGATACTACGAATTCTAAAAGTAAATTTCAGTGTAAGAGACTTGAGTTCTAGAGAATTTTCATTTTTCGAATTAATTAAGTTAAAGTTTTAATATGAATAATATAATTTGAATAAAATGTAACATTTTAAATAATATAATATTAACTGAGTATAAACTATTTTTTCCTTCTAGTAATTAATTATAAAATGTCGTTTTAAAGCATCTTGCGAGCTAATTTATTAAGATTTTTACTATAACTTTCTGAGATAAATCTGCGATAAAATTTATAAATAAATAAATCTTACTCTTCTTTTGAAATCCTTCTTCAAAAATATATTCCTTAATTAAGAAGGACTTCGCGTTTATATATTTTCTTTAATTTTATTAATACTAATTTTACAGTATTCTTAATTCATTTTAAGGATAATATTTAAATTATTTCTCATTATGGTAGAATAAAAATATGTATAAATAAAATTAATTAATAAATTTTTTATTTCGGTATAATTATTAAGATGTATAAAGATAATGTCGATTTAAAATATCTGTTGCTTATCAGATCCATCATAAAAATAAATTCATGTAATCAAGAATGGAGTTAAAATTAACGAACTTTTCTTAAATTAGATTTCAGGATTACCCAATCATGAAAATTTCCAGAATTTTCAGAATTTTTTGTAATAAACAGTAAGATTACACATTCACACAGTATAATTTGTAATTGTTATTTTTAAAATAAACTTTCAAAATTTATTAAATTCAAAACAAATGTAAAAATGTTTGCATTCATTTATTAAAAGTTACTACAGTAAAATTTAAATTAATTGGTCATCTTATTTGAATATAATTTGATTTTTGAAGAAAATAATTCCAAAATTTTGGAATTGTAAGCACAAATCATTTATATTTATCAAAATGTCCACATTTTACACAATTCAAGAATAAGTTAGAAAACATTTTCCTAGAAGTGTAAGTTTTTCTGACTTAAAAAAGTTTAGCAAATTTTTATCTGGTAAAAACATATTAATCTATCAAATGATTAAAAAATATATTTTTTTAACTTTTAAGAGCTAATTCCGTTGAATTAGAGATATATATAATATAATAATACCTCTAATTCAGCGAAAAATTAGTATTTTATAAGTATATTTCGAATATATATGTAATTGATTACGCTAATGTTTTGGAATAAATTCAATACAAAATATATTAAATATATGACATTTTGAATATGAATGCAAAACAAAATTTTAATGTAGACTTAAACACTAATTCAAGATTTTAGAATTCTAGCAGAGAAAAAAATGTAGGATTTAATTTTCATATGATGAAATCTTTCCAGGTATTCGCAGCATTCAAAAATAGGTAGTTGTTAGTATCTAAAAGACAATAAAAAATTTAAAAATATTTATTTATGGGTAATTTTCGATGTTCTAAGATGTCATTATAGAGGATTAATTTGCAGGAATAGTTTATAAAATAGTGAAATATTATATTATATGGAAAATATTAAGTTTTTATATAAATGTTTGCTTTTGAATATGTTTCAAAAATTTATCAAAAAGAAACCAGCGTCCTTATCAGAACTGCCGAGAGGATAAAAAAATGGCTAAACAAACAAACACTCTTGCTCACCAAGTAAAGCGGAGGTTGATATCATTCACATTCTCGTTGATAAGAACAGGTAAGTATTGCAGTATACGTAGAGCTTGTTTTTAATATTACTCACCTTTTCCATTAGAAGCATTCATTCTTCATAGATTCTTATTTTGAACTATTTTTCATAGTGTCGCAAGAGGGAAAGAGTTATTAAGCCTTAGTTCGATGCCTTAGGTTGAAAGCAACCGAAAGGAATAGAATATGACGGACTTGTCCAAAGTTCTTGTGATACTTTTTTATTTGAAGTGTTTTTCGTGCTTGTCACTACGTAAGGATCAGTCTATAGTAGATTCCAAAGGTATGTTTTTTTTCAATCCTTTTTTTTTTATCTGTTAGGAAATATTGAAACATTGTCTAATTAAATGCAGATTGTATATACTTCAAATGTAGTAATTTGACTTTTGTATTCGAAAATTTGTTTGGTGAACAATTTCAGTAACATTAATTTGAAATTTTCATTTTGAATAATAGAAGCTTACAACTTAAGGTTATAAAAAAGTGCCTTTGCATGTATTTTATTATGATATAATATAAGTACAAAAATTTAAATATGAAGTTAAGTATTACATTGAATTATCATTATTTTTCAAAAGAAAAATTTTAAAACATTACGCATAATAAAAATTCTCCATGAGGGGGATAACTAAGACGAATGTTAGAGGTGTTAAATCTTTCAATATATTCTTTTTTTAAAAAAAACCCCCAATGCATTCTATTTCAATTAAACTTTGTCAAAAAACAATGGGATAGTTAAAATTTTCTTATACAAAAATGTCCAGATCTTTTAAAATCTATGGATGGGTTCTATCATAACCAATTTTTATTATAAAAAATAGTTGGTAATATTTTTAATTTTGTGACATTTTATAAGGAACAGCATATTGCTAAAAATGTTGTCATTATCATCTTCTGAATTGTTTTTTCAAATTTTAACTGAAACATAAGAGAAATAAACTGTTGAACTTTCCGATATTTCTTATTCAGTATTTATAAATTATATTATTTAATTAATCAAAATTATTTATTATTTTGAAAATATCAGAATTAAATTTATTGCGCACATAATAGTGATGATATATTTTGATTTATTTATAATTCTTACAAAAGTGCTTTATATTTTTATTAAATATTTTCATCATATGAATAAATATTATCTTGTATTACATTTATTCACATCTTTTACTTACTTAATCTTAAATTTTTCATTAACTGGTTTCAAATACAATATATAGCTGATATTACTTTAAAATGATCTGTAAAAAATTTTAAGATAATCCGTATTTTCGATTCTTCGAAAAATGCTCTCTAAATATCACTCAACGCATACAACTTTTTTCTCTCTCCTTTTGTAAAGTGTATGAAAGTAAACCTATTTTTTATCCCAATGGATTTGTGGTAAGTTGTGTGAACGATAAATGAAATGTTTGAATGAAGCATATATACCTTAAAAAACCAATCTATATACTCTCGACAACAGTCTCACGCTTTACTTTTAAATCAAAAGAAAGTTTAGCTCGTCAACAAACATGAAAATTGGGATTAATCAGCTTTCCTTGATATTAACAAATTGTAAACTATTATAATTTCAGTAAGATATGAATGCTAAATAAAATATAGCTACATAACATTCATTACTAAAATTACAAATATGAATTATAATACACATAATTGTTAGAATGACAGCTTTAAAATGTTTTTCAAATGTATGATTCATAGTTATAAAATTTTCAGTTATTGTTTTGAGATAAAGTTATTATATTGGGTTGGCAACTAAGTAATTGCGGATTTTACTCATAGATGGCTTCAGTTGAATTTTTAGGTTTGCAGACGTAGTACAAATGTAAAACACTTTTTGTTATTTGATAGTTGGCAATTCAGCTGTCAATCAGTAAAAAAACGTTTTTTGATCGGTTGCGTAGTTTTCGTTTGGCGTTCGTTGAAAAATGGAAAATCAAAAGGAACATTTTCGTCATATTTTGCTTTTTTATTTCCGCAAAGGGAAAAACGCATCGCAAGCTCATAAAAAGTTATGTGCTGTTTATGGTGACGAAGCCTTAAAAGAACGGCAGTGTCAAAATTGGTTTGCCAAATTTCGTTCTGGTGATTTTTCACTCAAAGATGAAAAACGCTCTGGTCGTCCAGTTGAAGTTGATGACGACCTAATCAAAGCAATAATCGATTCGGATCGTCACAGTACAACACGTGAGATTGCAGAGAAGCTTCATGTATCACATACATGCATTGAAAATCACTTAAAACAACTTGGCTATGTTCAAAAACTCGATACATGGGTTCCTCACGAACTGAAAGAAACGCATTTAACGCAACGCATTAACAGCTGCGATTTGCTAAAGAAACGTAATGAAAATGATCCATTTTTAAAACGACTGATAACTGGCGATGAAAAATGGGTTGTTTACAACAATATCAAGCGGAAAAGATCGTGGAGCAGGCCAGGTGAACCAACTCAAACAACATCAAAAGCTGATATTCATCAAAAGAAGGTTTTGTTATCAGTTTGGTGGGATTACAAAGGAATTGTCTACTTTGAACTCTTACCACCCAACCGAACGATCAATTCTGATGTCTACATTGAACAACTAACGAAATTAAACAATGCAGTTGAAGAAAAGCGGCCCGAATTGACAAATCGAAAAGGTGTTGTATCCCATCATGACAATGCAAGGCCACACACATCTTTGGTCACTCGGCAAAAATTATTGGAGCTTGGTTGGGATGTTTTTCCACATCCACTATATAGGCCTGACCTTGCACCATCTGATTACTTTTTGTTTCGATCTTTACAAAACTCCTTGAATGGTAAAAATTTCAATAATGATGATGATGTCAAATCGTACCTGATTCAGTTTTTTGCTAATAAAAACCAGAAGTTTTATGAACGTGGGATTATGATGCTGCCTGAAAGATGGAAAAAGGTCATTGATCAAAATGGGCAATACATTACAGAATAAAGTTATTTAGTTCCATGAAAAAATTGTCTTTGATTTTCTAAAGAAAATCCGCAATTACTTAGTTGCCAACCCAATAAAATATAAAACTTTTATAATAACTTTATCTCAAAACATAAAATATTTTAAAATATAAAAGATTTTTTATGTGATCTAAAATTTTCGAGAGTTATATCAATTATTTTTTTAAAAAAACTAACTTAAATTTAGAACATTTTGAATTCTTGTTTGATAAAAGGAAATCAAACACATACAAAGTCAGCTCTACATCTTGGATCTTTGGTTATTCCAGAGTGTCAGCCTCCGAAGCAGGCTTTTACTCTTTCATCTGAAATAGTTCCGAATGGAGAAACTTGACATTATTAACGGAGAAGCGCTGAAATGTACAGCGGAGTAAGGAATGCAATGGAATCCTAATATTCAATCAGTATGAAACTGTCCTTGTGGTCGGAGCTTGAACAAATTTCAGTAGAAATTCTAAGAAAAAATACTTGCAAGTGTTAAAGTTGAAAATATACAAAATATATACAAAATATTGGAGAAATACAAGATGAAAATGTAGAATATGTACACTATATACAAAATAGCTGTAAACACTTATAAAAATTCATTTTCACTTAGAAAAAATTGAGTAGCAATAGGTCTATATTTGCTAAGTTCAGGAATATATTTATAATTAAAAATCTCATTGAAATTTGCAGTATTGCAGAGTTTAGCTTTTTCATAGAAATTCTTATTTAATTTACGAATATGCACTAAAATGTCTTCAATTTTGAGGTCTTTTTCAATATTTTTGTTTCTCACATAGTAGGGAACACCTGCTATAATTCTTAAAATTTTATTTTGAAAATTTCGAAGTTTTCTTCTTTCATTTTTGCCAATGTTATTCGAAACAGGGGAAGCGTAAGTGACAATGGGGCGAATCATAGAAATGTATAATAGTCGTTTCAGTTTTCTATTAAGTTTTGATTTCTTGCCAATAAGATTTTTTATGCAGCCGAAAGCAGCATATGCTTTTTTGGTGACATTATTAATGCGTTTGGTCCAAGTGAATCTAGATGTGAGAGTGAGGCCAAGGTACTTAGCTTCTTTAAGTACTTAGCTCTACATTTAATGAGAATTCCCTTTTTAATCGATTCTATCCTTCGATTTTTACCATAAATGATAAGTATTCCCTTCTGATTCTTCTAAGATAGATCAAAATAAGTGGCTGTCGAATAAAATAAATATGTATTCTAAAAAGAATGGTCACAAATATTTTGTAGTCATGAGAAAGAAAAAGGATAGTATAGACTCTTGAAAATTTATATTCTCAAATTATTTATCACGTCTTCAGAAGTATGTTAAAAGTTTTGTATTTTAATATCGCATCATTTTTGGAGTGATTTCATTATCTGTACATACTTCAAATATTTCAAAACATTGAAATTTTATCACAATTAGATAAAATAATGCCTTAACGCATTATGTGAATATTTTTCCTTTTTAAGGCTGAATTTCATGCATTATATAATGACAGTTTTCTTAAGTGAAGTTCTTTTAGTTTTTCTCTTTGTACAAAGTTTTACGCCATTCTGGATTAAATGAACAGGGCAGATAAAAAAAATAACCTCTTTTGGATCAATATCTTGAGTAAACTTTCTTTTAAACTTAACAATGAAATTATGGAAAAGAATTGACATGCTGAATTCCAAAACAATAAGAGTAAGAACTTTTCTCACATGTAACGATTTTTTGGGGAACAATTTGATTTTATAGTACAGCTTCTTATATATATTAGAAATAAAAATTCAAATTCCTCACATCCGCTTGATTATTGCACCCCATACTTGAAATCCCGATAAGGTATCACACAAAATTTTTTCAGTCTGGCAAATTTCATTCGATTAGATATTTTTATTTGTTAAGAATTTCATAATTTTTTGTTGTACAGTTTCTCTACTTCCTTTGTCGTCATTTAATTTGTTAACTATTAATGAAAGAGGACGAAAAAATGATATGTCGCAAAATGATTATTAAAATAGTTTATATAATTTACCACATAAATATCTTTCAAAATAATTTAATGACTTTCGGTTATATTTGATCTTTTTTGCATATTTGAAGTTGATAGAAGTTCTATTGAAGGTCTAATAGAATGAAAATCAAAGCCTAGAAAAGAAAATAGTTGCAATTGGAATCATTTTAATGCAGAGTTCTGGGTATCCCTGAATAATTTTTTTCCTAATTACAATAAAACAAGAACTTTTTAAAAGTTAAATTAAAATTAAATATTTACAAAGAAGTACACTCAAGCCTGTTTTCGTACGATATTTGAAAGTTTTAATCAAACTGGAACATAATTGATAAAATGTTAAATAAGAAAATGAAATAGCTTCATTGGCCATTTAATTTTTTTCATACATATTTTTATCAAATTACATAAGTATTGCGTCAGACAATTGCATTACATATGTATTGTTACCATAGCACAGACTAGGTTTATATATTCAGTGCTTTCAAAAAAAGTTCAGCATTTTGATCTATAATTTTTCTTATGGCTATATTTACTTATTTCATTTAAAATGCTTGCGGTATTTTCGTAAAGTTCGCTTTTTTCCTTTGCTTTACCTGGATATCACTTACTTAAATGTACTAGATTTTGCTTAAAAAAAACAATTCTGAATTATTTATTAAGTTTTTTAGTTATTTTCTACGTTAGTCATTTTCTTGCGATCTTTGTTCATAAAAAGTGCTTTTTAATTGTGTTGCGAAAACAACTATTTTTTATAGGTATACTCGTGAATTTTTGTGTGATGATTTTTTAAGCGGTCTTTATCGACTGAACAAAACAAACTAGAGTGAAACAGACCTCACAAATTTTCCTTCTTGTAGACTTTTCCAGAATTCCTTTAGGAAGTATATATTACTCTACTAATCAGGAAGTATACATTACTCTACATTTTTTCGAAAAGTACATATTACTTTAAAAATCTGCAAAAATGAGATACAATTATATCGGTAGTATATATAAAGTAGATATCTACAATTAGATACATTAATATTTCGAGAAGTCTGTAAAAACGAAATACGATCAATTTATGAGAGGAAATTTTTGTGATAGAATTGGGGACTTCTGAAAAGAAATTGTTTTTTTTTTTTTAAATATCCTTAAGTCCCTAGTTGTTGAAACATTAACATTTTTCATTATTGAAAGAAATTTCCAGATATAGAAAATATTGCTTTCTATTTTAATTAGCGTCATTAAGAACTGAATGTGTTCCATAATTCCTTGTGGCGTAGTGTCCAATGTCACGGCATGAGTAATTAAAATTTATCGTTGTTCAAGTGTTGATATTATCGTGTAATATGATTTTTTAAATTATATACACTATTAACTAAAATATTTAGTTAAACAATTCTTAGTAATTTAAAAATCATAACACACCATTACCTATAAGCCTTGTTTAGTTCATTTGTAATACACTATGTATTGTTAGGAAGTACAGTAACGAGGAGAGCCGACCAATGGCTGAGTGGTTCCGTTCCTGACTCTTGAGCTGTGGGTCCCGGTTTCGAATCTCGGTTTGGGCATGGATGTTACTATCTCTCTGTGTTTCTCTGTCAATTCTTGTGTGTTGATGTATGAATGTGGCCCGCCCTATAAACGGGTCTGTGGTGGTATGACGCAGATAATGCTACTCTCCTCCGTGACTTGGTTCACGGGTGCCCGCTGGGTAACGACAAATGAGTAGCAGTTTCCGGCCTTGTTGTGGCGAAGAGTTAGTCACCCAAGTGCCCGCCGTTATTAAAAAAAAAAAAGTAACGAGGAGAAACATTTGAAATTAAAAGAAACATCATACGTGTTTGGGTTATTTATTATATGTATATTTTTTAGTGTAATTGAAATTTTAAATCAGAATAGGTATACAAAATGTAATAAAGCTTAAAGGATGATACACTAGGTCTGTCAAACAAATTGTGAAGATATTTACAGCAAAATGCAAGAAAATGAAATTTTAGATAAAAAAAAAAATCCCATTGTATCTCTCATTTAGCGTTTCAATTTCTTTTTACAATATAGGGCTAAACCTCATTACTTTAAAATCCCTAAAAATAGACTTGTCAGATTTCTAAAATATTCAATTGAGACCTGAATATTCTTCCTCCCCCAGCGTAATGGTTGTTCAAAGGTACACACCCTTGGCGAATTTTTAAAGTGTTTTAGACTGTCATCTATGTTTTATGAATAAATAGTTGCTTATTGGGAAACTAAAGCAGGAGTAATAATAAATGGCAAGCATATAAATTTAAATATTCTATTTCCAACATGTTATTATTTATGAGTTACTGAAATGAGAAGAAACACTTTGAATGGAGAATAAAAATTTGAGCAATTTTTAAATGTATTACTTAACCATTAGCCAAGACCTTCCTTTCAGAAAACTTTTTTTTTTAATTGTAAAAAATTTCAAAAACTAATCACTTGATCATAGAGTTCTTCATCGAACCTTTATCATCAGTCCATACCAAAAAATATAGATTGTTATCATCAATAAATATATTCTCTACTGGTTTTGATGATCCAAGTAAGCAGAAGTCATACACAACAGTCTTGATCTAATTGGGAGCTGCTATGTGATTATCCTTGAATTGACAAAACAGCTCATCTTTACATATGCCTCCCCAGCCTAGGATACAGTAACAGAGAAAACAATGAAAAAATTAACAATTTTCCAAAACAAACTTTTTCAACACAAATCACTGACTCGCCATATTATATAAGGAATAAATTTATCCACCACGACCAATTTATCCACCTCAAACCATTACCCATGTATATAGCCCCAGCTTTATCACAAATTTTACCAAAATGCAATTAATTGCAAAATGCAATTAATCAAAATGCAAAATTTACCAAAATGCAAAAATGCACAGCCCCTCAACTTCAATGAAATCTTCAATTTCGCAAAGTTTCAGACCATTTGCGTCCTACTTTTGTTGAAACGCAATTCTATCGGGACAATTAGCCTCTTTTTATACTCTTCTCCTCGCTCCCCTTTCTCAATAAAAAGATTTTTGTACTATGGTCATTGGTTCCAATACATGATGAATGAGTAGAAATCTTCTGTTTGGAACTCGAGTCCTATGCTCAAGTTCAAGAAGTGATTGATGAAGGCAACCAGTCTGGAATGCTAGTCCAGTGCATAGAAGCTGTTGTCTGTCTGAAGAAGTATCAGAGACTTCTGTGTTAATAAGCTATTTTTGGTTAGTTGTATTGGCACTGGTGTGGCGTGGATGTGGAGAGGAGGGTGCCAGCTCAGATGTTACCTTCTTATTTGACCATGATTCAAAAATTACGAGGCACTTGGTGATGGGCGATTATTCCAAACTCGTTAAACTCAGGATACAGTCCGAGGCTTCCCTGCGCCGTTATATATGTATGTATGTTAGCTGTATTGGAGCTATGTAATTGTAACTTCTACAGCTGGAATTTTCTGTATTTAATTGAATTTGAATAAGAATAAAAGTCTTGCGAATTTTAAGAGATTGTTTTTATCGACTTTCAATCAACACGAACCCCGAACGCGGTAAAATATAATGATTCCTTAATTAAATCAAAGAATTATCGTTTTGTATTCATATTTTTTTACAAATGAAATAAACTTAGAATCTACTTCAAAAATTTTTATACAATAATAAATATTATGATTTTTTCTTTCTTTCTTTCATGACTGTACTTATATCCAGAGAACATTTTTCTATATATCTAACATCTTAAATAAAAAATTCTTTTACATTCAGGCATATTTTTTTATTCTATAAATCTCTTGCTTATCAAATTAAAGGTGAAATTGCGTATGTTTCAAAACACAAGAGATACCGCAGATAAAAAAATTTCTTTTGTTTTATCAGTAACTGACGTATTTAACTACAGGTTTAATTTGATTATATCTAGTTATTGTCTTCTGTTTATTATAATAAGGATATTCTAAAAATATAGAATAGATTAATAACTGAGATAAACTTTTTCAATCATGTAAATGGAAACAAGTTTTTATCTGGAACACAGAAACTTTCAAATTAATGTCAAAGTATAATGAAAAAACAATGAAGGTCTCTTGAAGTGTTACGAGGAAGATTATTAATAAGAAAATAATATTCTATTATATTTAGCTTCCGACTACAGAAATAAATTCGAGAGTTTATTTTGTGATATGTATGCTTCATTAGACATGATGTACATTTATCACGTGAACTTCATGCAGCATTTCAGCTAGTTCTGAACATTTTCGGTTAGGAATGACTTTAATAGTTGCATGCAAAACCTCAAAAAATGCATATTTTTTGGCGTTTGTAATAAAATAATAAAAAAATGTATTATGAGATGTGACTGGTTCAAGTAAAGAGAAACTTCATTTGAAAAAGTGCAAATTCCTTGAGCATTAAATTATTCTTTTTCATATTTTTACTGAAATTAAATTGATGAGCACAAAAATAAATAACCTTTAAAATTAATACTCTGTTTAGATCATTTCTGTATGTATTGTTTGCAATGAATGGCATAGTATCTCCATGGCCTACAGCCACAGAGTGGGAGAGAATCTTCCATCCTCCCCCTAAAAAAGTCTTAACATTCTGAAAGATAATTAATATTCGCCAAGTATGAATAACTTCCAGTTGGCAAAGTGTGAGAGACAGTGCTGGAGCATCGATACTCAATAAATTAAAACGACTGCCCATGTCCCATGACATTCATCTACAGTGGATACATTCCCATGTCGATCCAGAAGGAAATGAAACTGCTGACATTTTGGGCAGGGAAGGAGCTCGTGAGGCACCTCTCACATTTTTTGAAATTTTTGCAAGAGTAAAAAAGCAGTATTAAAACCATGTGGATTGTCCCTCCAGATCACCAATGGTATCAGTGTTTTCGTCCGGGAAGCTCACTTGCTCAAGACTTTAAAAGACAGCAACAAACTGCTCTCCCCCGCCTTTGAAATAGTAACTTCAGATCATCAAAATTTTTTGATGGCACCAAAATTTTCGAGTCTTGTACCAATTGTTTCGCAGAACAAGCTAAGCCAGAACACATCCTTGAGTGCCTGCGACTATCCAATGATGATTTATATAATGATTCTTTAATGATGCTTGATTTTTTGAGAAGTGTTCAACAGTATATACCTGGTCTAGCGCTGCTGGCCCAAGGGCGAATAAAAACATGAATAACATGCTTGTAGTAATCATGTAAGCAATTTTGTGATCCATATCAAAAATTAAAAGCAATGTTTTTTGAAGTTCCTTAAAATTCATCAAATAAAAACGTCAGGTCTGACCGTAGCCTATTGATAAAACAAGTTCTCATTGGAGTTAGAAGTCCCTGTTTCGAACCCTGCAAAAGTTGACACGCAGCTTAAGGCATTTCTCTGTCCCAGAGAGTAAAGACAAAAATGCTTCACGCCATTAAAGGGTCTACTACACGTGGTGTCAAATAAAAATATCAACGGCGGTGTTCTTTATAAATAATTCAATTTTAGTCACTATTAATCAGTGGGAGATAAATTTTAGCTTTTGTCTTCTTCATACACGTCTGTCTTGGAGGGTGCTTGGAAAACTTCCTGGATTTTTACAGTGTGATATTTGAATACGGCCCACTATCTATGCAAAATACTCTAGGTAGACAAATACGCCGTGGATTTTGAAATCCCTTAATTCACTCTGATATTCTTAGGCAGTCAACAACGCTATGCAAAATAAAGAAGTGAAGGCTCATTGTGGTATATTATAAGGCAGCAGTCGCTAGAGCTAAGGGTTTTAAATTCGATCTCAACCATTATTGAGCAACAGAATATGACTGTTGCGCTTCTGGAATCTGAATGAATCTCTTAGGGCATGAACTTTGAAATTTTCTGGTTTCCTTCCCTTTCGAACGTGAGTCAAATGAAAGTGAGCCAACCCCTCCTCAGCAAGAATGGTTCGGTCCATCATCTACGGCGCATGCGCGTAGCACAGAGACAGCCTTCATTTACGAAAGTGGCGCGAAAGTGTGAGGTTAAAGTTCTTTTAGGCGCTCTTACACTGGGTTGAAGACGGTAGCGTGACATAATGGACGCTCCAAAAGAGGAACAGCGTGGTGTGGTCAGGTTTTTGACAGGTGAAGGTGTTTCCCAACATGAAATTAGTCGCCGTATGACTGATGTATACGGTGAACATTGCATCGCATTGGCCACTGTGAAGCGTAGGAGCAAACGGTTCAGAGAAGGACGTGAAAGTTGCTAAGACGATCCAAGACCGGGCCAAAGCCACCTTGCAATCACCCCCGACACAATTGCACAGATTGATGAGCTGATTAGACAAGAACGGAGGATAAGCATCGATGAAGTGGCAGAGCGTGTGAAAATCAGTCACGGTTCGGTTCACACCGTAATTCATGATCATCTCAGTTATCGGCTTTTGTGTGCTCAATGGATGCCCAAGATTTTGAACGACCGTCAGAAGGCGGAGAGGTTCGGCGCTGCTTTGACTAATCTCAACCGGTATCACAATGAGGGTGACGACTTCTTGTCTGCAATTGTGACCGGAGACGAATCATGGTGCCACCACTACGAACCTGAAACACGCCGGCAAAGCTTACAGTGGAAACATTTGAATTCACCACCCCCGAAGAAAGCAAAGGCTGTCATTTCCTCGGGAAAGGTGCTATTGACTTTTTTCGATCATCAGGGGCCATTACTGATTGAATTTGCTAAATGTGGAGAGACAATAAATAGTTCGCGATATTGTGCAACGCTGGATCGGCTGCGTGTCGCTATCAAGAAAAAACGACCTGGAAGATTGACGAATGGTGTGATCTTGCTACACGACAATGCTAGTCCCCACGTCGCTGTTGTGGTTAAGACACAACTGGCAAAGTTCAAGTGGGACACGCTGCAACATCCTCCATACAGTCCAGATTTGTCGCCATGCGACTTTCACATTTTCGGGAAACTTGAAAAACATCTGAAGGGTACCAGATTCGTGTCGGGCGACGTCGTGAAGGAGTCTGTTACAGACTTTTTGAATCGACAGCCCAAGGAGTTTTATGAGACGGGGATCACGCGGTTCATTTGTCAATGGGATAAATGTCTCAATGTTCATGGAGACTACTTTTAAATAAAGTACTCTGTTTGTCATATATTCGCATTGGCTCACTTTCATTTGACTCGCCCTTGTATTTATAAGAAGAACTCAAGGATTGCAATTTATGCGGAGGATATTAAAATGCCTGGAAATAGCTTTAGGCACGCACCACGCAAAATAAAAGCTTAAAAAAACAAGCATATTAAATATATGTTATGAAAAAATATTACTATTAAAATTTCCTTGGAAGGTACTGAAAGTATTAACAAAGATGAGTAAAAACATTGTGTGCTATAAAAAGTATCTCTTACAAAGTTAATATTAATTAATTATTTTGAGTTAAGCAAAAAGTTATAGATTCAATCGAGATACCATTCTAGTATCAAAATGCGTCAATCGTAACGAATTTTTTTTATCAAAAAATTTCTAATTATGAGCGCGTCAATTAAAGAAAATTAATATTGAAATTGATATCATAAAATGAATTTTTTTTTAATTTGCTCTTTTTGAAATTTTGTATCGTTTGCTAAAATTTTTATTTCGGGGTTAAAAATTTTCATATTTGAAATTCTGAAAAAAAGGGTTACTTTTACTTGCTGTTTCTCATGCTAAAATGCTCGTCAATAAAAAATATCGAAAAATGTAATGCGTTTAGTTTTCCGTGAATTCAATATTAAAATTTTTAAAACATTTTCAAAATTTCTCTTTTGTTAATTAAAATAAGCTTATATATAATTATTGTAATTGTTATAAGTAAAAAGAAAGGAAAAATCTAAAAATTAGTTTGTTAAAGATTGCACAGTGTTAGGTACATATTTTTAGAATTTTTTTTCCTTCCCGTTTCGCGTTTTCTTGTGTGTGTGTGTGTGTGTGTGTGTGTATATATATATATATATATATATATATATATATATATATAATTATTTATTTATTTATTTATTTAAATGAGATATATATTATCACTAACTTTTAAAATGAACAAAAAATGCTTATAAAATAGGTAAATTTAACTTGTAGAATTTAATTGTTTGTACGATCAGTTATGCCCTGAAATTTCTTATTTGATAATTAATGGTGAAAAAAATTTGAATTTTATTTTGATAAATTGAAAATAAATCTCTTTATAGATTTCGTAATTTTCATAATTTTATTTAACATTGGTGTGCATAAGTTAACTTGTTTTAAATTTAAATTTAGCGATTATTAACAGTATCTTGTACTGGAAAGGAGACAATACACAAAGTAAATACCAAACACTTAATGTTCTGAAAGCCATTAAAACATTTCCTAAACTTCAGCATTTTTTTCTATTTGTTTATTAAAAAATGTTAAAATCAGTAGCGTTTAAAATATCCGCTTGTATCACAAATTTTAATAAGAATTTTTAATTTTAATAATTCCTATATTAATTTCATATATTAGTAATTCTAGTATTCCATTTTAAAGCCTTCTGTTTGGTAGAACTTTATTTTTACAACGGCGGGCACTTGAGGGTTGAGGCCTATGCCACAACAAGGCCAGAAACTGCTACTCATTTGTCGTTACCCAGCGGGCACCTAAGAACCAAGTCACGGAGGCCAGTAGCGTTGCCCGCACCATACCACCACAAACCCATTTATAGGGTGGGCCACTTTCATACATCATCACGGAAGAAAGGATAGAGAAACACAGAGAGAATAGAGAATGAAATGAGAATGAGCATCCATGCCCGAACCGAGATTCGAACCCAAGATCCACAGCTCAGGAGTCAGGAGCGCTAACCACTCAGCCATCGGTTGGCTGTTTTGTAGAACTAGTAATAGCAATTTAACTTCTTTAAAAATAAGAATGCAAAATATGCAAATTGAATCGATTTATAAAACTAAACTCCGTGGCATGACAGCCCATGTTGGCCAAGGCCTAAAGTGCCCATAACTATTTTCATGACTGACGGCCCTGGGGTGCGAAAGCCCCTAGGGTGCGGTAGAAGATTATCTGCATAGCAAAGGTAATGGGGCAATTATTGAAAGTCTGGATAAATACCACGTTTTAGTTAGGTGGTCAATCCTAACGTGAGACTCCCAGTGTTTAGTTCTCAAGCATGCTTGGTACTCAGTTTATCGACCCACAGAAGGGATGGAAGGCTGAGTCGACCTTGCCCAGTGCGAGCATAAAAAAATTTAGAATTTATATAATTAATATTATGATAGCTTAACTATTAATAAATGAACATTATGCAGAAATATAATAATGCATGCAAATATATTTGAATATTTTATGAAATCAAAAAATCTAGTAATTCATTCTGATCACTTATGTATTCAAATAGCAAGGAGATAATATTTCTTGGATTTAAGGTGAAGTTTTCAAATTATTCATGTTTCTTTATGAGCTAGATGATTGGAATATGAATTATCATCCGATTACGAGAAGGTGACACGTTATTGCAAACAGATCCTAAAATTACAGTTACGGAAAATTTGGTTGATGCCCAAAAACACCACGCTTCTAAACTTGAAATATAAAACTATTTAAATTAATTTGAATACAGAATGTGTGATTTAGATCTTTTATTTTAAACTTTGTGTTTGTGTGTCATTCCTTTTATTGGCCATTTGAGATCAAATTCATTAACGATATCTTTGGTAAGCCAAATATTCCCAAACTAATGAACTTAAATATGAGAACAATAAAAATGAAATTAAAGAATTAACTTAAGGAAGTTGAGGCTATAAAATGTAAAGTTCATATATTTTCACATGTTATTGCATTATTTCAAGATTCGACATAGACCGTAGGTTGTACTTTCGTGCTGAGTACTTAGGATCGTAAGTTGTATATCTGCATATCACAATGATGAAAACCTGTTATGTCTCTACAAGCCCACCACGACAGATGTCTGTATAAAGACGAAACAAACACCTCTTTTCTCAAGATTTGAAGAACAATTCTTAAATTTATGATTCTGTATTAAAAATAAATGAATTATTGAAATATCTTCGTGAGTCCTGTATAAATTGCTCCAAGCTAGAAATTAAAAAAAAACTGCATTATAATATGAAAACATGTATTTTTTTTTTTACATAAAAATATAATTTTAAATGACGTTTTTTACTAAGAATAAAATATATTACCACTTTGAGCAATGTCATGTATTTGCTCATGGAAAATTGAAATCAGAAAATGCATTTCTTTTTGAAGACATATTTCGAAGGACAGACTTTTTTTTTTTTTGAAACTATATATATGTATAAAATTTATTAAGAAAGGAAACAGTTTTTTTTAAAAAAAGGGAATGTATATTTGCTGAAAATTTAACTCGTGTTACCAATTGCTAATTTTCGTTTTTCTTTATAGTTATTGCAGCGGTTAACGATGATTGTGATCCTTCTACAATTCCTATTATGGACAGTTTTGACATGAAAAAGGTACATACATTTTCAGATTAATACGCTTTTGTTATAGTCGTTAATTCTGCTTTTTCTACTATGTAAGAAAAAATCCTTATAGAACCACTTGTAAGAACATTTGAAAATTAAAAATAAATTGGAATATATAATTTTTCTTATTTTTTCTAATAAATTTAGCACGCATATGACTGATAATCACTAAAGCTTACCTAGCATGATAAGGATTTTCCATAATTTTATATAAAAGCAAATAACATCTGAACACATGGTATTCATTGTGAAGTAATTCTAATTGAGTATCTTTTTTTCCAGTTTTCTGGTAAGTGGTTTGAACTGGCGAAAACTGCAACTGGATACATCGATGTGGCCGATGGAGTTTGGTTGATAGAGGGCTCGAATGTATCGCACAATTTCCTGTTTAGTGGTAGAGATAAGTAGGTACTGCCTATGTTTCTGTTCCAGAAAAGTACATATTAAATATTTTATTACTTTAAATCATAATTTGGTGTATTTTTTAATCCAACTTTGAGAACCCTGCATCACTAAAACTAATTGCAGAACATACCACTATTGTTCTAAATTTTCATATGATTGATTATGACTAAATCGCTTGCAAATGATGTGATGTTTGTTTCATTGAACTAACTAATCGAATATTTGCATATGACGTCAACGGATTCTCGCGGACGAAATCGTCTGCTTATTTTCAGAAGGAAATTAATGGTAATGAGCTGTGAAATGTACACAGTAACCCTTGATGAATTAGTATTAATCGTTTGCATACTAAAATGAAGAGAAAAAGAAATTCGAATTGCACGTGAGTATAGACTAGTGCTTACAAAAATATCAATTTATACCTTCAATTATTCGTGGGTCTCAAAAGATCTTCTGGTATGAATAAAAACATTTAAACAAACACCACGTTTTCCGTCCTCATTTGTTTTCATTATTACGAAGTGAAAATATCTAATTGATCAACAAATTGCGTGAGAAGGTTATTTATTTATTTCTTTGTAGTATTGATCATAAGCAATATTCTGCAGTTTTTTTGTCACATTAAATTTGCTTACGTTTAGTATTTTTAGTGACCACTACAATTTTCTGTTCTAGACATCTGAAACAACCCCTATTTATGTTAATTGAGGAATTATAATTTTATGTCCCATTAAAACAAGGGAATTACTTATAAAAGACTAACTTCTACAAACTGTTATTAATCTTTATTTTAGCTTTCTATTTTAACATATTTTACAAATTCTACTTTCTCTCATGAGTACATTTACTCAAGATAATTTTATTTTTGGTGAGTAATAAGTATGCAAATATTTTTAAATTAAATAATATCAGTTCCTTTCATTTTATTACATTCCATTGAGCTTTCAGATAAACATCAATTTGCAATTGAAAATTTCAATGTTTCATTTTAACGTTTTTTTTTTATTTATTTCAATATCTTTTTTTTTGGTATTTTTCATCAATACTATTTGTATTATAATTCACATTTGCAAAAGATCAGCACCAAGTATAACATAAAACTCGTTCTCTTATCAGGAAAACACGTATCACATATTTAAAATTATTGATCTAGTTGGTCTGGTCTCGAGTCAAAAATATAGTATGACTATATTAATCAGTACATATATTTTAGGATGCTCAAAAGTATTTCCTGGTATATCGTTAAGACTGCTATGCCACGCTATTAATGATGTATTTTATGTCGATAACTCTTAATCTAATTAGTCACCATGTGTTGGAATGCTTATGTTAATCAACTGATTGTAAAATTTACAAGTGAACTTGCTTCTTGGTGAACATCTCCTTTGGGGTAACAATTTTAATGGTCGGAAAAGTATGCCAAATTTTTATAGCTTGAAGTAAATTACTTCATTCTGTAATGGGCTCATGTAGAAAATATTATTTTTATAATTCATAAAGTATTAATGAAATAAAACCTCATAACAAAATTTGTCTTCGGATAGGTCAGAAATATAATTTATATTGTATTTTTTTATACATGATAAATTAAAACTGATATGAGAACATAATCCAACCATGAAGAATAGAGACTTTGCTACATTCCCTTAGAAAATATATAAGTAATCATATTTTTCAAATTAAGTATAATTTTGGTTGACGGAATTTGAATTGTTCATCAAAACCAGAATGCCTTCTTTCCATTGTTTATATTGCTAATTATATGACTTAAGAGTGAACTGATGATTTTTAGTCAAATATCTGTCCCTTCGATGACCGGAATTTAATAATAACACAATGCATTTATAAATTTTTTTGAATAATATCTATATTTGGTTCAAATTAATAATGAAATTATATTGCTTTTATTAAAGAAAAATTATGTTAAGTAGGGAAACTTGCTAAATGGTTGCAAAACAAATCAATATACTTGCTCAAATTCACTTTATCCGAGAAAAACTAGCAAAATTAAAGATAAGCAAACTAATTAAATGCGTAGAAATACGTATAAATTAATCAAAAAGTTTCTCCTTTTCTTAATTAACGGGAAACAACACAGGTGCCGTATAATCCAGAATGCCAAATTCTGAATTTTTTTGGCGAGAAGAAATGCTGCCAAGATGACGCAAATACTAGGGTTGTCAAAACAAAATTTTCTGCAAAATTCTTAGATGTCTCTATATTTATGACGTAATAAAAACCAGGTTGCCAGATACATAAGAAAATCAGCCCAAAAAAATTCACCAAACTCAAAATTTGACATCTTGGATTATACGGCATCTGTGCCCAGAAAACATAAAATTCACTGAGTATGAGGTACAATACCATATAAAACGGTCTACAATAGAACAATATCAAATATGAATTCACCAAGGTGAATTATTTTTTAAATAACATTCTTTTCAGCAATCATCACTGCATTCGACCCATAAAAGGAAAAATGTCTTCATCACAAGAGACTCCTGGTTTACTGACTTTGAATTACAAGACATATTCTACACATGTTGAAGGTAAGCCCTTCTAAAATTTAATTATTTAAATGTAAAATTATAATAATTATTTAAAATCATATTTAATTTTTTAAATAATAATTAATAGATTAATTAATCAAATCATTTAATTAAGAGGATGTAAAAACTGATCAATTGCATTTATTTTGTTCTTCAGTTAGACTGAGATTTTGTTATTGTCATTAATTTTACAGTAGTTGAAAGAAAATTTTCTATAATTTTCAATGCAAAGAGTATTAATTCTACCGAAGGATGCACATGAATATCTCTTTTAAATTCTAATTTATGACGCTTACATGAATTCATTACATTATAAATTAACTCAAATTAATGTTTCTTAGACTACGAAAAAACTTGTATATAAGCATTTTATTTTTGAATATAATTTTTTTAGATATAGATATTGGGAATATATTTATGTATGATTTTTGATGCTTTATATATATTTCTTTAAAACTGAAAATTACGGCAAAAAATAGGTAAAATAAAAAAAACCATGTCTTTGTGTCATCTTTGTGAAACACTTGTGTTAAAAATATCCCAACACTAAGAACAAATAAAGGTAGCGGAATGAAGCTGCGGCAATACATTACTCTGGGTAACATATTTAATTAATTACAGTCTCAAGATCTCAGGTGAAATATGGGGCGAGTAGAGACAATGCAAATGCTCTTATGTTAATAACCCCTATATCCACCAGAATGTTGAATACAAGCATGTAGGTATTCTATTGTACAGGTACCGACTATACAATCTTCAGTTGTGAGATTGAGTTCATATTTGGTTGGTCAATACAGGGTCAATTAATACTGATTGTGCAAGATACTGGAGTTGTCGTCCAATGATATCTGATGCATGCTCAACTGGGGACAGATTGAATGATTTAGCAGTCTAAGTAACATCTCAACAATCTGTTGAGCATTTTGGATTACTACAACAGTGGAGACTCAGATCCGGCCATCTTCAGACTCTACGGTTCTCCCAGGGCAAACAAGTCTTTCCCACCTGCACTTCGTGCAATACTAACGAAGCCAGTCCAGAACACCTACTGAACTGCAGTGGCATTTCAAAGCGTGAACTTTTATACAGCCCTGGAGCTGTTCTCGATTCTTTGAAGGCGAAGGATGTCATGGACCTAATCTGATTCAGACCAGGGGATAAGAAAGAAGAAGAAGACAACAGTGGGATAGCATTATCCTGTTTAATAACAATCCCTAGAATGCTGTTTGTGAATGACTCCACAACAGATTGACGCTTACATTTAGAGTCTGGGTGAGCAATGTAACCACGAGAGTGTTCCTGCTGTCATGGAAAATTGCTCCCCAGATCCCGATATTTCATATTCCGGTGTTGGCCATATTATTTACACCCGGAAGTACCAGCTTTCAGCAGAAAACACAACAAATTACAGACTATCTTTCAATGAGTTCTAGCTTAATATGATTCACATCGCAAACGGTAATCATTAAGGATCAATGGAATACACACTGTCTAGTTCTTGGTGGTTCTTGTAGTAACCGATTTGTCACCCGATTTTGTCACAGATCCCGATTTTTCATATTCTGATGTTGGCTATATTATTTACACCCGGCAGTACTAGCTTTCAGCAGAAAACACAACAAATTACAGACTATCTTTCAATGAGTTCTAGCTTAATATGATTCACATCGCAAACGGTAATGATTAAGGATCAATGGAATACACACTGTCTAGCTCTTGGTAGTTCTTGGAGTAACCGATTTGTCACAGTTTGTTGTGTCATTATGGGACCTACAACGGCTCGAATGTCTGTTACAGACGCGATATGATTCGCTATAGATAGATATATGGCATACATACATATGGCAAGACAGCCATATGGCACACATGGCGGTCTTCCTTTTTCAGTAGTGCCACGTAATCACTCTGTATTCATGTATTAGTACCTTCCTTTGACACCTGCTACTAACAATCATGTTCTTTGAATGTAGACAATTATGCAATATCGTTCAGCGATATCATGGAAAGAACTTCTTTCTTCTTACTATAGACCTTATTTAAACTTAGCTGTTGATAATGTTTTATTCGTAATTTTAAAGTTATTATTGATTGAGAAAAACTCCCTTGTTGTGCTTCAACGATAACTGATGCACACGAATGATAAGGCACGACTTTAAAACAACCTTGATTTGCATATTCATAGTGCCGTTACTAGAGCTTTACTGAGGCGTCGAGCTCGAAATTTGAATAAATGTCATTTTTCAGACGTAAGCAAACCCATGCAAAATTTTCTCACACAATTTCTTGGTGTTGAGATTTTTTTCCATCAGTGTACTTGTGATTAGAGGTTTAAAATTCCTAGGAATTTTGTACTACGAATATTTTGGGAAAGATTGGGAATTTTGAAGGAATAAACTCAACCAATCGTCTTTCGTTTAATGGATTGTCTTGCTTTTATTATGAAGAGAAGTGAAATAAACTGTTCTGTACAAAAAATATCTGTTCTGTCTTTTAGTAAGAAAGTTAATTAGTTTCGTACTAAGAAAAACGAAAATACTTGTTAAAACAATAGAAATCAGCAATTAATTTTAAGTATATTTATACAAGATATATTTCTCAGGACTGTTAGAATAAGTATTGATATTTTCATATTTCTATCGTTATAAATTCATAAATTCGTACTGACAAAGAAAATATTTTCTCTACATTCATTTTTGAAGTTATTTTAAATTGGTCATTAAAATAAAATTGTTTTCTTTTCTTGAGAAACTTTCTATTACCGTAATTACTAGTTTAAAAATTATAAAAATAAGTGGATTTTTTATTTTAAGAAATATCTGATTAAAAAAAAAAACTTCAAAAATTTCTAAATCATCTGAAAAAAATTTCAAAATATCCGGGAAATTTTTAAAATTCCCAAGGGAATTGAAAACCGGATTTTTATTCCAGTAAATAAACCTAGTTATTTCTTTCCTTTACAACGTTATTTGTGATAATCTTTTTATCGCTTAAGCAGAGTTCAGTGTGAGAATACTTAAATTATCTTTTATTGAAAACATAGTTTTACGAATCTAATATTGTGAAAAGCTAAAACAAGTGAAATATGATAATATTTTTATAGAACATATTCGAGTTGTGTTCACCGATTACAGTTCTGTGGCTGTCATTTACTCCTGCATGCATCATGTCCACACAGACAAAGAAGTTTGTCACTCAGCGGGTCTCTTTGGTGCTATATGGACGAGAATGCCACATGTGGATGTGGAGATTTACGAAAAAGCCATTACATATTTAGAACTGGCATGTGTTCACAAGTCCAGCCTTATTATAAGGAACTTAGTTGGTGAGTATGCATTAACACAAACAGAAAATGTAGAATATTAAATCATCAGCAAATGTCTGATGTATAAAAGTTAATATAAATTATTAAATGCGTGAACTCAAATTACAGCTTCGAGAAATGTGATATGTATATTCTATTGGGTTGTTCGGAAAGTAATTTCGTTTTCTTTTTGTGGAAATGAAAGACAGTTTTCGTATAATAAACAAATACTTTATTAAATTATATATTGGCTGTTCTGGTCCAACACCTTTTGCCATCTTTCTGGTAGTAGCATAATTCCACGCTCATAAAATTTTTCGTCTTTGCTGGCAAAAAACTGATTGAGGTGGTTTTTGGCCATTTGAGGTGAAGGTTTTACCGTGCAAAAAGTTTTGGAGTGACCGGAACAAATAATAATCCTATGGTGCCAGATATGGAGAATATGGTGGGTGTAGCATTGTATCCCATTCAAGCTGTAAAAGCTTTTGGAGAGTGACCAAACTTGTGTGAAGTCTCGCGTTGTTTTGGTGAAACACTACACCTTTCCTGTTGATTAGTTCTGGCCTTTTCTGTTGAAGTGCATCGTTCAGTTTGTTCAGCTGATGACAGAAGACTTCCGAATTAATCGTTCTGTTATCCGGTAAAAGCTTAAAAAAAACGATTCCATTAAAATTCCACCAAACAGACAGCATCACCTTTTTTTGGTGAATATCTGCTTTGGAAATAGTTTCAGCTAGTTCATCTTTTGTGCTCCAAGACCTCTTGCGTTTGACGTTGTTGTATACAACCCATTTTTCGTCCCCAGTGATGATGCGCTTCAAAAACGAATCATTTTTGTGACGTTTGAGAAGCGAATCGCAGACGTCAATGCGGCGACACAGATTTCTCTCTGTGAGAACATGGGGAACCCATACATCGAGCTTCGAGGATAATCCCAGGCCTTTCAGGTGGTCATTAACTGTTGTTATTCACCGGTTCGCATCAACTGATGCCTTTATCGCGACTTTATCAGCTTCAACCGGCCTTCCCGAACGTGGTGCATCTTCGACATCAAAATTGCCGGATCGAAATTTAGTGAACCAGTTCTGGCACTGGCGTACTGTCAACACACCTTCTGCATACACATCGGTCAATTTCTTTCTGGCTTGAACAGCATTTTTACCCTTTGTGTAGTAAAACAGAAAATGCTGCTTATCGCTCTCCCTATTTAAAAGGGCATCAACCAAAAACTACGGCGTAGAATGAATGGGAGTTTTTCACTCATAAGCCTTGCAATATGAGCTCTCAAAGCATATAATAATTATACGGTCTAAGAGTGAAGTTGGGTGCACAAAAATACAATTAAATCCTCTGTCGGGAAAAAACGAAATTACTTTCCGAACAACCCAATATAAGTTGATAGAATTTTATTAAGAAAAACTATTATTGTGTCAAAATTTAAACGAATTTTATTTCTCATTTAAAAATAATTTTAAAAAATATATATAATAAAAGATTTCACAAATTTGTTCAAATAAGTTTTCATCTTGAGAGAAGATATTTGAAATGGCTTGAAACTAATATTAAACAATGGGTATAGATTGAAACGCAATCGTAGAGGAACAATTAAAAATAATCAGTAATTTACACAAAATGAAAATAGAAATGATCCATAAATTCCTAAATTATATCCATTCATATAATAATTAGGGAAATTGGTTTAAAATTGGAACAAAATTTATAAATTTTTATATGTATGCTCATTTAGATTATTTATTTGCCACATTTTTTAAAAAATTGTAAAATTTAATTTTTATTATTAAAGTAAATATTACTAATTTCTCCTTATTAAATTTAAGTAAACATCCTTGTGATATGGCTTTTTTTTCCATAATTTGGCAAAAATTTCGCTTGCATCCAAAAATATATGTATATATTTTTTTAATTCCGCCTCCCTTAAAAAAGTTAATTCACTTCTTCAAAATGTAAAATTATTGAAAAAGTAAGAAGTAAATAATGTTTTTTTTATATTATTTATTTATTTTTTAAGAAATATATTTCGAGAGCAATTTTTCAAACATCATGGTTTTAAATGGTTATGATGATATGAATACATTATTTCTGATAGAGGTCATGTAATATTTTATTTCTTTATTCAGAATTATCTTAATTTTTGTATATTTATATAAAATGGTGCAACAAATAATATTAAATGTTTTAAACAGCACTTGATTTATTTTGCAGGTCCTTGTAGAGTAGATAATTGGGATTTCAGAATAGATGACTTTCCAGGTAATACGATGTCACATAATTAAAATATAAATACACACTTAAAGTTTTGATTTATAATTTATCGTGTTCTTTAATACAAATTATTGTGAATTTTTAGAATTAATATGAATTTTAATAAAAAATTTTAGAATTAAAAAAAATCATGTTACCAATGATTCACTGGATTAAGCGTTTTGTTGCAGTCGCAGATTTCTCTATACTAGCCCTGAATTCAGCTCTACCAGATAGCGGAAGCAGCTTGGGGATTATTCTTAATTTATAAGCAGGGATCAAAAAAGTAAACGACTCTCTATTATTTATAGAGGTATTACTTCATAGAGAATACATTGCGACAACGACTTACTTAACGTGCTCCAGCCGCCTTTAGTGGAAATGCCAGATATCTTCGGTTGAATCGGAATTCTAACTCATTGTTGTTGTCTTATGCCAGCTAGGCTGGCATTATGGGGTGCGCTGCTCCCTTTTTCCAACTAAACCATATTATGGTGTGTAGTCTGAGTTCCTCAGTACACACATGCCATAGGTACCCGTTTATAAGGTTGGCAACCATTCACAACCCACTAGACAGGGTAGTTGATATTCAAATTCATTTGGCAGGCCGCAAATTCGGTAGACAATCCGATTAAGACGCCGTTTTATAGTAGATAAATGTGGTCTCTTCGATGTCTTAGTGTGACGTAGCTCATGTGTGACCTCGTCACCTGAGCTTGGTTCAAAATTACAATGCACTTGGTGATGGGCGAGTATTCCAAACCCGTTAACCTAAGGCAGTCCGCAAATTCGTAGATGATCGCATGAGACTTGTCTCGCGAGATGCTCAGAGTGTCTCGCAAGAATCGCATCAGACCAAATGACGTCATTGAGGTCTTAGTTACATCAGAAAAGGGGTGTAGCGTGAGACGATTCTAGATTTCAAGCAGGTTCGAAATATCAGGCAACATTCCGCGAGACAGCGCTCTCATTGGTTTAAGAATTCCATGACGTCAGATACAACGTTTTAGCTACGTCACACTAAGGCATCGACGAACACAGATGGATCACTGAAAAACAGCCTCTCAGGACTCTGAGACATCAATGACGTCTTTTGGTCAGATGCGATTCTCGCGAGATGCTCAGCTTGTCTCGTGAGACAAGTCTCATGCGATCATCTATGAATTTGCAGACTGCCTTACTTTTCGATCATGAGAACGACGTCTTAACCAACTTGGCCACGCAACTCAAAGTGGACTAAACTTCAGAAATAATTTTGCCTCTTACAATATCATTTTTAATTCTGTTATTGAATAATGTTCGGCAACTGGGATTTTCATCTGAGGTGAGGAAGTGAATGCACTTTATATGGAAGGGTATCCAGTGGGAGTGCCATTGTAGCACCGAAAGTGTGTCTTTGTAATTTATAAGCAGGGGGCAAACAAAAGACCCTCAGACTTGACTTGGCCTATTAACCCCAAGGTTATTATTTCACATGAAGAACACTGCGACATATTTAAAGTGTCCAGCCAGCAGTTAGGCAGCTCTCAAATTCGTCGATTGTCGCACGCAAAATGTCATGCGAGACAAGTTGAGGGTCGCGCACGAATCATATCCGACAAAATGACATCATTAATGTCTTAGTTACGTCAGGAAACGAATAGGGCGCAGGATGATTCTGGATCTCGAATTCGAAATATCTGGCTATATTTCGTGCCACAACTCTTATTTCAGTTTCCGGTCTTCGATACAAAATTTTTTAAATTGCTATACCTCTTACTGAAAATTTAGAATTATTTTATAAAATGGAGAGTCCATCAAATTACAGACTTTCATTTGAAGAATTAATTATAAAAATCTTTATAGGGATAATTAGAATTTTTTAATCATCATTATTTGTAATTCAAACAAAACCAGCTAGAAGCTCCAAAAACCAATCAAGTTAAACAAATAAAAATGAATTAATTATTAAAACACCACTTACATACTTTATTAATTAGATAATATTTTAAACTTTTTGATTAAATTTTATAATGTTTATTATTTTTTATAATTAATTTTATGTATCATTTACATACAGTTGAATTTAACATAAAAATACAGCATTTCTCTCCTTATAAACATAATGATAAGTAGCATGCAAAAATGGGCAACAATATGATTTTTAAAGAAAAATGCTAAGGACTTATGATTTTTATTAATGCTCAATAAAACCTTAGTACATCATTAGCTTGTAAATGATTTAACTTTTACATAATATTTTATTTTAAGTGATTGATTATTATTTTATTTATATACAATTTAATTTGGCATAAAAATGCAGTATTTTTCTCCTTATAAAGAATTTTTAAGTAGCACACAAAAATCAGCAACAATGTAGCTTCAAAAAAATAATAATATAAAAAAAAAACTGAGACTTTGGGATTTTTATTAATGTCTAATAAAACCTTTATACTTCGTTAACTTGGAAATAATTTAACTTATGTATATGAAACAATTTATATTTTAGGCACAGGTGCCGTATAATCCAAGTTGCCAAATTCTGAGATTGGTGATTTTTTGGCGGATTTTCTTATGCATCTGGCAATTTCGTTTTTATTGTGTCATACATATGGAGACCTATAAGAATTATGCAGAAAATTCTAATTTGCTAACCCTAGTACTTACGTCATAGTCCACGTCACGATACGTCATCTTGGCCACATTTCTTCATCGCCAAAAAATTCAGAATTTAGAATCATGGATTATACGGCACATGTGCTATATTATAAGTGATTAATTATTATTTTATTAATCTAGCTCCAGATTACTGTTACCAGGCTCTAGAATTAGGAAACTGTAACAGCAATGTACAACGTTTCTATTACGATGCTAAAGAGAAGAAATGTAAGCAATTCACATTCAATGGCTGCAAAGGAAATCAAAACAATTTTATGTCGTTTTCCGAGTGTCAAAAGAAGTGCACAGGTATGCATCTTTATAGTACCATATAATTATTAAAATCACCACATTTTCTCACATCTAGGCAGTTAGGTTAGTTTACTATATCCGATTTCAAATATAATTGAATGTAATTAGTACTATTTTTATTAGTCTGCTGTGTTCATCTGTGGCATTCATTCACATATTTACATATAAATCTTTTTATCCACTAAGGTTAATGTAGAATCCCACAATTTTTTTAGGGTCAATGCTTTTACATTCTCAATATCTTTTAGTTTGAAGTTTATGCCTATTTCAAACAGGAATGTAAAGAGGTTGAAATAGATGTAAAATAGGTAAACGTTTATATTCTGGTGTCTCTTTGATTCATTGGCGAATTTTTGGCGCCAAGATGGTCGCCAAGACGTGACTAACAAGCTAAATAATAATAATATGTAATTTTTATTTTTATATTATATATAATATATATAATTGCATAAATAATATTAATAATAATGAATAAATAATAAGACTAAAAATAATGGGATTGCTAGAAATTGAATTTTATCGACAAGTTCTCGCCAAACTAAGGGAACCAGATTCTACACTGAACCCGAAATGATGGAGATCACGTTAAATCCTTAGTTTTCGGTATTTCTGAAATGTATAGTAGAGCTTTCTCACTGGCTTGAGATTACAACTGATTCCCCAATAGTATGAGAGTAAAAAATAAAACCGAAATTAAAATCGAATTTAGTTTTCGGGGTCGTGAAGCTGATTGAGACAATTCCGATATCATTTAGATCTAAGTTTAAACAAATAGAACTACTCCTATAAACGATGAGTAATTTTTATTACTAAGTTCACATAGTTTTTTTGGTCTCGAGAGGAGTATAAATATTATCAATGTCAGCTTAATCCAAAATTAGCCATCCTCGATTTTGAATAGACGAAGGATGAAGTGATATACGATTAATAGCTAATCAAAAGTTTTGATATAATAATAAGTCTGTAGAATAATTTTTTTACAATTTATATACCATATTTATTCTTTTGATTGATTTTTTTAAAAAAATTAATTTTATTTTAGAATACATAAAATGGCATAATTATAGTGCTTCGCGCTCCCAAGGTACAAGTCCAAGGCTCGGGTTGGACAATGTCGATTCAGCCTTTCATCCCTTCTGTGGGTCGATAAACTGAATATGCTTGGGAACTAAATATTGGGGGGATTCGCGTTAGGCTGACCACCTAACAGATAATGCTTCGCACCACAAGCCGTCGGTCAGGTCAATAGATGTGGATACTGTAGGCCTTGGGCTGTTGTGCCATTGATTTAGTTTTATATTACGCAGGAGCATTTTACAGTTTAAGCAGATTAATTACGTCACTTAATCGATAAATCTGAGGGGTAAAAATGTATAATCATAGTTGCCAAAGTCAATTTGGATGACTTAGTCTGGAATATATTTCTTTATTATATACTATATATTCTTCCACATGAAAGATCAATAGCATATTCTACAAGAACTAGACAATATACACACTCTGTAGTGAAAAATGTGTGCAATAAACAACGGATCTATTTAAGACAATAAACAATAATAGAGCAAAATTACAAATTTAAAATCCGAGTATGCTAATAGATTTATGAAATCAATCCGAACTTGAAGTATAATAAATATTATAATCCCCAATTGTATCTTGTAAATAGACTTTCATTTTTAGTTGCATCTAATAAAGAACCTGTTTGTATGTCCATTGCTAAGTGTGCACTTCATTGTTCTCCATGCTGCACTGAAGACAGAAATGGCTGCGTAAAATGTGATTGTGAACACATTATCGAAGGTAATTAATTTTGATAATCATTTTAATAACGTAATTTTTTATAAATAAATACATAACTTTAAAACCACAGTTTTTAAATTAATTTTTTTAATTTTTTATATCACAGTCTGTTTGAGAATTCATTCAATTCCAACTTTTTTAAACCTTAAAAATAAGAGTTCATCTATTGAAATTATTCACGAAATTATCACATTTAATAGTCAACCAAAAAAATATATTTTGTGTTATATAATCTAAATTTTTTAATAAAATATTCATCAACCTCATAAAAGAAGTTAGAAAAATAAAAGAAAATACTACATGTAAAAAAATAAAAATCAAACGTTTTTGTCCGAATATTTATTTTATACGGCAACTTTTTTACTACTCTCCTGCAATTTATAAATATTAATTTTATAAAATTACATAAAAACATAAAATACATAACTAATTAAATTTAATTCAGTGACAAATACTTCGTATATATTTTCGACAAATATTTTCCTAATTAAATTACTAATAACTAGTAATTTTCATCCTAATTGAACTACTTATGTAAATAGGCACCCGGTGTCTGCTCTGAATGTTAATTATATGACTGCCAACTCATAGAAGCTCTTGGCAACCTAGTGATTACAGCGTCATCCTACCACGGCGGACAAATGGAGTTCGAAACTCAGAGGAATATATACGAGGGTTACTGTGAAATTTTGAGATACGCGCAGACGAGAATTTACAAAATAAAAATAGCGGTTTAATTTTAAAGTACAAAGTATTTTAACAAAGATGATCTTTTACTGGCTTACTTCAACTTGCTTAGCATGGAATAAATTTTAAATAGAAGAGAAAATGGAGTTGACGCGAGAACATATTCGCACTATGATTTTCTACGATTTCAAAGCAGGATTAAATCAAGAAGAATGCGTTCAATGGTTGCAATTAGCATTTGGTGATGAATCTCCAGCTCGTGCTACTGTATTCAGATGGTTTAGAGAATTTAGAAGAGGTCGCAATTTTCTTCAGGATGAAGAACACACAGGAAAGCCGCCATCGGCAGTAATCCTGGATAATGTGTCTGCCATACGAAAAATGTTAATGTATGAACATCGCTGTACCTATCAAATGACACAGAAGGAACTTAACATTGGATCCGCAGCCATACACAAAATCATTCATGAAGAATTACATATGATAAAAGTAGTTTGCCATTGGGTTCCCCATAATCTAACTGAGCACCAAAAGAGGAGCGTGTCAGAATCAGTAAAGAAACTCTTAATATTCTGAATGATGGTGGCCACCGCATCGTTTCTAAAATTGTAACAGGTGATGAAACGTACATACCGTTTTTTGACGTTCCAACACGTCAAGAAAGCAAAGTATGGTTCTTTGAAGATGATCCCACGCCGACAATCTTGAAAAAACAACGCGCACTGAAAAAAGTGATGTATGCCGTTTTCTTCAGAAGTACGGGATTGGTCAAAGCCATCAAGTTGGAAGGACAGAACACAATAACAGCAAACTGGTATACCACTAAATGTCTTTCAGAAATTCTACAAGAACTGAATGTTAGAGGACTAATGCTTCACCATGACAATGCATCTTCACATACAGCTGGATTAACAGTTGAGTTTCTTAAACAAAAACAAATTAAAGTGATCGAACATCCGCCGTATTCACCTGATCTAGCTATGTGCGACTTTTGGTTAGTCTTTAATCAAAAAAGAACTTACGTGGACGTCGTTTTCATTCAGAAGAAGAGATTGATGTGGCTATAAATGCATTTTTTCATCTATTCGAAGAAATGAATGGCTTGAAGCATTTAATCTATGGAAAATTCGTCTACAAACGTCCATTGATGCTGTAGGATACTACTTTGAACACACCTAAAATTTTGTAAGTATAACTTGAAAAACTTAGTTGTATCTCAAAAATTTCAGAGTGACCCTCGTATATGTCAGCGCGCGGCATCTGTTGACTGTTTAATCTACTAAAACAACACAATAGACTTTTTTCCTGCAAAATTTCGGCTGTTTTTTAGTTTTTCACTGAAATCGCCAAAAATCAGTAGATTTTCATACATTATCGGAAAATCAGGAGAATTGATGAAAAATCAGGAGTTTCCCGATAAAATCAGTAGAGTTGGTAGCTATGCTCTTCTATTCGACAAATTTCTAGAAAGGGAGGATATTCCGCCGTATGTATTAGCCACGTAGATCTCCAGACTTCAACGCTATAGAGCATATCTGCGACACTCTGAGAATGGCAATTACCACTCGCAACGTTCTCTAAGAATCATCTAGGGCCGTGGTAGGCATCTTTGCTGAACAAGTGGGACCAATTACCACCGGAAATTACAAGCTGCCTTATTTTAAGTATGAAATCACGCTACAAGGCCTGCATTTCTGTGAGAAGGGACCCTACCTCCTATAACCCATTTCCTGTTATACTCTGCAACCGCTGTTGCCTGCTTTTTGGCCCCAACGAGTATAAGTAGAATAATGCCAGTGTTTTGTAACTGTTACATGGCACGTATCAATGCTGTACTTATCAAATTTTATTAAAATTGGTTCAATAATTTGGAGATAATTGATCAAATCTGAAATTATTTTTAGTTTTGAACACTAATGTAATAAGATAAGAGAAACATTATCATTAGTTAAAATAAAGAAAAATCACTCATCATTCCACATTTATAAAAATTTATTACACATACACAATGCTTCGACCTGTACTCGCATTGTCCATAGTAAAAAAAAAAAAAAAAAAAAAAGAAAGAAACAGAATTGAAAAATCATATGCCAATTTTTAATAATTTTTTTACTAAAAATCAGATTTTAATTTTTGTAATAAATAATTTTACATAACAGACATTTCTAAATTTTATTTTATCTGTACGCTTTTCATGACAAAAGGTGCGTTTTTTTAAAATTGAAAATTAAGAATTTCACATTTGAGAGAAAGAGTGCGATTTTCAAATTTTATTTATTATTTTCTCGAAATATTTTAATTAATTAGAAAGATTTGTAAATCTCACAATTTGTGAAAAACTTCAGGGTTACCACAAATTGTTTGATGTTATGAAATCAAACAAATAGCACACTCAATGGAAATATGTCTCTAAAATATTTTATTATTTTACTAGACAATTTTTTGAACTGTGTGAAATCTCCTTCTATGTGCCCAGATGAATGTGAAGTAGAAAACCTTTATCCGGGTTGCCATGTGTGCAGATGCGGTGGAATCATTAAATTAGATAATGAGATGTCGGGTAAGAAATTAGGCAATATTTTCATTTCTAAACACATGCAATTAAAAGTAGAAACGTTTGTGCTTCGTAATGATAAGTAAACGTTTTTCACTTAAAAATACGTATGAAATACAATACTATATGAATTTAAGTTTTCATAATTAGAAGCAAATGTATTTTGTATTAAAAAAATATTTTAAGCAATCAGAGTTTGTTGCTATTCCTAATCTTCATATACCTATGAACTTTAAAATCACAGTATAAAATTTATATTTTGAGCAATGGTTAATGAAAGGTACAATCTTGTTGCTGTGTTGTTGTTACTTATGACACTTGCACAAGACAAGCTCGCTAAGCTGTTGGCTATGCAAATTTAAGTCAGTAGGGTGCGTCTTTCGATTAACCAGAGCACCACGAAGGTGAAAGTACGACTTTGCTATGAACTCTTCCGATAGATGGCACCACCAGAGGATCTACTGCCTTAATTGTGACATTGATCTGGAGGGAAAGGAAATTTTCTCCAGACCATTACACCCATTGCAACTGCTCAACGATCAACCACAGGACTTCCGAGTCCACATATTTAACAAGCACGTATGTTGCATGTACTCGGTGGGTCTTTGGCGGTATTTGGAGTCGAGCCCCGCCCTTCCGAACGGAAAGCTGATGATCTAACCAATAGGATACTACAGCCATCACATTGTGATAATCTAAATTATTACGTTAAGAAAGGATCTAATATCTTACACTGATTTTTTCAATTTAAGGAAATTAATTTTAGCTACTATACTCTTAAAAATTTCGCATAACAATATAATAATAATATAATTCCCATGATTTTTTTAAACTAATATGGCTTGCTAGTCTATAACGTAAAAAAGCTATAATCATCCTTCTTTAACATAGTTGAATCATGTAAAACTTAAAAAATTTTTGTTTATTTTCAAATTTTAATACAAGAAATAGTCTGTTATTCATAAAAATCTCTCTAATTTTAATTATTTATTATAACCTAAGAGTTTCATTTCTCGACTGTGATAAGGGATATCTTAAAATTTCGTTAACTTATTGAAGGTTTAAGAAGAGAAATCATTTTTCACATGAATAATTTCAGGGAAAATGATTTCCCTTTCCATGAATAATTCTGATTTCTATTTTCCATGAATAATTTCAATGAAAACTAATTAATATAGAATGTTTTAATTAATTGTATAAAAATAAGAAAATACATGCTTAATATTAAATTATTTTAAATGTAATTAAGTAAGATCGCAGTCTTTGATCTGTTGAAGTTGGAGTTAGTATCTTAGTTTGGCAAAGCGATCTACTTTTATCGGTAAATTCAAAGAAGGCTCAGTCATTCCACATTTTCTTTTACTGCAATAGATAATTCACATCGGCCAAGTTGCAGCTTTAAAAATGTAGGAAACGATTTTTTTATAATTCTTAAAAATTTTTTTGAAAGGAATGTAATTAAAATAAAGATATAGTTACATATCTCTTAGTCTTGACTTATTTGTATTTGTTCTCTGCTTCACAAGAGAATCAATATGTTTAAAGAATTCTCTAAAATCCTTAATAATTATAAATATTATTATAATCTTTAATCTTTAGATTTAATTTATGTTAATTATTCAATTCTAAACTGTTTCGATTTCTCTATTTGTATTATATTCTTCAGTGGAAAAAGTTTTCAGCTGTACATTTAATCTTGATGCAGTCAAAACAAAATCAATGTCGAGTCATATAAAACCTAATTGCACGTTTGTTTCTTATACCTTTGAAAACACTGAATAATTTTTTTTAATTCGATAATTTTTATGAAAGCTATTCTCCTTCATAAAATATAAATAAAATTCTTTTGTTTGTGGAATTTAATTTATACAGAATACAAATTATTATGATTTTGTAAATTAGCTTGTAAATTTATATAACACACTTTTGCACTATCTATAGAATTACATAAGAAAATGGAAAGGTTTTGTATTTTATTAACTACAATTCTTAGAAGTGCATTTATGAAAACAATAACTTTTATAAGATATCTTTAATAAATTTTTTTATCCAATGGCGGGCACACAAGGGTGACTGAACCCTATGCCACAACAAGGCCAGAAACTGCTAATCATTTATTGTTATCCAGCGGGCACCTGTGAACCAAGTCACGGAGGCGAGTATCGTTACCCGCGCCATACCACCACAAACCCGTTTATAGGGCGGGCCACATTCATACAACATCACAGAAGAAAGGACAGAGAGAACAGAGAAGGAAAGAAACATCCATGCCCGAACCGGGATTCGAATCTGGGATCAACAGCTCAGGAGTCAGGAACGCTAACCACTCAGCCAATCGGTCGGCTAATAGATTTTTGTAGAGAATCTAATTTTTTTGCGAACGATTTAAAAGAAATAGTGAAGAACAGTACACCCTTGAGAATAACCAATGCTGGCTCTTCTTCTGTTGAAATACATATTTCACACGTTCCAATTGCTGAGAGTACAGGTCCGTAGTGACCAACTGGACCGTTGATAGCAGCTCAAGTGAACCATTTGATGACCGAACCTTTAGACACAAAACATAATCTTGTGTGGGTGCACAGGTGGTTTTGCGCTATGTGAGACAGTATCCAGGGGTGACGACCAATATTTGGAACGTTTTGGTGCGTCATACAGGACTCACTTTTCGTCATTTTCAACACTCGATTGAATATGGATGAGTTAGGATGGAGAAAAAGAAACTATAAATTGGTTGCCACTCGTTGTTGCTTATGGACTTGTAAAGGAGTGGGAAGAACCCGCTTGCTCAACCTGTATGTCTTATCTAAGCAATGCAGATGAAGAATAACCGTTTCACCGGCAATCTTAAATTGTCTGGCATGTTCACCATATGTTTGACTTATGTCCGCCTCAATGGCTGGCTGCAGGACCTTCGTCATTCAAAACCTGTCACTGCGAGCTTCATCACAAAAGGACAAATCTCCCGACCTGAATTTATGAAATCATTTTTTTGCCGTACGTATATTCACAGCACTATCCCTAAGCGCTCGAGATATTCAGCGACATGATGCTGCTGCTGATAAGTCCACTTTGAAGTCATAAAGCAAACACCGAACGAGCTCCTTCGACACGTCCATTTCTATTCGCTACTGTTCTAGTTGTGATTGATTAATATGCGTGGTGAACTTGTTTTTATATAACGACTGATATTCCTACTCTCGACTGAACGGTGTCTCAACGACATCATACACTAATTGCATACTGCTTCTCATTTAATTCTATGGCAAATCAAAAACGGCAAGAACTTTCTTATTTGCCTTGTAACATTGCATTATGCATGCATATTTGCAAAGTTGGGTAATATATAATTTTCCAGTTTTTCTTTTTCTTGTGGCATGTGAAAACGTTACTAATGAAAAATCTTGGAAAGCAAAATATGTCGGAAACTCAATCAATATAAGCAGCGGTCTTTGGCTATTGGATATCTTCTACAAAGTGTCAAATCAAGTTAATTTGCTTGTATGTTCTGCTATAACTAGAGCAGAATCTTCTACATCGGAGAGTGCTATCCTGTCAAGTTTAAAGGTTAGGCTCTAACAGATGTAAATTTGACACGGGTTGTCGAGGACCTGACAATCCTGTTTTATTTCTAGCAAATGTATGCTATATAATTTTAGTTCTTGCTGGAACATGCGTCAAACTAAGAGGCTGGCAATTTTCAAGGATTTCACTTTTGTGGGGTATGAATTCAGCCGAATATATTTAAATATTCTTATTTCAGGTATTACATAGCCTATTTCATAAAAGTTTATTCTATAGTTCTGAGAATATCTAAGTTTTCCGCAAGAGGCTATCATAGAACAAAAAGAAAAATAATTACAAAGTTTAAATAGGGTCTTTCACATCTTCTTCCAACAGTACCTTAAAGTTAGTATCAAAGTTACTGAGACAAAATGTCATTAGTTATACTATCCTTACAATATGGAAGAGATTTTACAGCAAAGAAATTAAGAAGCTATTAAAATTATATTCATTTCCTTCTGCACTGTTTTTCTTTTTATTACGAACTTAAGTAATTGTATCATGATGTAACTGGGAGCAATAATCCTTTATTGGACAACATATTTATAATTGTTTGCTTACTATTAATCAAAAATATAATATGCTATTGCAATATATATTTCACTCAAACTATTCCATAATTAGCACATTTCGCAAAATTAGAAGATTTTAATGCCATCCAACTTGTCTAGTGATCAGCGTGCCTGACTGCGAATATGGAGGTCCTGGGTTCGAATCCTGGTTAGGGTATGGATATACTTTCTTTCTCTATCTATCCTGTCTTAATCCTTTCCTTGTATGAATGTTTTATGAATGGTTGCCTACCCTATAAATGGGTACCTATGACATGTGTGTACTGTGTAAAGAAGTCGGACTCCACATTAAAATATGGTTCAGTTGGAAAAGTGGAGCAGCGCACCCCATAATCCCAGCCTAGCTGGCACACGACAACAGAAGATTTTAATTATTTTTATTACGATTTGAATTTTTAATGGTAAACATATAATTTAAAATAAAAATAATTAATTTACGATAATATTTTTTAAAACTAATTATTTTAAATATAAATATTAAGTTCAAATAATTGGTGTACGCAAAATTAGTTTAAATAGCTATAAGGAATAACATATTTTTTTTAATAATAGAATATTCAATCGTTTGTAAATTTTAATCTCATTTTAAAACCTCATAGCTTTCAACTGAAAAATCAAAAATGAAACATTAAAAATATGATTGAAAATATATTTATTAATCAATAATCAAAAAGAATTACTAAAAAATTTGAAGATTTAAAAATGGAGAAAGCATTCTAATAATATGAAAAAATAAACTTTTTAAACACATGAAATTAACAATAATTTATTTGCTTTTGTTAGTGTGTAATGAAGTAAAAGCAGTTGGAAATTGCAAAGAAAACATACAGCGATATTATTACAATGCTATCAATGAAGAATGTGAAAAATTCTTGTATAGTGGTTGCGATGGAAACAACAACAATTTTCAAACTTTACAAGAATGTCGAGAAAAATGCAAAGCAGGTAAGTGTGAAAAATATAAAAATATATATTGCGATAAATATTTATACGGCAATACGTCAAAACACAAAAGTAAAGATGTCATAATTCTAAATACAAGAGCATAATGTTACACAATTTCTAGTAGTCAACAAAATTCCGATTAATATATAAGATTTTTAACTTTATTTTCTGAATAGGTTATAACGGAAAATTTATCAAAAATTATAGTTCTTATTAACTATAAGTATAATGTTATAGAAACAAAACAAGAGAGATCTATTGTTATAGAAAAAATTAACAATGTATATAAACCATAATTATGCATATTGGAAATATACATAATGCATTTTGAAAATAATCTTTTTGCTACCATGTCCAAGTTTGTTAACACAGATTCGAAAGTACTCTCAAACCTTTATTTGCACGGTGGATAGGGACGGCATAAAAAAAAAAACCGCACGTAACTTCGGGCATAGTTATAAAATAGATTTGGTAACACAATTAAAAAGTATTTTCCTATGCTGCGAATAAGGACCGCATAAAATAGTCTCACGTCGAAAATAACGCAAAACTTTACGAAATAACTAGGAATTTGATTTTTTAAATGAAATCAAGATACGGAACCAATACATTCAGGACTCCAGTAAAGACAAAGTAGGAAAGTGAACTTGCCAGCATATCAGCCGACCAATGGTTTGTTTAACAGACCGTCGCGTTCGCAGAGCTTGTGAACTAGAAGAGAAATAAATAGCGCAATATTCTTTTCGCCGATGAGTACCGTTTTCCTATTCTCATCTTGATAATAGTCATATTTTCATCTGGAGGATAGTGGCCCTTAGAAACAATCCTGCATTTGGCAGAGGGAAGTGATGGTCAGTGCTGGCTCTATTGATGGGCGCACCGATCTTCCTATCACTCGAAACAGAGCCCTAACCGATCAACGACATACGGATGAGATCTTCAGAGCTATTATAGTCTATTGCGCTGCAGAAATTGGAAATGACATCATGTTAATGGACAACAGTTGCAGGACACTTGTGCTAACTTGGTGAATGATTTTTTTTTTTGAAAGATGGAATCATAAGATTGGAATGGTCAGCGTGTTCATCGAACATAAACTCAATAGAACATATTTGGGACATTCTAAGCAGACGACTTAATTTACCCCTCTCACCCCAACAAATTCTTCAAGAGCTGGAAAGAGCTCTTCTGGAGAAGTAGGACAGAATACCTCAGTCTCTCTCATAAATGGCCTTATTTACTTGATGCCTCAAGTCAAAGTATCCAATGTTGCTGAGGCAGTCTGGAGAAACACTACCTCTACTAGAAACGATTTTATTTTACAGAAGTACTTTTTTTTTCATATGCACAAATTGTTCTTTTTTCCACTTTGGTACCCAAATGCTCAATTAAACGCATTTTTTCCTACAAACAAACGTCATTTTTATCTCATACAGCCTACTACGTTTGCCAGTAATGTATAAATCAATGAATCAAACAATTTTCCAGTTGCATCTCACAACTTTGATATCCTTTAAATGTTTTGAGTAGAAGATCGAGAATGAAATAGTTTAAAATCTTAAAGTTCTCCTATTATTAGATCCCACTGATCTTGTAACGTCTCATGGTAAAGGTATTTCATAAAATAATTCATTTTTAAACCTTAGGCTAACATTACATTATCAAAAGTGATGAAACATGCAATTAGTGATACATGTATTATAATTTGAAAAACTTAGATTCAAAGGATATTTCAATACTTCAAAATGTTTCGCAAGTTGCATCTTTAAGACAAATTCATGCATTAGAATTATTCAATGTGAATTTGAAATAATGTTAACCAATTTGTGGGCATAGTGCTTGAAATCTTATATAAAACTTTGGCTGTTAAAATATATGATAGTTAGAAAACAGTATAAAATAGCGACTCTTTGTCCATGATAAATTCAGTTTGTGTAAAAACAGACTGATCGAAAGTCTATTACTTAAAACAATGCCTTACTGATACTTCAAGGTGATCTAAAAAAATGTCAAAACAAATTTGTGTGTGGTTTATATATTAGTCTTTATAATCAAAATTCATCAAATCTACTTTTCATGAATGTTATAAGCTAAAACCAATAAGAACAGTTGCTTCTTGTTATAGCAAAAAAATTAAAATCATTATATTTTATCAAAATTATTGAATTATAATTTTATCTCGCTAAACTCATGATTGCATATACAATTGTTGTTGAATATTTATAGATATTTTACGTGTTATATATTCATCCTTTAGTCATCAGAATATGGTTATTCCATGACTTCTATAACTTCTGCATTTGTACTTATTAGACAGTGATATTAAAAACATTGGTAAAATGCAAAATTTTTTCACTAACTTTCATAAAAATAAAAGTTTATTTTAAAGAATAATTTTCTTAAGATTCAGAAAAATATGTAATAAATTTTCTTTATTTGCTTTTTTGAGATGAATATTATCATGTTAATAGTTATATAAATTATTTAAATAAGCAATAAAACAATTACCAAAATAAGATGAAATTTGCTCGAATCTTACTAATTTTGTAGATTACTCAATAAAAATTGCTGTAAAATATAATAAAATTTTTAGTTCAGAATTTGTTAAAATATTCTTTTAATGAATATATATTTAATTTTAGAGAAATGTATGAGAAAATATTATGTAAATTTCTTTTTACAATTTCAGATAATACTGAAACATTTGAAAGCCCACAGCTGATAGAGGAGCCATCAAACTCATTTTTGCAAAAACCTTCAGCATTGCTTATAATAATAACAACTCTCCTGATCAAGTTCTATTACTTAAATTCTTATAAATAAAAATAGTATAATTTAAAGTAAAAAATACAATGTAAAAAACCTATAGTTATGTGTATTCAAAATCATACTTGTATCATACCATATTTAAGTCATTTTGCATTGCATAAGATTTTGGTGTTCCAGTTAACTTAAGCTAACATATAAGTAAGCAATTTTTATAATAAAATATATTGATGCAGTTTTATTAATATGCAATATATAAAACTTACATACTAACATATTACAAATATATATATATATATATATATATATATATATATAGTACATAAATTCCATATTTTAGCTAACAGTAAAATGAAATAAATCCAGTTGTATACTAAAATTTAAAACAATTAATTTTCTTGGCTTCTAGAACAGATACTAGCAATAAAAATTTAAGTATTTACACAAAATATATCTAAAATATTGTACGATTCAATATGCATTGATAAAAGGCTATACAACTATTTTTTTGTTGAAGAATCATACAAGATGAAACATTTGCAATTTTCACACACACAATAACAATACAAAATATATTACTTTTTAATGGAAATTCAAAATTTTTTACAAGAACCTAAAATGAGAATTTTTTGTATAAAATGGTTTTTTCAAATAATTATGGAAAAATGAAATATTCTATAGATATATGTAATCAAAATTAAATCATATTTTTCATAAAGATCTCATCAAAAATTATAGATTTTTTTTGGTCATGTAAATTTTCACAGCTAACCGAAAATTGTAACAGAAGTTATAATAAAGAAAATTTATTAGAATTCAGTATAGAGCTCAAACATTAAATATATTTTGAACAAAAACCCACATTATAGCTATTACGTTCAAAGAGTATACACACAATTGTCTGTATCATTTCAAATACATTATAAACAATTTTTAGCAATTAGTCCATAATCTGTCATTAAACACACACACACGTTTAAAATAAAACAGTTATGCAACTGTGATTATTATTCACATAACATATTATATAACTGAGTAATGATTCATATAACTGAGCTATATTTCAACTTTCCCTCCACCAATCAAAAATGAAGTAAAAGTCAACCTTAAGAGATTCTTCTAGATTTTCAAATTTTCATTGATGATGCTTTGTATCACAATTCATGTTCAATATATTTTCTCA
The DNA here is from genome assembly GCA_037975125.1 of Latrodectus hesperus. NCBI lineage: Eukaryota > Metazoa > Arthropoda > Arachnida > Araneae > Theridiidae > Latrodectus > Latrodectus hesperus. The sequence continues at coordinate 34,929,771 of CM075860.1, read as the reverse complement.
AGAAACATTTAATAGGGCTTAAATATGGGAAAAAAAGTTGATAATATTAAAAATGTTAACTAAATATTTGAGAGCTTTAAAACTGATCAACAGGTCACAACCTTAATGCTTAACAGCATTTGGAAACTAAAATAGGATAAGCTGCCAAACACTAAGTAGTGCTTTTTTAGTAGTTAGCTCAAAAACTAATATTATAAGCAAATCGCCTAATACTCTAACATTAATTCACAACTTATAATTAGGAAATAAAATTTATCTATAATATAATGATAGTAACAGGTCAATACATATGTGCATCATTAATGTAGCCAGGAACTTAAAATATTTGATAGCTGAAAAAAAAGCGTAAACTTTTATCAAATTAGAAATAGAGTACCTTTAAGAACCTATAATGAGAAAATATTTACTTCAAGTATTCTTTTAATTATAGAAAAATAAAAAAAATCCTTTAGACATGTATTTAAAATTAAATCATTTTTAAAGACCTCATTGAAAATTACAGATTTTTGTTTGGTCATGCGTTATTTTTCACAGTATTTGAATCTTAAATACAAATTAATGATTTATATTATCTTTGTAATTTTCACAGCTGACTAAAAGTTGCCATAAAAGTTATGTTAAGAAGGATTAAAAAAAGTTTGGTATATATCTTGATTGTTAGGTATATATTGAACAAAAACCTGGAGCATAATTATTACCTTCAAAAAGCACATGATTGTATAGTTTTTTAATAAAATTTATATTAATGGCGTTATAACTTTGCTTTTGAAAATCAGCCAAATAGTTTAATCAGGGTCATAGTTAGTTTAAAAATGATTTATAAAATTTATCCATTTCAAACATATATGCATAAGATTGAAGTCAACCCCAAGAAGTTGAACTGAAGGCTAGAACGTTAATATTTAGTTGCCAATTTGTCACATATTATTATGTTATCATTTGGTTTCATATGAAGCATTACTTTTTATATTTATCATAGTTTGAAAGACTAGAATATAAAAATTATAATTTTTTACAAGACCTTTTTATGTATAGCATACACAATATCACAAACATGAAATATATTTGAATTTTTTATAGAATCTTTAAGAAAATAATTGCACATTTATTTGCTTAAAATATCAATTTAATTTCACTAGCTTTGTACAAGGCCACATTTTATACATAAAAATACATTCTGTGACAAATTAGATGATTGGTCATTAATATTAATTTGAATACCAGATTCTACCATATTAGTAATAGCTCTCTGCAAACTACCATATAAATACTTGGAAGATTTTCTATCACCACTAATAGTATATTTCTTTAAATCACGTTCTTGTTCTTTAATTAAGTTTAACTCTTCTGGAGACAGCTGTAAACTTTCTTCACAACTGCAATTCTAAAAAATTCAAAAAACAATAAGAATTATTACTATATACAGATGCAATAATTTTCTCTAATGTATATATCAAAGCATAATAAATGATTTTTATTAAAGAATTTTTGCAGAAAAATATTTACATTAGATCCTTCTTTTATTCTAAATTTTCCCATTTTATTTTTTAAAAAGATAATAAGTTTATTTTTATCAATTGTTGAAAAATCTTGTTTTTAGCCATTGTAGTGCATGTGTTTCCAAAAATGTAACTGACAGAAATGCATTGGAATGCAGCTGAAAAGAGTCATAAATTTAATCTAATCATTGCACCATAAAATGAGGTAGCGAACATAGATTAACCAAAAAATCAAATGAGGTTTTGAATACATTTAAATTCTCATTAGTTATGAATAATTTCATAATTAATGGGAATTTAAAATCATTCAACATCTCAATTGATTTTTAAGTTAATTTATACACAAAACCTCTTTTTTGTGTTGCAAAATAATATTCTGAACAAAGCTACGCAAATAGTAAATATTGTTTAAGAATTAATGTAAATAAAATCAGCAATCTGTTCATCTGCCAAATTTTTGCCCAAGATTTAATTAAGAACAACAACAGAATGGAACTAAGCTCACAACAAAACTTTGGTTTCTTGGAAACTTTAAACATAGACCAAGTTAAAATATTGACATTTTAGCTATAATGATTGCAATTAATTTAAATAATTAACATTTAATCACACAGTAAAGTTAATCATGGTGTAATTAAATCTAGAAATCTGCTTACTTTAAGAACGAAGGTGTGTAGATATATTTTTCTCTTTTAAAAATTGTCATTGATATATACCATTAATTTAGTTCAAATTTTTTTGAATATATATCTTTAATATATACATATTTCAAATGATGGTCCATCACAATTTGCCAAAATACCCAGTTGATATAGGTATGTTCAGGCCATTAGTTTTAAGTGATGGGTTGATAATTTTTTATGTGTAAAAAGACATTGTACAAAATAGCATGTTTCTGAAAATGGGGTAAAATTCTGAAACAGATTCTTTTCTGTGTCAACAGATAATATACTTCTACTCATATTGCCCAGATAAGTACGTCCTTATCTGATAAATTTACATCATAATCAGATGGAAGTTCTTATCTGACTGGCTAAAAACTTTAATTTGGTAATTAACTAACTTTCCTGTACTACAGTCTATGTAGGACCATAGCCGCCCTAACAATCATACTCCCAAGCAGTGTCTCATACTTTAGTTTTCCAATTTATTATTTTCAAGTTTTTGAGATCTATTTCAGCTTCTTAGAGCCATCTTTTCCCTGATCTTTATTTTCTCTTACCTTGATACTGACCTTTAAAAATTCTTTTTAGTTCATCGGTTGTCATTCATTCTTTCTTTCCATGTGTCAGTGAATCCTTTTTGATTTTATATAGTTTTTTTTCTTTAACTAGTTTTTGAATTTTATAGTTATAACGTTTCTGCCAAACATCACCATCTTTGACTCGTCCAAATATGGCTCTTAAAATCTTCCTCTCCCAGGTTGTTAGTTGAGCAAACAGCTGAATGGTCAATGCTCTTGTCTTTGGTTCGTGGGTTCGAATCTCACCTTGGGCATGGATATTTGTAATGATTCAGAATCCACTTTAAAAAACTCCCAGGTTGTTAAAATCTTTTCGTGTTCTTGAATTAAAGTCCAACTTTCTGTTTCATTAATAACTGCTGGTTTGATCATACTTTTATCCGCCAATGGTTTCATCTTCAGTGTCATCGCCTTAGATCTTATTAGTTTCTTTATCACAAAAAAGCTGTAATTACCTGACAGTTTATTTTGATGTTAATTTGACAGTTAAATTGACAGTTTATTTTGAAACTCAGTTGATGCAACTATCAATTTTACTTATTTTATCAATTTTGGGGGGATATTAAATTCTTGCAGAGATTTTAGCATTGCTACTTTATTTTTTGAATTATAAGCTTGTCTAAAATCAATATAAGTCATATATTTATATTCTTTTCATAACATTTTTGCAGGATATTTCTTATGCAGAATATCTGATCTACAGTTGATCTATTTTGCTGAAAAATGTACTGGTAGTCTTCTAATTTTTTTCAAGCAATGGTTTAAGTCTATTAGCGATATTTGTAAAGATTTTACTTGGTCATTTACAGAGCACTTTAAGATGAATTAGTTTTATGCCAGATCTACCTGACCAAAAAACAAACATGAACTGTCCAAAATGATACACTAGCGATGGAGCACAATTACACCATCAATTTACTAGAGCTTAACAAATGCCTTCCCTAAAGACTTAATGTTATAATTAAATCAAAAATGGTCTCAAAATTCCATTAATTAGTCTGAAGATTTCAAATCAATAGTGTATGATCTTTAATGACTTTTGGTCCAATAATGTCAAAGTTTATAGATAGATTTATTATGATTTTATTTTCATTTCTAAATCATATTGTATAACAATAAAAAAATATTAATGAATAGTAGTTTTTTCAATTTTTATTTGAAATGCAATGTAATTTAATAAATTTCTAATTCAATGAAAGATATCATTTATTTTCAGCTATATAAATATTAGATAACTTATCTTGATTTTATATAAATAAATTGTTTCTTATGTTATATAAATTCATATAGTATAATACTAAATATAGAACTTACTGCACATTGTCGAAATACTTTTTTTGCTGTCAAAGATACATTGTACTTTTGAAGAATTTGTGATAGGAAATGATTTTCATTGTGTGATTTTGAAACAAAGCACAAAATGTCTAATGAAATGTTGAGAACCTAAAAAAATAAAATATATATCATAAATTAAATAAAAGTGAAAAATATATATTTAAATTTCCAAATTAAAACATGATATCAAATTAAAGATATGACTATAGTTTTTACTGTCCAAATAATTATTACAAATACAAAACATTGATAAATAATAAATTTGTGAAACAAAAATTAAATAAATTACATTTGAAAGAGAAATTCTATTTATGAATTAACAATATTTTAAAGCATGAATTTTAAAACATAAATTTAAACAGCTGGTCACTAAATATGAAACACAATGAACGAAGGTGCGAATCATGTGAAATTTACATGATGCATTTGAGATGACACAGAAATCATTGGTATAATACTGAACATGCAAATTATAGGTAAGGGTAGTACCACCTACAACCAATATCTAAAAGGAGAAGAGATTGTGATTTGAAGTATGGCTATTTTTTCCAGGTATTTTGCATAAGCTTACATAACTTTGCATAACTAAAAAGATATCAAGTGTCTTTTGAGTAAGTTTCTGAATAATAGTAGCTTATGGAAATTATGGATTATACTTCAGAGAAATCAGTTGCTGTGTTTTATGAAATCAAGCAACTATCGTGCAGATTTGTAATTGCTCAATGTAGAAAAGAACGGCTCATTGACAAGATCGATCGTCATTGCACATTATAACAGGCATACAGTGTGCATGGCAGTGGTGGGTAACTCAATGATGTTCTAAAACAGCAAAACAGATTTAATCTATTACCATCATTTAGTATCCGCTCTTACCATTCAACGTTGTTCACAACTGGCAATATATATAAAAAAAAACATACAATGCTTTATTTATCTTTGACTCAAAACACAAGCATTCATGTCAGCCAATGATGCAATGAACGAGGGACCGGAAAAGTGCAGATGTCTTAACTGACAAATGGTACATTTATCTTCACATTTGCAGGCTTAAATCTTCCAACCCTGTGGTGAGAAACTTATGAACTATTGAGTTATACATTGCTACACTGCTCCTGCATCAGGTATCATAATTTGGAGTGGTATAAGATTTCACTTTTGCCTCAATGTAGTACACCCTACTGGTACACTGGTTTGTTTGTTTGTCGCTCAACGGTCATTTTTGGCACACGAGGGCTAATTAGACCGGGACTTACGGCTTAAAGTGGATTCCGAACCACTACAAACATCCATGCCCAAGGTGGGATTCGAACCCACGAACTGTTGAACCGAAGGCAAGAGCGCTAACCATTCGGCTGCCAGCTCGGCCTGGTACACTGAACAGACAGCAATATAGCTCTGCAGTGCAGGAGTTTGGGATTTCCATACACTCAATGCTTACTATTGGTCTTATTTTAACAAGATTAAATGTGATCACATATAGCATGTAATATTCAATAGTTCTTAACCCATCAGATTGAATTTCTTCTTGACCTGTTTGTTCTCCTAATCTATCGCTATCAAAAATGTGTGGTGGAGCATGATTGCAAAACAACTGGGCCTAAATCTAAATACAACACCCACTGGTACATCAGATCAACACTTCAGTATGTGGAAACAGCTGGGATTGTTATACCCAAAGGGTACATCTAAAGCTTCTTTAATTCTACGAACAGATATGTGATAGCAGTTTTTGCCAAAAGTGGTAGTTACATTAATTATTCATTTTATCATCATCCACATTTTACAAGAGGTTGAAATTTCAATTATTTTACCTTTGTGTAATATGTATAAATAAATTTTGTTGTGACATCTCTAATCTCTGGGAGTTATTTTGGGTGGCCAGCAGTACACACCCATCAAAATTACAAAATTATTTCAAAAATGAAATTTATTAAAGATTATATTTTTCATCAAAATCTATATAAGAAATTGGGTATCATACTTGCATATTTGTATCTTATAAATAATCTCACTGGATCTCTTTCAAATAAAAATCTTGAAGTGTTGAATATGATGCACATTAAGAAATTCTGACAGTAAATTTGTGCTATTTGAAGCATGATAGTGTTTATATTGAAAAATAAATAAATATTATTGTATTTGCCAAACAATAACATAAGCTACTATGGTGTTTACATTCTTATTCTATGTATTTCTTATTATTTCTTTTTTAAATATTTTAAAAATTGGGGACTTTTTAACTTATATTGAGGTAAATGAATAGATTTCTTTATTCAATTATGAATTCATTTTTTTAAAAAAATAAAGAAAATGCCCAATTCTTAAATGACCTTTTTATTCTTCAAACTGTAATATATACAAAAAAATGAAACTTATAAATAATTCTTCCTATCAGTTAGTACTTAGTTGAGTAACCTTTAGCTTAATTTATTATCGTTTAAGGTTCTTCCATGGAAAATGAGTAATATTTATATAAAATGACTCATAAAAAGTATTTAAATAATGTAGTATAAATAATAAGGAAGTCATGCAGTAGAGGTCAAAATCATGGAAACCTTTAGAAAATGTTTTTCATATTTGGATTCACAATAGAATTTTATAAACATTATAAAAGTATTTATCCTTGGAAGAATAACTTAATCAAGGTATTTTTGTTTCAAAGACAAGATATAAGAAATAAAATAAAAAGCAAGATATATACAAAAAAAATGAAACTTATAAATAATTCTTCATATCAGTTAGTATACAGTTGAGTAACCTTTAGCTTAATTTATTATCGTTTAAGGTTCTTCCATGGAAAATGAGTAATATTTATATAAAATGACTCATAAAAAGTATTTAAATAATGTAGTATAAATAATAAGGAAGTCATGCAGTAGAGGTCAAAATCATGGAAACCTTTAGAAAATGTTTTTCATATTTGGATTCACAATAGAATTTTATAAACATTATAAAAGTATTTATCCTTGGAAGAATAACTTAATCAAGGTATTTTTGTTTCAAAGACAAGATATAAGAAATAAAATAAAAAGCAAGATATATACAAAAAAAATGAAACTTATAAATAATTCTTCATATCAGTTAGTATACAGTTGAGTAACCTTTAGCTTAATTTATTATCGTTTAAAGTTCTTCCATGGAAAGAACTCATATTTTAGTTATTGGTTGACATAATGTGTTAAAAAGATTTGATTTTATTTCAATCTATTAAGTTTTAAGGTTGGGTTTTTTTCTCCCCAACAAATTTCTTTAATAGCCTTCATAGATTTTAAATCCAATTGAGATCTGTATTGTTTGAAGATCATTCTTATAAAAAAATATCATCTCTAAGTTTTTTTTATTTTTTATTTTTGTATACAAAACCCATTATGCATGGAACTGAATCCTACTGATTCTGGATGACAAATGCTTGATTATCTTGGAGGAGACTATATGTGGATGATTTCAGTTTGAACTGAAGTATTTTCTTAATATTTTTATAAATATTTATATTTCAATTTATTGCCCAAATTTTGTTTCCATCTTTTGATGTCATGCAATCTCATTTAATGGTAATAATTTGATGTTTCACTGTACGTTTATGCAGCATTCAGTAAGCATTGTAAGTTTATGATGCATTTTGCAATAATTCTTGGTCATCTTTACCAAAGAGGGATACATACAACATTTCAAATAATGCTGTTTCATTACTTCATTGTCCATTTAATATGGGCTTTAGCCTTGTTTACACTTTTGCTTCAGAGATAAAAATACCTTTTTTCCTTGAATTATGGCATTCAAATCAAATTAATTCAATCTAATTCAAATAATCCTTGTAGAATTTTTTTTGTATATTTAAAAATATTTTTCTTCTGACAACTATTTTTCAATTTTCCTATTATCACTTAATATGCATTTGTAGCCTTTACAATTTTGTTTTATAATAATGGATTTTATTTTTTACTTACTGACTTTACAATTTACTGATTTCTGATTTAAACCTTTTCAAAAATTTATAAAGGTCACTCAAAAGATTATAAGGCTTTTTATAAATACATTTTCTAGTTGCTGAAATGTAAAAATTTTAAATTCCATTTTTATGAATTCCTTTTCCAATTTCTACTTAACTTTAACCTGTATCGCATAAGGGCATTATTTTAAATCATTTTCTTGATAACCACTCAACTCGTTGAAACATTTTTATAATGTTATAATCTTTTAAAATTTTATTAAATAAGAAACACGACATTTAGTAGCAATGACCTAATATGCTGACAAATATCCTTCTTCGAATTCCAAAAAATGAATACCCAATAGAGCCTCTGCACACTCAATTTGATGATTATATTTAATCGAAGGGAAAGAACTCCATATTAAGCTAATCAAGTTTAACTTCCTTTTTATGAAATAAGTCTTTCATGTTCAATAAAATGTAAATAATTTAGATTCTCAATTAAATTATCTTTCCAACAATATATAATTTTATAGAAATATGTTAAAAAATATTTTAAATGTAAATTTTAAAACACTGAAATTTTTCCATAATTTTGGCTATTACTGTATATTATATAATGTTATAATCTTTTACAATTATAGCAATTAAAAAGTCAATACTTCTGTAATATTTTACATCTTTATTTTTTATAACATATGATAACTTAATGGAAACAATGTTACAAATCAATGAGGCCAAAATTAATTAATAAGTGGTTTTAAACTTAATGTACAAACCATATTTTAATTTTCACCACATCAAACGCATCCCATTTAATGTAAATGGTACATCTTTGTAGGATCCTTTTTCTAAATTTAACAAGATTAAAGAAACTCACAACACACATTCCGAATGATAGATTACTTTGTAACAAATGAATTTTGGGTATCTTGTGACTTTGGAATAAGCTATCAACAAACTTTTTGATATCTTTTAAGTATTTGATACAGATTTTATAAAAAAATTAGGATAATTTAACATGTGAAAACAAAAATGTAATAAATTTTAAAAATGAAATAAAAAAAATTACATCATGCAAAAAAATTCTGCAAATATAATAATTGGCATTTAATGTAAACAGAAAAAAGAAGAAAGAGTAATAATTTTTAACTTTGATATTTTAAATTTTATAATAAATATATTTCAATAAGAACTACTAAAAAATTCAAATTGCAAACCTTGTTTTTGAACTCTTCAGAACAAATTAATATTCTTTCTTGTGACCTTGCAATCTAAAAAAAAAATTACATTTAATTTAAACAAAAAGGTATAAAGTATTTTCAGAAGAATGAACTTAAATACTCATTTAAAGTAAAATTTCTAAAAGAAATGAAAATTCATATTAAAAAATATGAGAGAAGATAATTAAGATTCAAAATGAACATATTAATTTTCAATTTTTTTAGCGCCTATCAGCTTGCAATTAAGCATACTGAGCTTCACAAAGGAAACCTATTTATTTAATACAGATTTTATACCACATACATATCCTTTCAGCTAAGCATGTATATTAATCTACACAATAAACTTCTGTGTATAAAAAACAGAATAGCATATATAATACCAGAGAAACTAGAACTAGCTGAAGATACTTAGTTTCATATAAACAGACTTACTAATGCAGCATCACTAGCTTTACTGGATTCATCGAGAAAGAGGACATCAGCACCTAGCTGGCTTAATTGCTTACCTAGTAGGTGAAATTGGGGATGAACAACAACTTTGAATTGATGTATGAGAATGGATTTTGGCATGTGCGTATTATTTTGATTTTTCTCCTGAAATTTAAAATATTAATCCTAAATATGATAGATATAAAAAAAGGAATAGTAAAAAGAATATAACTTTTTGGCTAAATTGAAAAATAAATTTAACTACACTTTTAAAATAAGAGAAACATGATTAAATGGAAAACGTTACATTTTAAAGATTTTTTATACATATTTTGAATAACATTATCCAACACACACAGTCACAAAATAATTTATTTCCTTTTACATTTGAAACAATATTCTATAATAATTTTAGCAGTAAATGATTTAAAAATAATACTCAAATTTATACATGAAAATAAAGTTTTTATGTAACATGAATTGCAAAATAATATTAACATTTAGAAAATATGGATCATCAATCAAATTAATAATGGAAAATTTAGTTGATGCCAATAAAATCTGTTAGTTGATGTTTGATAAACTACTGACACACAGCAGTTTAAATGTAGACTTTTATTTTCTTAGATTTCTAAGAGTGCCACAAGAAATTACTTGATGTTTCAGACTAGTTGTCTGATTTATATTTAAAAAGGTTTATGTTTTAACAATTAAAACTAAAAAAAAAATGAAAAAAATAAAGATTTTACATAAAACTACAACTTCCACCTTCAAAAAGCAAGTTGACTGTAACAAAGAAAAAATTTAAAAACTTTGGATGATGTATTAAAGTTTTCAAATTTTTCAATATTTCTACAAAACTTTTCATAAAAGTTAAAGGATTTTATAAAATCTGACAGTATACTTAAAAATTTGAATCATTAGTTATGAAAGAAAAATGGTTTCTAATATGCATAAAAGAAGTTTTTCTTTTCTGTAAAAATTAAACAAACATAGTGTTATTGAATTCAAAATGCAAAAAACTTCCTCAAGAATAATTTTTAAACAAAGGTCATTGAATGACTAATTTGAAGTAGAAGCTTTTTGAATGTTTTTAAATGAATAATAAAGGAAGACTAATTTCCATGAGTTTTATGGGAGTAAAAATAGGTTGATTTTTTTAAATTTTTTTTATGAAATCTATAATATTCCAAAAATACAAGATGCTTTATGTGGCTGAAACCAAAAAATAAAATTATTTTTCACTAAAAAACTCACCTAATTGTTAAGAAATTTTTTTTGGATCAGCGATTATATTAATTTTTATGTTAAAATTTGAGTTGCACCATTTGTAACCTATTCATATAATTTTCATATGAAGGTGAATGAATAATTTTTGTATTACTCTTTATTGTCAAATGACTGCATTCTGAAACTTCTCTACTTAGTATTATTGAAATTAACATAATTTAATAATTCAAATAAGCATTTGCAAATAATCAAATAAGACAAGCTCTATTTCATTTTACACAAGAATACCATTAATTACTTTTTATTGCCTTGAATATTTTCCTAAGCAAGCAGGCCATATTTCCAAGAAAATTATATTTCTAGTATAATACTAATTATGAATAAGCAGGCAAATTCTTAGAAGCCAAAGTTTTTTTTATATATATATCCTATGCCCGACCTTGGTTTTTCAACCATCAGTCTCTGTCGGGCAGCCCAATACAATCTTTAGGTGAATGAAAAGTCCATCTTCCGCAGAATTTCTAACTGCGACGACCGAAAGTCCAGGGCAAGTGAAAAAGTGGTCACCAGTCATGTCCTCTAGTTCACAAAAAGGGCAGATCGGAGAGTCCTTCAAACCCAAATGGTGAAGGTGTTTTTGCACATAATCATGCCCAGTTTTAAGGCGAAAATTAGCCACTCCCACAGCTCTAAGGAGGTCACGCGGAATAGGCTTTGTTAGTATGGAAGCCTATGCTTTCCCTTTGTGCACATCTTTTAAACATTTCTACGATAGGAGGCTATATTTGACTTAATAAGACCTTTTAACAGTATGGTACTCCAAGGCTGGAGAAGGTTGTTGTGGATCTGAGCCAGCCTTTGCCAATTTGTCAGCTGTGTCATTTCCCACGATACCACAGTGGCTGGGTATCCATTGCAGCACAATTTGACGTCCCTCTTCTAGTAGAGAACTAATTGCCATTTGACAGAGATAAACAGACCTAATACTGCTAGGAGCAATTGAAGAGAGAGACCTGATGGTGGCCTGAGAGCCAAAGTATAAAACAATGTTTCTAAATTTTATTTTCTTGAATAGTTTAAAATTATAATGCACATAATTTTTTTTAACTTTTATAAGATTTGCATATTATTTTATTTTAAAATACACAAAACAGATGTTTCTTTTAGTTATTTTCTGCATATTACATGAAATATACATTTAATCAAAATAAGGAATTAAAAGAAACAAGAACATTCAGAATTATAAGGAATTATATAAGTTACCCTGGAAAAAAATTAAAATTAGCATGATTTATTTTTAAAATTACATTACCTATGTCTCATTTGCATAAATATTAATTAAAGTTAAAAATATGAAATGAATACAATAAATAATGGACATCAAATTGAACAGAAACATTCCTTGCTTCAGTCTAAAAATGGTAATTATTTATCTGCAACTATAGATTTGTATAGTAAATTTAATTCTTTATGCTAAAATGAAACATTTTTCCACATGGTGATAAACATATAACTTGTCAATAAACATTTTTGTACCTCTCATAAATCCATAAAATATAATATTTTGATGGAAATTTTTGTAATAACTACAAGTTTTTTTTCATTTAATGATAATTTTTATCAATATAAATTTTTTTTTATTTACATGCAATACATTTATAATTTAATACTTTTAATAATACAAATGTTTGAGCTTTTAGATGCAAAATATAAAGGATTATACAACTATAATCAGGTAAAAGTATTACAATCTTATTACAAATTAAAAAGATTTTTATACTTTTCTTATTTTTTGTATTTAGTTGTTTTTTTCTAATTGCTTAACTAATTACAAAAAATAAATGAAAAATTCAATTAAATTTCCTATTTTCACAATTAAAAAATTTAACTGATTGTGTATTCTTTTGATAATTTTTCATTTGCAATTATTTGTTTCATTAAATAACATGCTGTATTTAGTAACCACTTTTTTTGTAATTCCACAGATTTAAAGTTTTTTTTAACACTTAAAGAATTCAAATATTAGAAAAATTGCTATATGAAAATAGAATTGGTGTTTGACTGATTTAATTTAAGATTCTTTATTTATATTATATTTGGTAAAAATGATAGAAATGTTTTTTTGTGCACTAATAAAAAATGAATTAACTTGAATTAAAAATTTTTTGTTAATAATTGAATAATAAAGTAATTTAAAAATAATTTTAACAATTAATAAATTTAATTCTATAAATTAATAAAACATATATTGCTATAATTCTATACTTGATTTATTATCATATTTATGTTTTATAAGTCAGCTTAAATGTATACTAGTATTTGCTTATTATTAACAAACCTTTCCTAATTTCTTCTTGGGCTTCCATATACTAGCAGTCACCACCATGGCTACTCTAGCCAAGTGATCAAAATTTATATTCTTTTCCAATGCAATTTTCTTTAATTCATCATACATTTGTAATAAGCAGTATGCATCTAATGCTGTGAAAAACAAGAAAATAAAATATATTATTCATTAAGTAAACTAAAAATAATTTTGTTATAATAGATTCAAAAAGTAAAAGTTGTTCATATTGATATCATGCATACCTAGAGCAACACACATTAAAAAAATTATTTACGTTATTTTGAGTGCAATTTAAACTATTTTCAAAATCGATTATGTAAATGATAACCATAAGTCATGTTGCAAATTATAACTAACAAATGATTCATGATGCTGTATTTCAAAACTATTTGCCTCTATAAATAAAAATACAGTTAATATCAGCTTTAAAAGATTTTACTAAAGACTTTGAGAAAAATGATTTAAAAATTTAAATTAAAAAACTTTGTATCACAATTTAATTCATATTCAGTATATTTTCAAAAAAAAAAAAAATTATTATGGCTTAAATATGACAAATACAAGTTGATAATTAAAAAAAATGTCAACTATATATTTAGAAGCTCTAAAATGGATCAACAGTTCACAACCTTAACATTTCTAAGCAGCATCTAAAAGCTAAAATAAGATTAACTGCAAGATACTAAATTATATGGTAGTTAGCTCAAAAAGTAATATTTTAAATAAATTTTTATACATCTATAATTTAATGATATGAATAGGTCAATAAATTTACTTCATTTATATTTCCAGGAGTTTACAATGTTTAAAAATATAGATGTAAGTACATAAAACTTTTTCAAATAAGGAATAAGTATTTATTTTACGATTTGAGTGAAGATAAGTGATTTATCTATGAGTTTCGACAAAGAAACTTATTGGTCCCTGAATCTTCATTTCAAGACCTTTAAATCTGTATTCAGATTTAATTTGTTCATAAGAATTATTACATGATTAAATGATTGAGAGCATAATAAGTGAGAATGGAAAAAAAAATATCAAACACGAAGAAAATGATTTTAGTGTTATGTCTGTCTACAAAACAAGTAGATAAATGGCTAAATAAGATCAAAAGACTTTTTGAGAAAAACAACAGAGGTTTTTTTTCCTAAACAAATGTGTTTTTAAAAATGTAGTTTTGAACTAGAAAAAAATAAGTGATTACTTTGCTTGATTTTTCCTCAATGAAATGAAAGTAAGAATTGTTAACTATAATCAATTTTATTTTACATATTTTTTATATAATGTGTACAAAATAACTTTTTTTCCAGTAGTATTTTACTTTAAAAGATCAGTGTTGTGAAAAAAAAGTATTTCTTTAAGATCTAACAATTTTTTGTCTATTTAACGAACTTTAAATTTTAAGAACTATTTCACTGGTCCCTAGGTGATCTTAAAAACCAGCATCTACTGAATAGAGCTGTTAGAGCTGTTTCGCACAGCAACATCTACTACTTAGAGCTGTTGTGCACAAACGAATACTTTTTGAGCTATTGTGTAGATACATAACAACTGAATTTTGAAAAATTTTAAAATAAAAGCATTTTAAATGTGAAAAACTATTCATTGAAAGTAATTTTCAGTTTTAAGGTAGATTCTTACAGATAAAATGAATAAGCTACTGCCAATGAAACATTTTGCAATCTTGATAGACAGATGTTGAACAGAAATTTCTAAATATTTACAATGATTTAATTTATTGCACCTCAGTTTATAAATATGAATTTTACCTTTTGAAAACTTTCACACAGTAGTAAGCTTTTGAAAAAGTATCAAATAAATCTTTTAAGGAAGCATCAATCTTTTTTAATTGATCAATAATATAAACAATTTTATGTGAAGAAAATTAACACCTTTAATCAAAATTTTTACGGCAAATATTGAGACTCACACTATTTATAAAAGTATTTTCATAAGAAATTAATTAAAAATTTAAAAAGATCTCATTATGAAATTATTTAATAGGATAATCACTACATTTAAAAAAATACATATTTTTTACTGTAAGTTTTTTAATAATTGTCCTACTGTGACTAAATTTTTTTAATATAAATCAGCAAAACATATAATAAAATAATTTTTAGGCAGTGATCAGTTTTAAGCAAACATATTTTATACATGCATTACATTTTCTAGTTAATTTGCTTTCAAGCATCTCATGTAGATTGTTAACACCACCTTTTCATAAATAACATAATTTATGAATTTATTGTTGCAATATTATATAATCACTTAATAATGATGGATCATTTTTATGCAGCTGGAATTTCAATATAAATTTGAACAAAACAAATTAGTTGCAAAAAGTCATACTATTATTCTACATAGTTATATGGATAATTTGCATTTGTTATAAGTTCATGTTCCACAATGAAAACAAAGATAAGCTACATACATTGAAAACAGATATAGTAGAATTCTGATTATCTAAAATTTAATTATTTGAATAGTTTCTATTAAAACTTGATATCAAAGAAATAAAGCAACTGCTTTTGGTATATCCATAGATAATATTAATACATAAATTCACAAAATATGCAACAATAACACCTTTTCTAATAACATTTAAAACCTGAAAAACTGGCTGTTATAAAGAACAACAATATTTTCATCAAGAATAGATATCTGAGTATGTGGACATAGATAAGTCTTTAATATTCTATTTAAATAATTATAATTCCATGTTAATTTTGTTAAATACAGAAAAATGCAAATAGCATTAGAAGTTTTTTATAACTTCTAATGTTATTTATATTAAATTAAAACAGCATTAGAAGGGTTTTATCAGATTACTCGTTCAAAAATATAAGCATTTATTTTTACAAGTTAAACTTGAATCAAATAGAAATTTTAACAAGTAATATTAGTCATTATTTCTATTCACTATTTCTGCATAATATTTTTATTCTATTATATATAAATTATGAATATGAAAATCACAATTTAAGTAAAATAATTATGCATTAAAAAGAAACATTTTTTTTTTTTTTTTTTGCAGAATGATATTAGGAACATATTAATCTATTAACAGAAATATCAACATCTATAACACTAGTTTTGTTTAAGAAAAATAATAAGAGGTTTACCAATTAATTCCAAATTTCTCAAAGTAAATAAAAAATACAGAAAGAGTATTTCTTAAAGGCAATATTTTACAGACCTTGGAACTTTTCTATGCACTTTGAGCAATTATAAATCCCAATAAAAATTGCATCTATTTTAACAAAATTCAGATTTTTCATAAAAGAATTAGAAGAAATATACATTACATTGATGTTTGTGACAAACTTTTATAATGTATGTATTATGATAAGTTGCTGAATACTTTATATATTGAAGTTATTTTCAACAATGCACACAGTAACAATAACACAAAATAAGATACATGATATATTCGATTTATTTTAAGCTAATAGCAAATATTAATATATTTTTTAAAAGTAAAAATTTTCAAATTCATTATTCTGTAAGCAACCTACCTGCATATTCTAACTGTGTATCTTTGAGAGGACGCTTTTCCCAGTCACATAGTCGCTCTCCTTTGTTTAAAGGTTTACCAAGAATTATTTTACAGAGATTACTTAAGCCTTTTAGAGAATTATTATCATCACCATCACTCATTTCTGTTGGATATACTTCTTGCAACTGAAGAATAAAGCAGTTATATATATAAATGAGTTATCAAATATAAAATCCAGTATCTTAAACATTCATCTGAGATGTACAAATTCAATAATAAAAATATTTAAAATAATGAAATGTATCACCTTTAAAACATTGGCAGCAACACTAATATAAGGTAATATTTTTATATTGTTCTAGTAATATGAGCTACGATTCGAAAATTATTGTACTCCAAATAAATAAAAAGTCAATGGTTATATACCAAAATTCCCAAAATAGTGAGGATTAATTTTCTAATTCTCTCTCATACATACATATATATATATATATATATATATATATATATATATATATATATATATATATATATATATATATATATATATATATATATATATATATATAATGTAGATAATTGCATTATTAAAATTGTTTCAAAATAATTTTTACTAAAGTTTTATTTTATATATATTTTTAACAGTGTGTTTAAAAAAAATTTAAAACTTTAAAAGCTTGAGCACAAGTTAACTGTTAACTGAATATAAATTCATTTCCTTCTCTTGGGTGAACAAAGAAATTATCACAAAATCCAATATTTAAGGCAAGGAATCTGAATTAAAAGTTATAATTAATAATTTTAAGAGGATTGCAATCATTATTTAAATAGCTTTCAATTTTATTTTACCACCATATGAAGAATTTTTTTTTCTAGAAAATTTACTAAAAAATAAAAACAATCCAATTTTTTTAGTAGCTTTTAAAATTGAAACAAAAAATGAATTTTACAAACCTATTTACTTGCTTGCCTAATAAATTTCAATTTAACTATGAGTACAATAATTTTCTCAAAAAATCTATTCAGTTAAATATACTTAGGCCATAAAATCAATAATTAAACCAAAATTATAGTTCTTAATAAATTTTACAGTCCAATAAATCATAATTTTAATTTTACAATTGATTTTAATATTTTAGTAACATGATTTCTGTTAGTAACAATATTTTATTAACATATGTTAGGATCCCATAATATTAATGAAAATTTGTGGGACTCACTAAATACTATTCAAATCCTATACACAAGAGTGAAACTGTCAGTTTCTACTTTTGTAATATTATACACTATAGCAATTTTAGGTTAAATTTCTAATTTAAAAACTTAATTTAATTTCTAATTTTAAAAAGACATTGAAAATGTTAAAATTTTAAATTAATAACAAGCTTAAGAATATAATACAATAATAAAAACAAATTCAATCATTTGGATATATTCAAATATTAACTAAAATCTATCCATCTATTTTCTCACTAGTGTAGTCACTAATGAGAAAATCCACTTATTTCTAATAGAGTATACATCAGGATTAGGAAAGATATATCTGTTTTTAATTATATTATCAAATCTTGCCAAATTATCCAACACTTAAGGAACAAGCACTTTTTCAATATTCTTTAAATTCAACAACACTTTTATTTAACGATTGTTAAAGTAAAAAATGTCATCTCCCACAAAAGAAAGTTAGAGAAACTTTTGGAAATCTTTGAGAATTGTTTAGGGACAACTTGCTAAAAAACTTAGGACTTCATATTAAATTCAATTTTCAACTCCAAGTTATTTGATAGCTCGGAAAAAAAATTTTTTTTTGTTCTTAATGACAAATCAATAATATTTTCAACATTAATTTAGAATGGTTTTACAATCCGTGTTAGTTCTTCGGTACTAGAATTTGAAAGGAATATTTCTCAAAGCTTTTCCTCAAGATCTTGAAAATGTTTATTTATTTCTTTTTACAACTCATCCTTTTTGATATGTGTGTGTGTTTCATAATTTTCACTTAAAAACTAATTTGTTTCAACAAACATTTCTACTGAAACTTACCCTGTCATGGATTTCTTTAAGGTAATTTCTTTTCAATAAAAGTATTAATTTTTAATTAGGAATATCTTGCATTTTTTTCCCTTAAAGTGACAAATTTTGTTCCAGATTCTCAATAATGTCACTCATACAACATAATTTTTGTAGCTCAAAGTTGTAATGAAATAAATTTGTAACAGATTTTTGATTGATTAGAAAGAGAAGAACTTCATCATTTAATTTTTAATAATCTTTTTAAATAAAGGTTTCCTAAAGGCCATTTTACTTCTGTATATAATAATATGCTTTTGTCCAGAAAATCCATAGTTTTACCAAGATTTGAAATTAAATGACTGCAAAAACAAGATTTTTGATAAAGTAGACCACTATCTTAAAACACAACTCCATTGATATTGTTTTGGCCATATAAACCTCCCCATGTATAACACAATGAGTAGGTGTTATTGTTATTGCCACATTTCTTAACTTTAGCTAGAAATTTAATTTTTTCACCAATTATCTTTTTAGCATCTTCTGTGCAGGTGTGAACAATTTTCCCATTGCAAACTTTTCTCAATGGAAAATTCATTTCTTCTACAAAAATGTCTTCTTTTGCATATTCATCAAAAGAGAGGTCAAACTAAATTCCTCATTAATACGTCCTTCAAAAAATATCTAATACTTACTTATAATTGAGTCATGTTGTTATATCAAATGTTCCATCCAACTGAATTGCAAACTTTGGACTATTTTTAGCCAAGTTATTAGATGCTGATGTTGATCTTTATTAATTTCAATAATTTGATTTGAAACAATATTGTTGAAGATGAAAATTTACAGATTTCATCCGTATATTTTTGGTATGAGCTACTGAGCTTCTGGACATTTTAAAGCAGCCGGCAATATTAGATTTTCAGCAATTGAATATGCCTTTTATATTTTTCAATTAAATAAGACGTACACAAGTAAATAATTTTCCTTCTCAGTAATGAAGCTCTAAAACTACTTTTGCTGATTTGATAATTTTAAAAATCTTTAAAAGTATTCTTTGCATTTCTTACTGTGTGCTTTGTATGGAGATGTCACTTTAATTTAATGGGTTTCATGCTTTCTGCAGCCAAATCTTTACAAATTAAATGCAATGGCTTTTTCTCATTCCATCATATTTTTGTTTTCTTGGTATTTTAATTGTGCTTGTGTTAGGTGCTGGAAATGACTTTTCATGTGTGTAGTTTTCAGTGTTATCTTATTTATCTACCATTATCCCTACTGTAAACCACTTATTCAAGAATTGTAAAAACATCTGAGAGCTTTTGTTGAGAACACAAATGTTTATGTTGAAATTAAATAATACCCATAGCTTATAAAATTGAGTCAATCAATCGATTAATGAAGTGAGTTATGAGATTGAAATAATGATGGCACAAGCATCAGAATGCTTGTTTTATGAAGACAAATGCAATGTACATACATTCAGACTTAAAGGGATTCAGTTAGAAAGCAATCCAAATATAATCACTGACTTTCTGATACTGGTATGATGGATGAATGTATAGATGAACTCAAACTTATGCAGCTCATTACTAAAATATTTAGCGAACAAGCTCTACAGGTTCAGCAATCCTAAGTGAGGCTTTAAGGAAATTTTCAAAGATACTTTAAAGAAACTTTCAGGCTCTTACTTAAATTAAAGTTTATAAGGAAAATAAGAATATTTTTTTCTTTTTTTGAATTTACAAAATTTATTAAACTTTTTTGCTATGTTATTAATATAGATACAATTTTAAAATAAAAAAAAATCCTTAAAATTGTCATTTAATTTAAAAAACCCTTTACATCACTTTTATAATTCCAGTCAAGCAACAATTTAAATCATTAACAAGAATGACTATATTAATATGGTTAGAATGATACAAACATTACAAAACTGTTATATTTACATGAATAATTATCTATAGTTAGTTATTCACATAAAGAAGCATGATATTGCTTGTTGTATATAGCTTAGAAAATAAAGTACTGATGGATATGGATTATAAAATCTATAACTATGCTTAGTTAAGAATATCTCACATTTTTTGAAAAATGAGTCTATTACACTATAGTTGGCAATGCATTTTCTCATGACATCATTTAAAATTAGCTAAAAAAACATTAACTTGAAACGAAGTTGTAAATACAATTAATATTAAATCTAGAATATAAAATAGTATATTAATGTATTCAATACTAATGAATTATAAGATTGATTGGTTTGGTTTGCTTGTCCTCCAACTGCCATTTTTTGCACATTAGGGCTAATTGAACAGGGACTTAAGGTTTAAACTATATTCTGAATCACAACAAATATCCAACCCCAAGAACTGTTGAACCAAGCACTAACCATTCAGCCACTAGCTCAGCTAAAAAAATTATAGGAGGCCACATAACTGATTTTAATATGTTTAATAAACTAACTCTGTAAAATATTTTTTCAATAAGTTAATTCTATAACTCACTTATGTTAATAAAAGATATTTATGTTGTATGTTGTTGTTGTGACTTATCCCTCCTGGTTGACAGCATCAAATCAGGTCCATGAGTTTGAATGCCTTCAAATAATACAGCACACCCTCAAGGCTTGAGAACAGCTGGCTTAGGACATTTGCTAATTACAAATTAAATTATGATGAAAATACCACATTATTATAACTAATATGACAAATAATGAGTACATTTTTCAAAATAGAATAATTTCAATAATGCCTGGCTGCAAAGATCTATTTTCCACCTTTTCAGCACTACAAGGGGTGGAAGGGATAGTACTTTGTTTAGCAGAGCACACAGTGGGTATGCTCTCTTGGATCCCAAAGTGGATGGGTCTTTGAAATTTAGAAGCAAGGACCAAGCCCCAAACTTGGTCTGCCACCCCTAGAGGTATAATTTTATTTGGTGCACATAAGGACCAAGACATGTACTCCAGCCGTCATTTGAGAACAGGATGAATCTTAAGCTAGATTGGGCATCGATTTTGCTAGTTTCCAGTAATGAAAGCATATTTCTCCACCATGACCTTTCTCATGCTAGTATTTTCAAAAGTAAATAAATAATTTTCTTGTAAAACTGAATGTAATGTAAATTTCACAATTAAGTTTTAATGTAATATGTACCTACAGGATCTTTAGTTGCATCAGGGTTCAAATTCATTAGCGTCTAAGAATGAGACTGAACACCCTAACTAACCAAGCCACTGTGGCCTCCTGGATTTAAATATACTCATGTCTATTTAAAACAATCAATCTCAGACAACAGAAATAGTTTGAAACATTAAAAAAATTAAAATTTTATTATGTTAGAGTTTATCAAATAAAATAAAATTATTATTTTATTTGATAAACCCTAAAATAAGGAAATTTTATTTGTAAAACTATTTTCATACGATTGAATGATATAAAATTTTGTGAATAGAAATTATTTATGACATTTTTATTGTATACAAATATAAAGAAAAAATCTTTTTTTAAAGAAAAATAAGCAGTTCTAGATAAAATGTGTTAAAAAAATAAATTATAGTTAATTACATATAATTGGATTGCATACTATACTTTAGAAAAAAATTAGTAAAAGCTATTCTTGCTTAATTTTTGTCTTAAACATTTTTCCTATATATAATCCACAGCAGTGTATTATCTGCAAGACATTTTTCTTGAGTAAAAAAAAGAAAAGCATTGCATAACCAGCGTCATTTTTTTTGGCAAATAGTCAAAAATACATACTGCTGATAATGTGGGTGTCACATAAAATAAAAAAACAAATAAATTGTATGATAAAAAATATAATAAATAGTCCAGAAAAAATATTTATTATAAAAAAGGATCTGAATGAATTCACTTTATCGCAAAGAGCAATAAACTGAGATGAAAGCATGAGATCGATCAAGAGAGAAAATTCCAAAAAGTTAGTAAAACTTGTCGATTTTTATTTTTTATTAACTTTTAAAATGAAGTTAAACATATTTTTTAAAAATAAATTTTGTTTCTTTAATAATTAAATGAAAGAAATGCATTCTTTTCAAATTGTGCATTGGATAAATTTTTTCTTTTGTACCACACATGCTTTATTTTTTTCTTATCTTACTTTAACATGTTTCTGTTGCCATTTTTTATTTGCCTTCTCCATAGCTTATAGTTTAAAACCTGTTGCATAATTTAAAAGTTTTTGCTCCTACATGACGGTATAAGAACTTGAATATTTCTAGAATGAAACAACTCAGGGCAAGACAAAATGCAAATGATGACAACAACTGTTTTCGCAACAGTAATATCTTTATGAGGAATCAAATTCATTTGGGAATGTAACTCGACAAAATTGATGACAGTTGAAATAAGTCAGCCGAATTGTTGTGCCATCTGTTATTTATATTATGAAACATAAACAGCATTATTTTCATAACTTGATTACAAGCTTTTCTGATGGAGAATGTTTTTTAATCAGATTATCTGTTGTGACGTATTACGCACAACAAAATTCAAAACTTTAATACATAATCCGTAGATTATATATAGTAAACAGAAAAAATAATAATATAGGTTTTTTATATTAATTTAAAAACTATTTTTGTATGAGAACAATATCACACAATAATATTTATTATATTTGAAGTGAAATATCTAGCATTAAATTTTTTTTAAAAAAGCCAAAATATTTGATTAGTTATTTGTTAAATTGCTTACTCATTTTATGATTTCTATTATTATTTAATACTATTTTTTACATATTTTGAAATGTATTTTTATTTTTAAACATTTTTTAAAAAAAAATCATAACCAGTACCACAATTATTTAAAAACCAAAATACATATAGTTTCTTATAAAAATAAAATAGCTTGTTAGTTTACAAAATAATATTCTTTAATTAAAAAAAATAGTAAATTGTTGAATCTATCTGTTAAAATAATTCTCATAACTTTATTGCTAGATTTCACTTTTAATGACATCTAACCTTCATCATAAATAATTTAGAAATAAATGTATTATGAAAGTAAACTGCTGTTGTTATTCATTTTTGCAATACTTTGATTAATTTAACTAAATTAATTTGTCGGTGAATTTTGTTTTTTCAAATAATTTCTTATCTGACTAAATTATTTGGTAGTAAATATATAATATGTATAATGTAGTAAAAATAAATTAAATGTGTATTAAATGTATATGTATATACCTGTAAAGTAAAAGTAAATTATGGCTACTATACATTTTCAGAGCATTCAAATTAATTTATTCTTGTTATGCTAATTTTGAGGTAAATGAATTGTTTGAAAGTTCCTTACATGTATTACAAATTATGAAGAATCAAACATAATACAAAAGTACTCTGCAATTGCTACTTATTTTCCCTCTTTTCACATTACTTTAAAAAATAAATTTTTTTAAAGTTCTTTGGCACCGCAAAGTAACAACCTAAAATAGCTGTAAGCCATTTTACTATCCACTGGAGAAAAACTTTTACAGATAATTAGCTGTACTCGTGTGTTGCAAGGGAGGAAATAGAAAATTCTCTAGCAACCACTCGAACAGACATGTATGCAGAAGGCAAAAATGCAATACCAATTTTCCATTGTTCAACAGTAACTGGAATTGAACCTGGAGTTTTTGGTTCTGAAGACCACTAGGCCATTGTGAACTACCCAATTTTTAAATATATGCATAAATACAATGTATAGAGAAAACAGTGATTACATTAATCCAAAACATACCCATTATAACTTACTTTTTGATAAAAGACAGCCATATCCAATATATGGGAAAATCTGACAGTTTTTCCATTTGTTCCTCGATTGTTTTCGACAATCATATGAATATCAGTTAAAATATTAAAACCTATAAAAAAATTCTAGATTGAAGAAAAATTTCCTTTCATGAAGAAATGGTCAATCAAATTAATTTAAATTTATATTTTAACTAATAATTAACTAATTAATAATATTTATTATATTTATAAATACCAACATATTTTGCATACATTTATAAAATTATTTCCTCATTCATGATAATATTTATGAAGTCAAATTTATTAAATGTCAAAATTAAGCCTTAAAACACAATTTTTATTAGTATAATTTTATATTTTTTCTTTCAATAATCAAAAATTTTTAAAAGATAATCATTAGATACTCATAAGGCTAATTTGAATAATGGCCAATGACTTTTCATATTAAGTGATATTTATTTTTCATCAAAATTAATTTTAACTAATATAAATGTCAAAATCCTTTCAAGGAAAAATTTAGCAAACTATTCATGTTTAATATAAACATTAATTTAAAGCAACAAAATTGCAGCTTTAAGTAAATTTAAATTTAGATGGAAACAAACAAAATGTAATTCAGTTGGTGATTAATATCATAGATATTCATATTCATCAAGTAAATGATTTGGTTTAACAAAGCTTGAATATTGAAATCAGCTTGATTTTTGTAGAAGAAATATTTTAATCATCGATCTGATTGGTCAACTACAACACTATAAAATTTCTATGTTGAGACAGACCTTCAGAAATATTAAGATATCAAGCATTTTATAAACAGTAAGCTCATTATCACCAAATTAAAAACAGTTAATAATAAGATGGATATACTATTCATATTGGTTTAAAAAATTTAATTCAGAACATCAATATAGTACTAAAGAAACAAAAATCAGAAAACATAATCTCTTATTTTTTCTTATAAGAATTATCAAACATCAAAACATTATGTGTGCTTTCCTATTTATATTTACAATAACAATGGAACCCAAAATTATAGTTAATAATTACAGCCAATTACTTTCAAAGTTAATAATATTATGCATTCATTTTCTGCTTCAAATGGAATAACACTGTATCATATAGGCCTTTGTTAGAGTTTTTTTTAATTCTATGAGTCAGATGACTGCAATAATACATTTTTCATTCACAAATATTTAAAATTTTCCAATAATATAATTTGCATACTGTATGTAATGCATAACATTAGAATACCAGAAAAAAGTTACATAAAAAATAAATAAAACTTCAGCATTTTATTTGTACAAATACAGTAATTATTTGTCAAGAATAATATATTCATTCTTATATCAATGTCATAAGTGCAAAAATACAGCGGCATATACAATTTTGAAAATACTAAAACTTGAAACTAATTCCAGCATATCAAAAATCAAATTTTGCTTCACATTTTGATTAAATTTTTGTTTGTTTTTTTATAATTTATATTATAGATCAAAAGTGATGAAAATGTTATGATACATTTTAATTACATGTAATCTTGGAATTACAATTGTTATAAAACAAAATGCACAGTTAAAATTACTATAACATACTATCATCATCATCTCATTGTCATCTTTTCCACAGTCATATTTTTGTTTAAATTTTTAAACAGCCTTTTTCTAATGAGCATACTTTCAAACATGATATTTTAATCAACAAGAAAAACTTGTTGATTTGTTTAATTATTACGTACAAAAAAACTTGCACATGAATTTGAACATTTATTTAATTATTATGTGAAAGAAAAACTTGCAAATAATAACTATACATTAGCTGCATTTACACATAGGTAAACATACACAATCTTCTACTTACAATTTGATCTTTCCCATTTCATCAAACAAAAAAAGCCAATTCTAGGAAGCAAATGGAGTTGACAAAAGTTTAACTCCAATTTACTTGCAATATACAACATAAATAAATTACAAGTGACAAGTTTGGAGTAAAATTCAACTATTCCTGTTTTCTGTTAAATTTAATACAAAATATTGTCTTTGTAATGTATGCAATAAAAGGGTCAATCACTTACATTGATTAAGATCATTTACTTATTTATTAACACACACATATTAAAGGTTGATATACATACATATACATCAATTTTCTTTAAATAAATTATTTTTTTAATCAGCATATTAGTAATAAAATTATTTTAATTCTGTGATTAATTATATAATGTAATATATGTATTAGAATGTATTTCATAATATTCTAATATTAAATCCATTTTTAAATTAGCATCATAACAAGTTGTTTTTGTAGTAACACTTGTCCATTATTTGCTAAGTCATACAATAGTAATAATTCATCTCTAAGTTAAGCAAATAATATAGCATTTAATCTCTTTTTCAAACAGATAATGATAATAATTTTTTAATCACTATAATTTGAATCTTTAGTTAATAAGACATGAAAATAATATAAAAAGTATGTTTCTCAAAGAACACTGAAATATAAGGCATTCAAAATAAAAATAATTTTATACTAAAAAGAGATTTCTTTAAAATCATTTCATATCTTTAATAAATTTACTTAACAATAACACTTACCTAACTTTATGATTTTGGAACTTCCAAATATATCATCCATTAACTTATCCCAGTCTTCTGCCTCAAGACATTCAGTTAATGAAATAATATCCAATATGTAAACTTTGTCATGTGTAGCTAACTGTACCAATGCAAGTCTATTTAGTAAAATATACATATCAATATTAGTATTCTTAAATTTACCTAGATTTGACAAATGTTGAAATGATATGCAAAATGTAAATTCCAGATATAACTAAAAGTGGCAGCATTTCATTATTTCATTTGGTGTGCAAGTTTCGAAGCAAGACTTTGTCCACAATATGAAATTAATTCAATTCAATGTTTGCAAGCATAAGTTGGAGGGGGAAAAATTTCAATAATGAAAATGATACCTAAAGCAATTTAATTAATCTTGTTATTTTTAAAATAAAGAATTATTAAAATACACTACTGTTGGAGATCATATGTGAAAACAGAATTGCTATTTCCTGGCTCTTGTGCATATTTCATGACACTTTTACACCACAGAAACACTTTCTGTTGCATTTATGTGTGTGTATATATATATATATATATATATATATATATATATATATATATATATATATATATATATATATATATATATATATATATATATATATATAAGCCTCCACTGGAATCTCTTAAGTGTCTGATAACAGATTGTGAAAAAATGAAAAGTTTGTAACAATATCATTAGAATGAAGGAAGAAGTATGTCTCTTTCAATTGCGACAGCTAATTCTCAAAATTTTCTTCTCCAATTGCATTTTGAAGATAAATGTTATATCTTCTGAGACATGAAAAGGATCATTAACAGCTAGTTAAAATCATTGGCATTATCAAAAAAAATTGAACAGTAATGTTATCAGAGACAATGTATTTTATATATTTTTTTCCTTAAATATTCCACAGATTTTAAAATAGAAATTTTCTTTGTTTTTTAGATTTCATCATTGAATAAAACGGCCATAAATTACACAATAGATTTCTTTCTACAAGATAAAGAAATTATATACAGTTGAAAATTCTGCTCATTTTAGTGTATATCTGCTGGCAAAGGTAATACAAAATTAACGGTGATCAAAATAGAGCAGTTAGAATTGTAATTCTGATATATGATTTAGCACCATCATGGGGACTCTTTTCATAACCGCTCAATTTTCTCGGGGGTTTCATTTCATCTCTTCATTTCTACGATAGGAAATTTTATTGAAAAGTTTTATCCCATAACTCTACATTTTATTAAAAATAGATCATTGCGAAAGAAATCATGAATTTTGATATCAGTTTTAGATAGCATTTTTATATAAAAACTGAGATCAAGTGACTGAAGCAACTTTGAAAGGTCTTGCATCATTCAAAGCACCTTCAGTCTCTTACATCATTTAAGAGCTTTGCATAAAGCAGATACTTCTACTAGTTTTCAAAAAGGATGAATATAACTTTTTTTTTTGAAAATTTTATGCATTAAGCAGTATTTTTTGTAGCTTATAGAATAAAGCTATAATATTATGATGCATTGATCAATAAAAATTCAAGTAATATATTATTTTAGAAATTATAAATCAGCAAAAAAGAGCATTTTTTATTAGAGAGCATTTTATAAAAGAGCATTAAAATTTGCATAAAAAAGCTTTCAGATTACACTAGAAACACATAATTCCATCATCATTTTAGCTATTCATCATCTGTGTGTATATATAAACACACAAAAAAAGAAATACTCGTTCTCTCATTTGTGCATAAAGCAAGCAAAATGCATCAAGTGAGCTCCAGTGGCTCAGTAGCTTCACGCCGCTTCCCATAAGTTCAGCAAAGTGAAGCATCATTTGCCGCGGGCAGTGGTTGGGAGGGTGACCACGGTGTACTCTCCTTCACTGGGTTGCTCAGTGGGTTTGGGACGTGTCCATGTTAATCTGTGACATACAAAGTCTTTCCGCTGGTGTGACGTGGATGTGGAGAGGAGGGTGCCAGCTCAGGTGTGGCCTCGTCACCTGACCGTGGTTCAAAATTATGAGGCACCTTAAAAAAGAGCAAAGTCATACTTTCCCCTTCGTGGTGCTCTGATCCTAACAAAAGACGCTCCCTTTTGACTTAATTTGCACTGCCAAAGGCAAAAGCGAGCTTGGCTTGTCCAAGTGTCATAAGAAAACAACAACAACAAATGCATCTAGTATTATACGGAAAAAAGACAGATCTGTACCATCATACTTGTAATAAGTAAAATTATTATGTGATCACTACGCCATACATAATATCATATTTGATATATTAATGAAGTATGAAATTAGAATTTGTAGGATAAGTAATTTTTAAGATGATACATTTTGATTAATATAGACAAATTTATCATTTAAAAAAAACATTGTAACAAATTTGAAAGCAATATATTCTTGTTTTGATAAAAGAACAATATAATTTACTTGTACGAAAATTTTTAAAGGATTGCCATCTCTCTATGTTTTTTTCACACATACATGCCCGTATCATTTTTAAACAATGTTTTGCATATATCAGATAATGATTATATAATCATACAACAAATGAGCATGATTTAAATGAATGATTTTTTAAGAAAAGATATTGGAGTCTCTAAGTGAATTTTATTAAGCCTAATTATGCATTATTTTGCAATTAATGAGAAAAAATAAAAAGCATTGAATCTGTAACCTTAAACTGCACATAGAAATTCATTAAATTTTATTAGCAATATTTGCTCAGATTGAAAAAATTATATTGTCTATTAATCTTAGTTTTATCATAAAAGTAATTACATATAATTACTTCAATATTAAATTACTATACACATCATTTCTCAACAAAAAATAATAATTTTCTAAATTAAATATTTTAAAAAGTAATCAGTATTTTATTAGTTTAATTATTTTCTTCCAACTATTGTAATAAAGGCTCATCATGGCCTATTAAGTGTAAATAAATTCTTTAGAGTGAAAGTTCTTCCCTCTCTAAAACTGATTGGATTTGGATTGTTTGTCACTCAGCAGTCATCTTTTGCACATAAGGGCTATTTGGACAAGAACTTAAGGTGGATTCAGAATCACTACAAACATCCAAAATCAGGGTGGGGTTGGAACCCATAAACAGTTCAACCAAAGGCAAGAGCTATGAAACTGAGATATTCATTTAATCCACTACTGAACCATAGAAAATGAAAATATTGCACTTCTGCTTCCTGCATTCCTACACCTTGGGTGAAAGATTAGGAATTTTCTGAGTTTCTTCTTTTATAATATGTGACATAATTTTTCTTTGTGATGTTTTTGTATATTTGATGTATATACCTTTGTGGTACACAAAACACACTTTCTATAAAAAATAATTCCAAAAAACAAAATTTGGTGGAAATCAAAAAAGCTTTTAGTGTTAAAAATTACAATGAAGCTTTTAAGTCATCTTTTATATAATAATAGACTATTAAAATCAAATTTTGAAAAATTTAGGACTTTCTGATTTATTAGTAAGAAAATTCAAACAAAACAAAGTTCTTAAAACATTTATACTATGGAAAATTATCTTTCTTTCTTAATGCCTTTATAAAAAAATTTAACAAAATAAAAAGTTTATTTTTAAAAAACATTAAAAAATCATAACAAAATATTTTCAAATATTATGTAATTTTAAAAGATTATTAATAGAAATAAGATTTAAAACAAAATACTTATTAACTTATTAACCATTAGCAATAATGGTCAAAATTTACTTAATTTTAAATAATCTCATTTCCAATATATATATATATATATATATATATATATATATATATATATATATATATATATATATATATATATATATATATATATATATATAATATCATTATTGAGCTTCATTTTATTTTCACTCATTATATACTTAGAAATTCAATATTTTTGTCCAAGAGAATGTTACTTTATTTTTATAGTTGGCTTTATCAGAATAAATGTCACTCATGTATTCAGATAACAATAATTTACTTATGAATCTATAGAATATAGAGCATAGCTCAAAAATTTTTTTAACTTAACAAAGCTGTTTTAACCTCAACTTTTAGTCAAGAATAATTCAACTGTATGTATGTATGTATGTATATATATATATATATATATATATATATATATATATATATATATATATATATATATATATAATATATATATATATATATATATATAAGTAGATTTCAAATAAAATTTAAAAAAATTTTTTTGATCTCCACATTTCACACAATTAGCTAGTGTATTATCTATATACTGAAAAGAAAATTTCAAATATTCAAACAAATGCATGTATTAAGCCAAATTTTAAATGCTTTTTAAATGTTTTACAGTAACAAAACTCAATATTTTATCCTTTTAGATTTTAAATGCTATACTCAATTAGGGTGTCAAAAAACAGAAGCTTGTATTCTTCCCCCTGTATATCAATGCAATCTTTTCATTCAATATATAAAAAAATTTCTTACCTGTCCTGAGCCAAGCCAAAATGAGCTTTCCACTCACAATCAATACCAATCATATTGTAATTCTAGAAAGAATATTATTTTAGAAATATTAGTTTTACTGAAATTTTATCTTAAAAAAGTACTATATGTTCCTTATGACATAAATTCAATGACATTCTAATTGCGAGCATAAGATATTTAAACTCTCTCTATTCACATATAATTTTAATTGTAAATTTTTTATTATTTAATTTTCTTAATTTAAATAAATATTTTGATTATTCATTTGATTGCATTTATTTAATCATAAACACTTTTCAAATTATGAACATTAAATGAATTTAACTTTAACAAATAGTACATTATTTTAAATTAATAATTTTTATACCTGAGATAAGTCTGCAATACAATCAATAAAATTTTGTTTAGTATCAACAAATTTTATATCAGATAGTGATAAGTTGAAAGTTAAGTGATCAGTGTCATCTTCTAAATCTACATCTTCATCCATTTCATTTCCTGATCTAGAAAATAAATATAAATTTACATTTAAAGAAAAGAAAATAATCTAAAACTTATAAAATAATAATGAACAATACACAAAATATTCAAAATATATAAAGAAATAGGGAAAATCTTTTTTCAGACAATAATTTTATTGCTTATTTTTCTCTTTATACATTAAAAATTTATTTGAGTATCATTCGGAAAATCATATCATTCCTTTTACTGATATGAGCAATTACCGTATTTTCCTGTATATAATCCTGTCAGTCTATACTACTTTTTAAATATCTGTGGGCAGATGTCTTTTTACCAATACCCACCATTAGGCTAATTGCCAAAATAATTACCACGATAAGCAAAGCTGCAAATATTAAATTTTAATGCAGTTAATGGAATGCTAGCTATTAGTTTAAATACCTACAGTATTTCGTTCTATTAATAAATAAGAAACTAATAACATGCCAATAATTAGACTTGCTTAAAAGTAACAAGTTTAATTTATTTATACTAAACAAGAAAATAATTACATAACATAAATTAAGTTTAAAATTTGAGAATAGATAAAGATATTCCAATTAAATAATTCATTACTAACAAAATAAGTAAAATTATAATACCGATGAACATAAAAGTTTCCAACCAAAACCATCAGACACCAGAGATTGATTTTCTGAAATCAGTGTTTTTAAAACACCTGGGATACGCCCCCTTTGACGAACTGGCATGCGTATACAGTAAGTTAATTTAATCATGAAATTCGAAATGCCAGATCGGCAAAGTAAAATTTTAAGTGTTTGTAATAAATGGTACAGGAGTATGCCGGTAAGGCATAGCAGAATATAAAGTTGAAAATAATGCACAAGTATTTTAAATACATGATAAATATGGTGATAAGAAAATTAAATATAGAACTGTACTAGACTAAAACTTAAAAGCACTGAATATATGAATTTAAGTTTGTACTAGGGTAACAATGCCCCCCTCTTATCACCATCAACCCTAGATTTACAAGAAATTACTAACTCCGGTATCTGATTACAAAATCATTCCATTGAAGATAACATATCCTAATTTTATAATTTAACATTATAAACATGTGCAACACTTTACACTTATTTCAAATAAACATATCACATAAACATCTGTTAATTCATTAAGTTTACGACTTTATACAATATTCACATTTCCCTTGAAAAAGTTCATAAACAGTATGTTACATAAAACAATACTTTATTCACAACTATGGCTATGTGTTGCGTATGTGATTAAAATAATACATTATAGTACATAATATGCATTCACACAATACATAAACATTCACACACGGGGCCCCGATACATAACATACAATGTACTCTAAATAATGCACACACACAATATTTTTATTTCAATTCAAATCAACCAAAATATTCCTAATAAATTAAAATTACAAAATGCAAAAAAAAAAACTTTGTTGTTTAATGATCAAAAAAAAAATACATGAATAATTATATTTCAATCATTTCTTAAAGATATTTGAAATGAACTTCTGCAGTTCAAATTTTGTTAGTGGCTTGGTGAAAGCATCAGCTAAGTTTAATTTACTTCGTACAAAACTGAGTTTAAATTTTTGTGTATTGTACATATCTCGAACGAAAAATAACTTCACATCTATATGTTTTGACTGATAGTTTTCAATTGGAGATTTTATAAAATCTATAGCAGCTTGATTATCCACAAACAAAATTGGGATTTCTGGTTCACTTGTTACAATACCTTTATCATGACACTCATTTAGTATACCACTGAACCAAACTATTTCTTTAGCTGCCTCGGTCATAGCAACAAACTCTGCTTCCATAGTTGATAAGGTGACACTTTTCTCTTTAAATGTACGCCAACTTATCGGAGAATTTCCTAGTAAAACGAGTTGACCTCCTAGAGACGTTCTGTCATCTCGGTTTGCAGCGAAATCTGCATCTGAATAAACTCTAATTTGGAATTGTTTACAAGAAAGTTTTAAGCAAAAATCTTCCGTGTTGATAACATAACCTAAAAGTCTTAATAAACCGTCCCAATGATTCATCCCTGGGTTGGACTGAAATTGGCTGAATATATTAACAGCATAAGCGATGTCAGGGCGAGTTCTATTAGCCAAAAAGGATAGACAGCCTAATACACT
This sequence comes from Latrodectus hesperus, assembly GCA_037975125.1. NCBI lineage: Eukaryota > Metazoa > Arthropoda > Arachnida > Araneae > Theridiidae > Latrodectus > Latrodectus hesperus. The sequence continues at coordinate 34,895,560 of CM075860.1, read as the reverse complement.
TCTATAGGGGTATTTTAGCATTTCTCTTTCTTCCTCCGCTGTAGAGGGACAGGAAGTTTTAGAATAAATTGAACCTTTAGATATGGGTAGTGATGAAATTGGTATTTTAAATCGTTGGAAACGCTCACATACGTCTTTAATGTATGAGCGTTGATGAATCAAGACACTACCATTTTCCTCACCGAACTCTACGCCTAAAAGGGTACGAGTCTTACCTAGTACTTTTATGTCAAAATGGTTTTTCAAATTATTAATAGTTTTATCGATTGTCTTTTGATCTCTGCCAAATATAACAAAGTCATCAACATACAATATCAAAACTAAGTAATCTCCTAATAAATAAGCACAGTTACCCCACTGAAATTTACAAAAACCCATTTTTAACAAAACATTATGGATCTCATAGAACCATTGTCGACCACTTTGTCGTAATCCATATATAGCTCGATCTAAACGACAGAATTTTCTCTTTTGACTAGTTTCTTCAAAACCTGGAGGCTGTGTCATATAAATTCGCTCTTCCAAAGGGGCATAAAGGTAAGCTCCTGTTATATCACATTGAAGGTGGTACCAACCTTTACATGATACGAGCAACGAAAAGAAAAATCGGATTAAACTAAAGTTGACCACAGGGGAAAAAGTTTCATCATATGAGATACCCTTCTCCTGTTTATAACCCTGTGCTACTAATCGAGATTTAAATCTTACAATTTTACCTGTATCATCTCTTTTTACGGTAAATACCCACCTACATCCAATAGGTGTGGTATTTTCTGGTAAGTCTTCCAAATGCCACACTCCCCGGTTCTTCATGATACAGAGTTCTTCTTTCATGGCATTTAACCACTCGTCCTTATATTCCGATTCAATTGCCTGCTTATAAGTCTTTGGTATAGGAATGCGATCTAGTCAGCTAGATATGCTAAGATTATTGGTGGTCCCATTATCTTCATTATCTGTTAAAACTGCATCACGACTGCTCAAAACAAGACCTTGTGTCCGATTTGTTCCTTTAAAATCAAATAAATTAGGATTGAAAACAATATTATTTTTACTGCAGTATTTTGCAACATCATTCAGGGATCTTAACCTTTCCTTCTTGCCTTCTTCATAATAATAGACATCTGTACGCGATCTATCTTTCCTCTGAATAGCCTTTCTTTCCCAGTTTACTAATCTAGGTTCTGATATAGGGCTAGGAATATCGTCTATGGAGACTTCAGGATCACTGTCGTCACTTTCAGAATCACGAGGTACAATGTGGTATCCGATATCATCGTCACTTCCTACTTCATACTCATTAGAGACAGTCGAAATCCTGTTACTAGGGCCCAGCACTGCTCCACTTAAAGTGTCTTTGTACACAACTTTCTCATTAAAAGAAACATTAATAGTTTCAATTATTTTGTTTGTTTCTGGCATCCAAATCCGGTATCCTTTTGTACGAAATGCGTAACCAACGAGGAAACCTTTTCGGGATCTGGTATCTAGCTTTTTTCTATGTTGTCGGGGTACACCTATATATGCCACAGTACCAAAAGGCTTTAAGTGTTTGACAGAGGGTCTGGACCCTGAGAATAATTCGCAAGGCGTCTTGTTCAGCTTATTGTGGCACACTCTATTCCAAGTATATGTAAAATATAGCATGGCTTCAGGCCAAAAACACTTAGGAAGACCAGATTCCTGCAGAACTGCTCTAGCACCACTTGCGACAGTTTGGTTATATCTTTCACTAACACCGTTTTGTTCCGGGGTGAATGTATTCGTTAATTCATGAGCGATCCCTTTTTCAGCAAAATAATTTTGTATCTGTCTATTCACAAATTCTGTCCCATTATCTGTTCTAAATGCCTTAACCTTCTTATTTAAAATATTTTCAACTCTGGTAATATATGTTTTAATTATACCAAAAACCTCAGATTTCTCAGACATAGGAAATAATGAAACTTTACGTGAATAATCATCAATTATGGTAATAAAATACCTTTCTCCCATTCTTCCTTTGATAGATTGAGGACCCCAAACATCAGCATATAATAGCTCTAACGGAGCCTTGGATCTCACTTCTCTCAGAGACTTAAATGAAACTCTTCGATATTTACTAATTTTACATGGTTCGCAAAAGACTGTCTTATCGTTTAAGAGTGGTAAGCCAATCACTCCCCCTTTCCTACTGGTATGTGAAATAGTGGACGTGCTGATATGTCCAAAACGTCTATGCCATAGTTCAAGAGCTTTGCTATCTTTTAAGTTCGTTGTAAATGAAACGTTTTTGTCAGCTTTAACTATACGGGGTGAAACTTGGTAAATACCTTCTTTTAATATGGCCTTAAAAACCATTTTCCCCCTTTTTCTGAGACTTTCACTGCACCGTTACCGCCATGATACACAAAACCCTGAATATCTAGTTTTGGACCTGAAATAAGATTTCTCCGTAAATTTGGAGAGTACATTACATCATTTAATGTATACTTTTGTAAACCAAATAACAATTTAACAGTTCCTTTTCCCTCAATAGGAAAGTCAACACCGTCAATGGCAACTGATATCTTTTCATTGATTAAGGGTACAAAATTAATAAAGAGGTCTCTTTCTTTACAAAAGTGATGTGAAGCTGCTGTATCAAAAACCCAATTCACTCTTTCTTTAGTTTGATTAAATAAACTTGTAATAGAAAAGTTTGACTTACATGGCGAATGTCCGTCTTTGTTTGTCGAAGTGATGTTTCTAGATACAGTACCACGTTTATGTTTGTCCTTACACCTGGAGAAACGAGGCTGATTTTGATAAGTGGAATTTGAACTACGTGACTGGTTCCTTTCTGCCACAAAGTCAGATCTGGGTTCTCTGTACGGACCTTTGGACTCTGGATTGAAACGTCTGGTTTGGCTCCTACATTCTGGACTAGAACATCTGGAATGGCTCCTGTATTTTCGTCTAAAACATCTGGATACTTTCAGTGGTTGTACTTTAAGAGGACATGAATTTCTATAATGCCCAGGCTCTTGACAACCATAACAGAGAATTTGTTTCTTCACAGACGTTACTGCACTAGCCTGCGTTAGAGAGTCTTTTTCTCGTAACTGAAGACGAACCTCTTCTGCATTCAGGGCGTCTGTAATAGCTTTGTAGTTAAAGTTTTCATCCGGCCAACCAAGAATAACTTGCACTATTCTGTCGAAATGCATAGGAAGATATCTCAGAAGTTGAAAACTAGCATATTTTTCATTAAAAGTAGGATCTATAGTTTTCAATCTGTTGTAGACTTTTAATAATCTCGTTGAAAACATGAGAATACTTTCCTCAAGTAACATTTTAGTATCACATAATTCTGAAAATATAGTCATGTGATTTGCTCTGGTGTCTGGATGGAAGTATTTCATCAATGTTTCCCAAGCAACTACTGGATCTTCTATTCCATCTATTATACGTCGATGATCTTCATCAATATTCAAATATATTAGAGATAAAGCAACATTTTTGTTTTTGTTAAATTCCTTAAGACTTTTGAGATACGCAGTATCATTCAAATCTTCGAATGAACCAGTTTCAGTTTTTAATATCGGTGGAATGGGAGCTTTTTCAGCTCCTTTTACAACCTCCCACACATTTCTCTCCATCAGAATGAACTTTATGTCTGAAGTCCATGTCTCATAGTTTTGGTTGCTTAACTTATTAATTGCGTAAGTAGCCATGGCAAGAAAAATTAACAAAATCACAATTTTTTTTTTTTTTGAGAAAAAAAAGATTTATAAAGTTTGATTATTATTATTACTTTAAATTGAAAAATTTATATCAATATAGCCCCCCCATCTTAAATAATCTAATACATTTTAAGATGGGTAAAAATTTGCTTAAAGTATTATAACTGACTAATTATTCCGAGATAAATTTCAAGATATTTAATACGTAACTTAGGCCCATAACCTATTTGTCAGTCTATACTACTTTTTAAATATCTGTGGGCAGATGTCTTTTTACCAATACCCACCATTAGGCTAATTGCCAAAATAATTACCACGATAAGCAAAGCTGCAAATATTAAATTTTAATGCAGTTAATGGAATGCTAGCTATTAGTTTAAATACCTACAGTATTTCGTTCTATTAATAAATAAGAAACTAATAACATGCCAATAATTAGACTTGCTTAAAAGTAACAAGTTTAATTTATTTATACTAAACAAGAAAATAATTACATAACATAAATTAAGTTTAAAATTTGAGAATAGATAAAGATATTCCAATTAAATAATTCATTACTAACAAAATAAGTAAAATTATAATACCGATGAACATAAAAGTTTCCAACCAAAACCATCAGACACCAGAGTTTGATTTTCTGAAATCAGTGTTTTTAAAACACCTGGGATACGCCCCTTTGACGAACTGGCATGCGTATACAGTAAGTTAATTTAATCATGAAATTCGAAATGCCAGATCGGCAAAGTAAAATTTTAAGTGTTTGTAATAAATGGTACAGGAGTATGCCGGTCAGGCATAGCAGAAAATAAAGTTGAAAATAATGCACAAGTATTTTAAATGCATGATAAATATGGTGATAAGAAAATTAAATATAGAACTGTACTAGACTAAAACTTAAAAGCACTGAATATATGAATTTAAGTTTGTACTAGGGTAACAAATCCCCAGCAGCGCATTATCTGCAAGCCCCTTTATTCGAGCAAAAGAAAAAAGTGTTGCATTATCTGCAGCAGCGTATAATCTGTGGCAATTTTTAAAACAAATAGAGGAAAATTTATACTGCTGATAATTTGATGCCAAATAAAATAAAAAATACATTCATTATAATTAAAAATATAATAAATTCTACAGAAAAAAATATTTATAAAGATCTGTTTGAATCCACCTCAATGCAAAGTGCGATTAACAGAGATGAAAGCTAGATTTCGATCAATGTCCGAGACGATTCTAGTAAAACTTAATCGATTTTTAGATTTTAATAACTTTCAACATGTGACTTAGAAATATTTTTTAAAATAAACTATATTTGTTTCATTAATAGTTAAATGAAAGAAATGGATTGCTGCACATGGAATACTTTTTTCTTTTGTACTGCGCAGGTTTTGTTCTTCACCTTACATTAACGTTTGATCGACATTTTATCATTTGCCTTCCCTATAGCTTTCAACTTAAAATTTACTCTGTGAATTAATAATTTGCACTTCCCTTTGACAATATATTAATTTGAATGTTTTCAGAGCGAAACAGATCATGTCAAAATAGAATGCGAAATTATGATAAAGAATTGCAACTTTAATAACCGTTCAGAAAAACTGAATTCATTCTTGAACGTAATTGGACAAGGCTGATTATGGTTAAAATAAGTCAACTGAATATTGGCGCCATCTATTATTTATTTTATAAAACATAAATGGTGTTTTTTCTTCAAAACTTTATTGTAAATTTTTTTGATGAAAAATATTTGTCAGATTATCTGTGTCGGCGTATGATAAGCACAACAAAATTCGGAACTTTTTTAACACATAATCCGCGAATTATATATAAGAAAATACGGTAATAAGAAACTATAACAAATACTGCAATATTTTAATATGAGAAAACTGATAAAGAAATAATTTGATAATGAAAAGATAAAATTGAAAAATAATCTTTAAGAGGCTCAAATTTCAAAATATATTCTTTTAAAAGCATTTTAAATAAGAATAAAATTATAAAAAAATGATACCTACGGCATCAGCAATTCGAGAAAAATTATCACAAATACATTATGAATAAATGCTTGTCACATTGAAAGCAAAAATCTTCAAATTGTATGCTAAGAATGAAAATTATTAACGTATTTACATATAATATTTCCATAACATAAATGAATTAACAAAGAAACATATTGAAATGATTAATTATTGAATATATATATTAATTTTGGATTTTTAATAAATTATAATAAAATCTTAACATCAGAATGAATCTTCTGCTTATAACCATTTAAAAATTTCCCTTTAAATAAAAACACACAGTTATTTGTCTTATAAACTTCTATAAAGATATCGATGGAAAGGAAATTTTACCTTTTATTTTCTAAATTTTAATGAAAAAGTATTAAGATATGAACTTTTTGAAATATTTCTCCCAAAAAGAAGCATTCTAAATTAAAATTCAGAATCATTTTTAAAATAACAAGACTGCAGACATTTCCAAAAAAAACTTGATTTATTAAAAACAATTAATGAAACTAATAAGATTTGTTGAAATTGCACCATAACAATTTTTTTAAACAGAAAAAAAATTAAACTAATGTAAAATATTTAACCTCAATCTATTATATATATAATAATTGGATTGGTAAGGATTTTAGATACTTTTCAAATATCACAACACATACTATCAGAAATATCTTCAAATAATATTTTTCATTAATTGGATACAATACCTAAAATAAAAATGAGATTTTCATTAAAATAAACAAAAATACTTTGAAAATTATTCAAAAGATGAAGTTTATTTCATCCTAGCTAGTTAGCAAGACAAAAACATATTTATTTAACTGCTTAAGAATTTAGTGAAAAATTTTGCATTTGTTATGAGAAATAAAATATATTATAATAAGAATAATATTTAAAATTATTATTAAGAATATTGGATATTACTGTAAATCCCAGAAAATAAAATCAGAGATAATAATTATTTTCAAGATACCTTCCAGCAATTCTTGTCACAGGTATAGTTGAAAAATCAAAATCTGGCATACTAAGTTTTTCTTTCATTTTTAGGGCTGACTCTTTATCACCCCGAGTCACAAGTTTATACAATAAGTGTTCCTTTAAGCTCCTATTGTCACCAACTATTTTCTGTTAAGTAACAGCAAATTAAAATCACTTAATATATATATATATATAACAAAATATATTTTATCATAATTTGCTGTTTTTTGTATTACATTAATTGTTATACTAAAATGTACATGGAATTATAAAAAATTATTATTTCAACCATTTAAAAATTGTTAATAATTTAAGAAAATAGTTGCTTTATTTGTTGTATGAATAATTAAATTATAAATCTGTTCATTGAAATTTCCGTATACCATATTATGAAATTTCCATATACAATATCATATTAATTTAAAAGTTCATCTTAATCCTTTAGACATGTATGCATGCTTTTCTGTCTCTTTATATATATATATATATATATATATATATATATATATATATATATATATATATATATATATATATATATATATATATCTATATATATATATATATATATATATATATATATATATATATAAACTATATATATATATATATATATATATATATATATATATATATATATATATATATATATATATATATATATATATGTAAAAATTTACATTATTATTTCCCAAATTACTTAATATAGTCTTGGTTTAGTTAGAGCAATTCTAAACATAAGAAAAATCCATATTAGCATTCTTTAGATTTAAAAAATACATTGATAATGGCTAATTTTTTAAATATGTAATTATTTTATGTATAAAGACTAATGATCAGGATTAAGTTATAAAATAACAATGGAAATAATAAGCTACAAAAACGTAAGTTATTAAAAATAATGCTATACTTGAGTACTACAATCAGCATCTTCCTCGGGATTATCAGAACATGTGATTTTTTAAAGCGCTGGGGAGACTCAAATATGCTATTTCACATTACTGAACATACTAAAAATACTGTATTCTATTGAATGCATTCAATATATGCAGTACTAATTGTGATTTTATGAAAAACAAAAGTATTATGCAAACATATATATAATATGATTATGACATAATAAAAATTATTTGTATATATACTATAAACTAATGATAAATATCTGAAATTTTAGCAGCATTTTGATTTAAAGTATCATGACAAATAAAGTACTTAAATATGACTTAAAAATGGACTTTTTAGACAAAGAATTCAGTTCTACTAAATGGGCATTCATTTCTTAAATATTTTGATTAAATACAAAAATCTATGGTTATAATAAATGAATATCATGCCTTTCCACACATATTTTATATATTAGAATCGATATTTTAGCTTAAGCTTTAATATGTTGTTCAGTAAGTTATAGTACTATTAAGTTTCACAATTTTGTGAATAATAAATTAAATTGTTATAAGGGTTCTCAACTCAATATATTCTAGACATTTAGGTATTTTAACAATTTTAATTTTCTTAATTCATTCAAATGTTTTAATGATTTGAACATCTTTTCTTTGAAAAATTAAAAAAACAGTCATCATATCATGCAATGATGATCAAACAATTGATAATGAGCTATTAGAACTTGCAGGAATATTTTTGGTGAAATCTTGTAGGCTAATTATTTTTCCCCCACAATATATTGCAAATATTTCAACAATGTTTCACAACACTATGTTATATTTTGAAATTATTAATGACTTGGCAAGTGAATTCAATAGATGATTCCAAGATTTCAACTGTTGTACAGTTTGACAAATCATCTCATGTTGATTCCATGACTTATTTTGATTTTCAGGACAGAAGTGCTACAGTGGAGCACAAACCGATTAATTTTTAAAAAGATTTATCTGTAAAATGGTTTTCTTTAAGCTAAATATATAAATACTAACATAAAATTTTATCATTTTAACGTTTATAAAATAAAATTTTATTTAATAATCACTAAAATAAAATTTTATTTGTTAAATTATTTTCATATGATTGGATATTATAAAATTTTGGGAACAAGTTATGCATGACATTTATTTGCATATAAAGACACAATGTATTTTCAAAGAAAAATAAGCAGTTCTAAATAAAATATGTTAAAAAATAAATCATAGTTATTATATATTATTGGATTACATACTATACTTTATCAAAAAAATATTTAAATGAATACATTTTCTTAAGCTTTAATTCATTCTATACTTAAATACAGTATTTTCCTGTATATAATCAACAAGTTCTGAAAAGTTAAACAAATGAACTATAATTTAAGTAATACCAATCTAATTTCATATGAAATATTTTATTGCCATTTTCCCTTAAAATAGAGATGAATAAAACAAAAACAATTACATAATGTTTAAAAAATCGCTTCTAATTTAAACTACTTTAAATAATTAATTGCAATATGCTGATTCAAAATTTCAATGCTTCTTAGAGACAAAATAAGTTTTATAAAAACTTTATATGAAGAATATATATATATATATATATATATATATATATATATATATATATATATATATATATATATATATATATATATATATACAGGGTGATTATAAAAAAACTTTGCCAACATCTGCACTTCTAGCGTCCATTCTATTTAACCGATCAAGATGATATTTCAAATATAGTTCTTTTGAGATATGCGCTCGAGATTCTGTGAATGGCAACACAGTGGCCCTCGCGGTTACAGTTATAGTGAAAGAAACTCGAAATTTTCGAATGGCAACGTCTACTTTTTACCATCGTAAAATGTTCAGCACATGCGAAAACCCTAAATAGCGCTGAAACGGTACCGATATGTCTAAAAACGGACGTGTTCTGCAAACACAAAAAAGAGTTCTGAAAACCGGCCAATAAAACACGATCTGGGCGCACGCAATAAATTTGCATGTGACAGAGTCAAGAAACCAATCAAAGAACACCGGTCGCCAGATATTCAGCGTAGGAAACCTATAAAATACCAAGCGGGTATGCGAAGTCGTCATTCGGGAACTCGCACATGCCGACGATATGAGTCTTCCTAGGAAAGTTCGCGGTGAATTGATCAAACTCTATTACCAAAATGGGATGAACGCTGCGGAAGCCTTGCGTGTGTATCGCCGCAATCATCGACAACGACGCGGCCCATGTACTCTGCAAGCTCTGCGTGATTTAGTGCGGAAATTCGAAGATACAGGCTGCACCTGTGACAAACAGCGCTCCGGACGGCCAACTGTTTCTGAGGGCGTTGTCATGGAAGTGCACCATACAGTGACTGCAGGACACACAGAAACCGCAAGAGGCATAGCGCGCGTGTTGGATATTCCGAACTCAACGGTCCGCAAGCTCTTGCGCTCGGTACTTCACATGTTTCCCTATCGGTTCCAGCGCGTCCAGATGTTGGAGCCGGGTGACCCACAACAACGTCTGGACTTCGCAAATGCATTTTTGTTACGATATGATGCGGATAACGACTGGCCACTTCGCATACTATGGACGGACGAGGCGCATTTCACCTTAAATGGCAGCATTAACACAAAGAATTGTGTGCACTGGGGAGAGACGAATCCTCATGCTGTGGCCCCAGTACCATTATTTGACGCCAAAGTGACTGCGTGGTGCGGCATTACAGCTACATTTGTTCTGGGCCCGTTCTTCTTTGAGGAAACGACTCCGACTGGCCCTGCAACATGTTTTGTAACGGGCCCTCGGTATGCAGCCATGCTGAAAAATTATGTCTTACCGGAGTTGCGTCGGCTGAATGCACTCAATGACATTGTTTGGATGCAAGATGGCGCACCTCCACATATAGCGAGGTCAGTTAAAAGGCTCCTGGGTCAGCATTTTGGTGATCGCATCATCTCACGCTATTATCCTTTTCCGTGGCCTGCGCGATCCCCAGATCTGACACCTATGGATTTCTGGTTTTGGGGCTATCTAAAATCCAGAGTTTATCTGTGCAATCCTCAAACATTGTCGGACTTAAAGGATTCTATACGGCGTGAGATTGGAAACATCCCTCGTGCCATGTTGCGTGCAGCGACATTGTTCACCGTCTCACGCATGCAATGCGTAATTGCCTGTGATGGCACTCATGTGGAAAATGTTTGAAATTAATAAAGATTTTTTTTCTCTATGTGTTCTCATCATTGAGCAGTGTCTTGTCTCTGTCGTATGCATTATTCCTCCGTGCGCCTTGAAGAACTATTTGTATGTGTATAACACGTCGGTTTTCGGATATATCGGTACCGTTTCAACGCTATTTAGCGTTTTCGCATGTGCTGAACACCTTGCGATGGTAAAAAGTAGGCGTTGCCATTCGAAAATTTCGAGTTTCTGTCACTATAACTGTAACCGCGAGGGCCACTGTGTTGTCATTCACAGAATCTCGAGCGCATATCTCAAAAGAACTATATTTGAAGTATCATCTTGATCGGTTAAATAGAATGGACGCTAGAAGTGCAGATGTTGGCAAAGTTTTTTTATAATCACCATATATATATATATATATATATATATATATATATATATATATATATATATATATATATATATATATATATATATATATATATATATATAGACAATGAAATAAAAATTAACACATACCATAATCATTTCCTCCCAAGCAGCATCTGTTATAGATTGCTAAAAATAATAATATTTTGTTAATTGTACATAATATATTCTTATCATTAAGCAAATTATACTAGAAATCTATACAAAACAGGAAAGGTTTTTCTTTTGAAATAACTTATATGTACACTTGCTCACAAAAGTAAGTATGCAACTCATAGCTTAAGTGAAAAAGATCTTATATATAAGAAAAATATTATTTTGGAGAGTGTTGTTTATAGCTTCTGATTCAAGTCATAAAGTAATAAAAATTAAACCAAATCATTGTATTTTTAAAAATTTTAAGAGTAATTTTGTAAACCATTAGAAATTTAAATCACAAAAGTATGTATGCACTCTGAATTTACTTTTAAATAGGCTGAATGAAATTTTTCGAGTGATTTTTCATATTTCAGTGATAAGTTTAGAAGTTCTGCTACAAAGCTTGTGTAAGTTTGAGCTTTAAGTACATCAACAATTCACCAATGCCTCCATGTGGAAAACAATTATCAAAAGATCTAAATAATGCAATAATAAAGCTCCATAAGGAAAGCAAATCCCAAAGACAAATAGGTAAAATCATAGGCAAAAGTCCTGCAACAGTGTAAAAAATCATTGAAAAGTTCCAGGCTGAGGGAAATAAACTAAACAAGCCAAGAACAGAACGACCGCCCATTTTAATGGATCGAGAAGGGTGAACTATTGTTGGAAATGTGAAAAAAATCTGAAGATTAGCGCACCAAAATTGACAACGGAAGTGAAAAACAATTTTGCGTAGTCATGCAATCCTGAAACAATTTGCCGTGTGTTAAGAGAGGCAGGACACCATGGTCAAAATATGCGAAGAAAATCATTTGTTAGCAAAGTGAATTGCAAAAAGAGAATAGATTTTGCAAAAAGAAAATGTAAAGCAGGACAGAAATTTTTGGAATTCCATGATTTTTTTGGATAAAGGTAAATTTAACATCCATGGGTCAGATGGACACCAAAAAGTTTGGAGGAAAGCAAACGCAGCCCTAGAACCAAAGAACATGCGAGGAACTGTAAAACACTGCGGTGGTTCAATTATGATTTGGAGTTATAATTTTGTTATAATCAGCGGAATAATGAATCAATATAGCTATTTGAATGTTTTAAAGAATAATCTAAGCCAAAGTGCTTCTAAATTGGAATTCGATAAATCCTTCCCTTTCCAACAAGATAATAATCCCAAACATACTGTTCGGATTGTTCGGGAATGACTGCTATATAATGTGCGAAAACACCTAAAAACCCTATCGCAGTCACCTGATCTTAATCCCATTGAACACTTGTGGGTTATATCGATCACCAAATTAGAAAGCAAGATATCTAAACTAAAAATGATTTTAAAAAGTCTTTTTGGAGGAGTGGCAGAAAATATCATTTTCTGTCACTCAAAATTTAGTAAAATCAGAGCCATATAGATTGAGAGCTGTTATAAAAGCCAAAGGCTATCAAACAAATTACTAATTTTTTTCACAAATTGTAAAATTTGCAATACTATTCTCTTTGTTTGCATACTTACTTTTGTGATGTAAATAACATCTTATTTTAAGTTAAGCTTATCTTGATAATTAAATATTTGTATCTATTAAATATTTTTCATTTTGTAATTAAGCTCCATTTTAATGTAATCAAAATAAATTGTTAATTTGAAAACTCTAATATTGTAGGTCTGCTTTTTTTTTCATAGGACATCATCACATACACTCTGCATACTTACTTTTGTGACTAAATGTATGTATATATATACATACATACATACACACACACTCACTTCCAAAAGTTAGGCACGGAGAGGAAAATGCTAATTTCCAGAAGCCAATTAGAATTGAAGAGGATGCAAATCGCAGCAGAGGTAGATGGAAGTAGGCAAATATGTTAGGTAATAGCCAATCGTACTTTCATGTCAAGAAATACACATAAAGGGCAGTCTTATATGATGTCAGCTTTATGAAGAGTTACAGAACTTGATTGTAAGTGCTGATAGAAGGTGTTTAAAACTTTTGTACCATTTGTTTTCAAGACATATGTGTTTCTATGACTTCCAGAAGATGAATATAAGATTCTGAGCGCTGGCGTGCGGTGGGGCGCATTGAAGCAGGACAGTCGATCTCAGATGTTGCACTTTCCTTCGGCTTTCATCATTCTGTAATTTCACATTTATAGAAGCAATCCCAAACCACACAGAAAGTTGTCCGAAGGCCTGCAGCCGGTCACCCAAGGGTTACAAACTATGCGGAAGTTCGATATATTGCAATTTTAGCTAAGCGGAATCGCAGAGCGACCTCCACACGTGTGACATCTATGGTTACAGTGTCCATTGGTAAGGTTATATCTGCAGCTACTGTACACCAAAGATTACATATGAGTGGACTGTATGCCCAGGTACCTCGAGTTTGTGTTTGTCTATCCACCCAATCAAGAGGGGCACGATTAAAATGGTGCAGGGAGCATGTCAAATGTACTGTCTTACTGGGGAACCCATTGTGCGATTGTACGCTGAAGCAGTTGGCTCTACTTTTATTTTAATAGACGATAACGCACATTTCCATACAGCTGACATCATTGATGACTAATTGGGCAATGAAGGGATTCCATGTATAGCATGGCCAGCATATTCACCCGACCTTAATCCCATTGAAAATCTTTGAGATGCTCTTGGCTGTGCAGTATCTTCACGTTTCCCTTCTCCAGCCACTCTTATTGAGCTAGAAACTGCTGTACAGTAGTTGAACACCTAATTGAAAGCATGATCACAAGGTGTAAACTTTGTATACAGATGAGGAGGGATCACATGCCCTATTAACGTTTTTTTCATTTTATGCTGTTTATTTTCATTTTATACATAATTCTGTTTAAATCTCCAGTATGTCATTGCCTGATAACTTACAAAAATTTAATATTGTTTTCATTTCTGTATATAAATATTGAATTATTTTATGCATAAATATATAGGCTACTTTCCTGCAAAAGTTTGTGTCAATCAAAGCAGTATTTGTCAGTAGTATAAATCTAATTTTAAAGCAATATAATAATAGCATATAACATTTTAATTATAGTATACAAAATACAGTCTATTAAATCACAAAATATAATTCTAAATAATATGTATTACAAGCAATCTACCTAGCATAAGCGCAATTAAAGAGAGAGATGCCAGTATAAATTAGTTGCAACAAGAACAATAAAATTAATAAGACGAAATTTAAAGAAAAGAAGGAAAGCATAGGGACCACATCTTCATCAGGAGGGAGATGGTCAACTCTATGCTTTTTTAATACTTTTTTACTTTAGTTTTTGATGTACTGATGATAGACTTTTTTACTTTATTTTTTGATATAAATATTTTTATGCTTCTTTCTTTTAATACAAACACTTTTCAGGGAAATCGCTAAAAGATCTTTAGACATATGTACTTCGTGCAGGTCATAAAAGATTGAAAAGTGTGTTTGACTTGCATAGCTTATAATCTCCCTCCTGATGATGATGTGGTCTCTATGCTTTGCTCCTATACTTGATATTGTATAGTTTTATTCTTGTCAGTGATTTAGTGATTTTCAAATTTTGTCTTACTAGTTTTATTGTGCTTCATGTTGTATCTAATATATATATATATATATATATATATATATATATATATATATATATATATATATATATATATATATATATTATATAATATATATGTATAATTTACAAGTCATCAAGAATAGTCTTTTCAGATAACTTTCTTTTCAACTCATCTCGAAGTGACAAAAGATTAATAAAAAGTAAGATATAAATAATGAACTATTTAATAGAAAACTGAGAGAAAAAATAAAAGATATTCTCATTTTTTTCCCCTCAAATCTACCGAAATAATTTTGAAGCAAAACATCATATCAAGCTCATAAAGAAAGGATAAATTTGTCTCTTAAAGGGAAAACTGTGCTAGTAAAATGCTATTCTTTTATCTCACTTTGATGAGAACTAATAAACTTTCTATTTCAAAAGGAAATCTTTGAAAACATATCTTATTGAAACTTTATAATGAGAATCATAAATGAAGTCAAATACATGTATTTAAAACACACTGAGAATGCTTTTAAATAATTACTTTATTTTATTACTTCAACATGTAAGGAACATGATAAGTTCATTCCTTCCTATTGAAAAAAAATGTTCAAAACAGTAAAAATTTATATTTTAAGCAAAAACACATAATTGTTTTTCCAACATACTCATTTTTCAGTATTATTCCTTTAACGTTTTAATAATATTAGTAATTCAAAAAGGTGCTCATTTCATTACTTTTGAACTTTTTATTCCTTGGAGCTTATGATAGATATATCGAATTAAGCTCTGGTTTATTGACATATTTGTACTAATTTGTAAATTGAAAGATATTTTAAAATTATATTTTTTACTTTTATAACAGATTACTAAACACATTCCAATTAAAATTTTAATGTTAATAAGGAAAAATATGCATACCTGCTCTCTTCTTCGTATTAATAAATTTATTGCAGACCTACTTCTGAAAAAGTGTAAATTTTTGCATTCCTCTAGAGAGAATGAAAATATAATCAATTTATTATTTGTAAAGGAAAACATGACAGAAATCAAGCTTCCTAATTTATTGTACAAAAATAAATATCAATTACATATTTTCTAAGAAAAAATAGAGTACTAAATGCAGACAGAGAAAAGGAATTAAAACTAAAAATTAAATGGTAAACATATTTTGAAGTTATCAAAATGAAAAGATTTTACACTTTGATCTTTGAATAATAAACAAAATATTGACTTTCTTCAATATATTTTGATTTTTAGCAAATAAGCAAAACATCTAGATATGATAAAATCTTTTGAGAGAGGTACATAAGTTTCTATAATTTATTTTATATCTTCTTCAGTTAAAAAAAGATAAATAAAAGTATTAGATAAAATCCTATATTTATTATAGTATAATACTATGATAGACACACGGTGTTCAGAAAAGGACTCCCTGATTTCATAATTAAATATCTCGAAAACAAAGATTGATAGAGAAATGCAGTAAATGGTATGTTTATTGTGAACGCTGTAAGAATTTTATACAGCAGTTTGAAATAATAATTACAAAAGCTGCAAATAGATGGCACTGTATATGGTACAGCTCATATCAGCCTACATAAATGAGATTATACACATTCTTAAGAAAAAAACACATCACCATGTTTTCAAAATGTTCACCATTGGCAATACAGAGGTGGCATAAATGAAGAATAAAATTTGCTATCAGATTTCGTAGTGTCTCAATAGAAATGGATTCACATGCCACACAGATCGCCGATTCAAGCTCGTCCAGCGTGGTGGGATGCTTTGGGTAGACAATGTCTTTCTATGTACCCCACAAAAAATAGTCACAGGGAGTCAAATCTGGAGAATATGGAGGTCAACCCATGCCTGCAACAGTAAATTTGGAATATTCCAAGCCAATGACTCAATTCCCGAAGTATTCATCAAGAAAGCAAAACCCTTGTTCGGTATGATGTGGTCGGCTTCCATCTTGCATAAACCATTCAGTATGTGGTCAATCCTCTAACACTTGCTGTGTGGAGATAAATTGTTCCAAAATTGCAATGTAACGTTCCCTAGTGACCGTTTCTCAAATGAAAAAAAGACCAATAATGCCTCTGCTGCATACTGCAGCCCACACAATAACTTTAGGACAATACAGGGGTTTCACTTCACACCAACATGGATTTTCGGAACCCCAAAATCGCCAGTTCTGTTTATTCACGAATCCATTCATCTGTAAACCAGATGCAGCCAACATAAAATCCTTCACTATCAATCATTGTGAGCACCTGATTAGTAAAGTCAACCCTTTGTTGCACAGCTTGTAGGGGTATGGCCTGGTGAGTTTGAATTTTGAGTGGAAACATGTGTAGGCACTTTCTCAGTATTTTCTGTATTCTGGAATGCTTCAAACCAGTCTCAGATGCCATTCTATGGACGGATGACATTGGATTTTGCTAAATATTTCCAGAAACTGTAGCAACATTTTCAGGCGTAACTGCAGTTTGCTTGTTTCATCACTAGATGAAACAAGCCCCCATTCCCCACTAACATTCCCCACTAGATCATCAGTTACGCTGCCTGTTCGTTGAAATTCGGCGAAGAGTGTGCAAATGGTTTTCGCATCGGGTCCTTTTGGAACATTAAATCCTGCTTGAAAACTGCGCCTTGTTGCCGTAGGACTCTCTTTTAATCTGTGGTTCTCTAGCACCAGAAAAACGCGTTGTTCAATAAAGTACATGGTTTTCATCTCTTCCTTCGGTATGCTATCCTTCTTTTACACTTCAATTGTGGAATTGATCGCTCTGGGCTTCAGATCACTATTTATACTAGGCATTATGTATGGCAATTAAAGTGCCATCTATTTGCAGCTTTTGTAACTATTATTTCAAACTGCTGTATAAAATTCTTACAGTTTTCACTATAAACATACCGTTTACTGCATTCCTCTATCGAATTTTGTTTTCGAGATATTTAATTTTGAAATTAGGGAGTCCTTTTCTGGACACCCTGTATTTAACTTTAATTTTTAGCATCCTGGTTTTATGTTATGCAGTATTTCCATAGTTTTTAAGAAAAATTTCAAGAGAAAAGGATTTATTTCCCAAATCCTGCATATTAAATTTTAATGATAATTGATTTTAAGAGATATACTTGACAGTCATATTTAAAGGACATCAATTTAAGGAAGCTTACAAGTGAAACTATAGCACAGAAAATTATGGAATTTTATATGAACCATAAATAAAGTTTGAAATTTTGTTTCAGAAAATAAAGAAATAATTTAAAAGTTTAGGGACGGAATGTAAATTTAATGAATTACACATTTGCAATTGATTCTTTAGATTTCACTATCTTTTTCTGATGAATATCACCCAACTCTAACACAATAAATCTCACTATCAAATTATATCATCTCTAAAACAAACTACAATCTCTAATTAAAACACTTATCAACTTATTTAAACCTTATTAACTAACTTAATTATATAGGCAAACATCTACTATCAATCACACTCCCAATTAATGTTCTTAACTAAAACTTTAAGAGAATATCCCTTTGACAGCTATTTTGAAAGAAATAAAAGAAAAGATATAAAATATTTTTAAATAGTCTACCTGGAGGAATTTTGAAATTCTTCACTAATGAATTAAGAGCCTTCAAAATTTTTCGATTTTTCACAGACATGGGTATAGCATCTCCATTATTTCCTAATAAATTATCTAAAACTTTTGCAGTTTGTTGTTGCAAGTCAGGATAGTCTTTTAAAAAGCCCATAGCTGTTTTCCATTTCCCTTCATATAAAAGGAGTAAAATAATCTAAAAAAATTTAAATGTTATATTTATTTCAAAAATATAAAAAATCTATCAATGTATTATATGGAAAAATCTATATAGTTTTCATTAAAAATGCAAAACGATAAAATTCCTTAGGTAATCACATAATATTATACATTAGTTATTAATTCTTGTAAAAACTCTTTGTGTTGTCAATTAAATACTTTTATTTTAGATGTTCTGATTTGAAATAGCTTTTGGAAAAATCGAGTCTAAGACAAACTATTTGGAATAATAGAGTCTAAGAGACATTTAATTTAAAGAATCTTAATATTTTTTAAAAAATGTACTAAATAACATTGATATTTTTTTCTTTAAAATAGAGGGTAACAATGGCATTAAATAATCTGATGAAACATTTTCCAATATTTAAAGTCAATTTTAATAATTTCATAATCTTATGCAAAAAATCATATATTCTACTAAATATTGCTTTCAGTTTTATCAAATTAAAAAATAAATTAATGAAACATTTCATAAAATACTACAGAAACAATATAAAGATATTTACAGAGGTCAAGACTTGGATCAAGAAAAATAGTTTATGAAAGAAGAAGATTGGGGAAACAAGAAAATATTAACAAATTATCAAATCTATAGATCTGATAATTTGGGAAAAATAATAAAAAATGAGATAAATTGTATAGCTTAATTTATAATTTTAAAATAATACAACAGTATAAAACTGGTTGACAACATAAAACTCTATCAACTTAAATAACATAATACTACATAGCAATTATATATTGTACACATTGATAACATATTAACAGATTATAAATATTTTAAAGTCTAATATCAGAAACCTCATCATTATTAAAGGTGGAAAAAAATAGATGCATATATTTATTTTTTAAATTTATTTATTAATAAAAAGCAAGTTAACAAATAATTTTTAAGTGAGTCAGAGAATGATTTTACTGTTTTTGATATAGAACAACAATATGAGCATACTTTTTTTAGAAAATTTCTAGTTTTAATGAATAATTGTTAAAATTATTAATAACCTTATTAACAGAAAGATAAAATATATTTATGTATGCATAATTTTGAAGACACACACACACACAAAACTAATTGTAAACATAGAGCAATTTCAATTTTCTTGGTTGGCATTTTATGCTTACTAAACAAAGCAATTAGAGTCTGTTTACATATTTACCTCTTCAATGCGATATTCATCATGCAACTTTAATACACTAATGCAATATGCCGCCTAATAAAAGAAAGGTAAAAGAAACATGTAAAACATCTGTTACTAAAAAACAAATTAAAGAATGCAAAATTAAACTGTGGATGAAAACATAAATTTTTAATTTAATTTAGAATGCAACTAACTTCTAGATAAGATTTGATTACACAAAAAATTTTATCTATAATTTAATATCTTATTCACAACAATGTTTCCATTTATTTTTAAAAAACAGTTATATCATTTTTAATATTTATTTTAATTATATAATTAGAATTTGATATACTTAGCAATCTTTTCATTTGTGATTTTTTATCCATAAAATTTTATAATTCATTAAAAAAATTAACTGTTTTTTGTTCTTATTTTTATTTACAAAACACATGCATAAAAATATGGTGAATGTGTGCACCATATTTTTGTAATGTATAAAATATGTGTGCATAAAATATGGTGAATGTGATGCATAAAATATGGTGAATGTCTCTGGTACAACTGCCATATAATCCATCACAGCAGCTGAACTTTTTGGTGACAAAAAAATATTGCCGAGACAAACTAATTGTGATATAAATTTTTTCTTGAAAAAAGCTTATGCACTGAAACAATAAATCTAAACCTGATACATAAAAAGTGTAAATATATGTTTTTGAAACATTATGATTATAAAAATGAAAGCATAAGAACATTAATTACTAAATGTAAATACAAATAAGGAAAACATAAAAAAAATAATCTCAAGAATGTAAATATGAATAATAAGAACATAAATTCTAATGGAACATTCACAAAATCATAAATATAAATTATAAAATACAATTTAAATGTTACCAAATAATTTTTAAAAAAATACAAAATATTTTTACAAATGTAAATATAAATTATAAAATACTCATTATGTTAACAATTAATTTAAAAGACATGAGCACTTTCAAGTTCATTAAAACCAATATTTTACATACTTCAGCTAATCTTTCTTGTTGCAAAAGACTAGAGATTAATTCTTTAAAACTGGATTTCTGTTCCTCCGTTATTTTGAAAGCCTCACATGCATGTTTCAAAAGTTGATAATTTCGATAATGCAATACACTATTTAAAATTTCAGTTTTTTGTTCTTTTGTTGGTACAAATTCAATTGAATAAGTTTTTACATACTGAGTAAAAGCTGTAATCATATTATAAACATGCTCCGATGAACAGGAATTACGATCACAAGCATGGCGCAATAAATTCACAATGTATGTTGATGAATCTTTGTTTCTTAGAAAACATTCATGTAAATGATTATAAAATTTTTCAGCTGTTTTCTGTCTCCTCCATAGGATTTCACTTTTCCTAACATCAATAGCAACAGAATTTACAGTATTTATTAAAGTATGTTGCGAAAATCGATTTTCTACGAAATGAATGATATTTCTGTTATTAAGAGACAAAAGAGTCTTCCCAAACCTTACAATAGAGATACTAAGCATTATGCAAAATTACAAGACGTTTAATTAAAGAAAATAGTAAACACTGGCAAAATAAACAATCAAATTTCGAAAACATTTCTAGCAGCCGACAAGATTCCTTAAGTTGAGTGTTATGCTTGCTACTAATAGAAATTTAAAAATAATCTTTTAATAAAATATCATCATTAAAATTAAGTTTATATACATATAAAATGGGCTCTTTTTTATGCTTAATAACTAGAAAATAAATTTTTCTCTGAAAAATTGGAGTAATCTTTTTTTAAATTTTCTTTCAGTTTGAAAGAAAAATAACTTTGAAATCATATACTCTCACTCTCACTTTGCTTACTTTTTTTGTTGTAAATATGTTTTAATAAAAGAGGAGTTGTTAATTGGTTAATACTTTAAGCGTTTTAAGTTTAATTTGAACAATGTCAGGTAATGAAGGAATGGATAGTCTTATTCCGATTGTTAACAAGTTACACGATGCTTTTACGAAACTAGGTGTCAATCTATCAATTGATTTACCTCAAATAGCTGTTGTGGGGGGACAAAGTGCTGGAAAAAGTAGTGTTTTGGAAAACTTCGTTGGCAAGTGAGTCATTGACATGTTTTCTTTGCCAACATATTTTACATTATACTCTTTTGGAAAAAATGAATTTTAGGTTCTTATCTTGTCCTTGAAAAATTAATCATTTTTAAAAAGCCTTCAAAATGAGAAATCGTTGACATTACAAATTCAAGATTTCTACTTAAAGGAACATAGTTACTGTTTCAAAAATATCTTACTTGACAAATGTGTATTTCTCAAATTTATACCATATTATCAATTCACTTATCGAAAATTTATAATTTTAATGATACCGCTTGAAATTACATAGGACTAAAATAATTTGACTTTAATACTTTCCTATATTTTAAAATATTATGTTGAATTGAAACATTTAAAATAGTCTTGTTAAAATAATCTTATAATATCCTCTAATTTTTAAATTGATTATGAGACTACAGTATAGTGCTATGGATTATGCCCTGGTTTCAAATCAAGCTCATTTTTTGTATTGTCTTCGTCAAAATTATTTTTTGGATGATTAGTCATGAGAATAAATTGTTTTATTCATATTAAATATTAAAACTATACAATTTACAGAATATCATAATTATTAATAATAGATTCATAATTTTAACCCTTAATTTACTACTGTTAAAAAAATTTTGGAATTAAGAATAAATAGTATCAGTTTTAGTATTGTAAGATTTATGATATACTACTGTATTTTAAAACTTTTGACATCGTTATCACTTTAGTTTTAAAATTTTTTAATTATAAAATATTTACAATTCTTAATTAATTTTAACATTTTTTAATAAAAAAAATCAATCTAAAACTAATTAAGTGTTTATGTGAAAATATGAAACATTTTTAATGTTTTAGTTTATTCAATTTAAAATGCAATATTAAATTATAATATAAAGTAATTAGTAATGAATAAATACTAAATAATAATTTTAAAAATGTTTAAAGAGAATAGAATATTCTCTGATTTTATTTTTTATAAACTCATATTTTGCTTTCTTATAACCAATTTTGATGCATTATCGATTTCAGGAATAATTGCTATATTCTTGCATTTAAATTAATGCATTGCTTCCCATATTCTCAACTGCTGTTAATAACATTTCATTTTTGTAAAAATGATATGGTAGAGAATATTAAAAGTGGAATTTATATCTTCAAATAATCAAGATAAAGACCTTGATAAAAATCAAGCACAATGGTGGAAGAGATGTCATTCAATCTTTGTGTGATTTTGTGTAGAACCAAAAAGTTTATTTATATAATTATACTTTTTTTTTTAACAAAGTTATAAACATTTAAGTAAAGGAATTTCATTTATATTGATTGTATGGAATAAAACTATAAAATACTAAATTAATTATCAAAAGAAAAATCAAATTAATAAATTATGTATTAATGTTCAAAGAAAAAAATTAAATGCAATCACAAAAGTTAATACAAAATTTCTAATAGTTTATTAAAAGAAATATACAATTATGTTTAATATTCAAACAGAATATTTTATCCTAAAAACAATCAAAATAAATATTAATTTGTGATACCTATTCTAATTGTACTTGAACAAATTGATAGCTGATTTCAAATGAAAATATGTATAAAAATATAAGATTATGACTTATACATAGGAAATAAAAAATTTAAATGACAGTATGAAAAATAAGAAGGAAGATAGTTTATAAGTCACTTGAAACCTTTTTTTTTTTTTGTATATTCTGTTGATTTATCAACTAGGATTACATTTTTTTATTTTTTAACTAATTCTCCCATTGCTCCTGTAAAAGCAGTGAGACTTGAAAATGTTTAAAAATTCATATATTCATTTTTCAAAAATAGAAATAGATAATATGATAAAAATTCTTTAATTTTATACTTAATATTTTACATTTAATGTAAAAAATAAACATTTCATAGAAACATGAAACTATGGAATACAAATAAAAAAATTAGTTTCTTTTTTTAGTTAGAACAAAGATACCAGTCTAAAAAATGTTTGTGTTTACTTAGAAATTTCGATTGTAAAAAATAAAGAAAAATACTCATTTAATATTAGTAATTTGTTTTTGAAACAAAAAAATTGTATTGCTTCTAGCAAAAAAAAAAGAAAAAAAAACTTTTAGCTTTACTTTCTGGCATTTCATTTCTTATTCTCCTACTATTCTAAATTTATTAAAAATGTTTGAAAATTTTGGTTACAGAAGATGTTTTGAGTTTTCTATCATACTCCAAATAATTTCCTGCAGCTAGCAGCTTATCCCTTCTTTGATTTTTGATGATATATAAAAGAAACTAACAAATTAAGCTATTTAATATTGTTCCTATAATTGATACTGTATATATTTATTTAATTTGAGCTCTGTCTTTTTAAAATCATCTAAATCTTCTATATCAGATTACAAATTTTTTATTGAAAATTTGCTGAAAAAGTTTTTTGAATCTCCACTCTAAAATATTCAGTGTAATAAACTATAAATATTTTTTTTCTTTTTTATCTTTGCTTTCAAAATTTTAGCAATTTTATTGATTTATGATTTGAAGAATTTTCTAAATAATTTAAAATAGAATTTCATTATTTTCAGAAATGGTAATTAGATAACACTGTACATTAGATAGTTCTTGTTTCAGAAGCTATATATTAATTTGAATCATATTAACTGGTTCTTTATCAAAAAAGCTTAATTACATACAAAATTATATTAAAAAAATCTCAATAGAATAAAATTCAATATATGTTTAATTTAAGATAACTCTCAGCTATATGATGTTTACTGCAAAGTGAGATCTTGATATGAGACAGTTTAAAAAATTTATCTTATATAAACTTCTATAAGATAGTATTTTTTCTTATATATTATTTTCTGTCTTTAATCTTAAAATTTTTTAAAGCTTAAATATTTGTCTCCTTGTTCTATAGTCTCTTCTGATAATAAAGTATTTACTAATGAGTTTTGTTGTTTTTTTTACTTGCACTTAAGATTTGCAAATTATCATTTTAAGATTTTTCTATTTTCTCAAATTTTTTACTGACTTGATTTTTTCATAACCTTGATGGCATTGCGGTAGTAATTTGTGCTCCCTAGGCACAGGTCTGAGGTTTAGTCCTCAGGCTAGGCAAGGTCGACTGAACCATTCATGCCTTCAGTGGGTTAATGAAACTGAAATTAAGCATGCTTATGAACTAAACACTGAGGATTGTGTATTAGACTAGTCGTTAATGAGGATGTTTGCTTTGCACTCCTGCACCTTTGATCACAGAAACATATAAGCACTGTATCCCTTGGCCCCTTTGGGCTGTTGTCCTACTGTGTTTAGTAATTTTTTAGTTTCTCACATAATGATTTTAATTTTCTCAATTTTTACTGGCTGTAAAGTTTTTATTCAGATTATATCTAATTTCATTTTAGACATTACTTAAACAAGACGATATATTTAAGCACATATTTTTTTTTTTATCTAAGAATAGTTGCTGTAGTTTGAATTTTAAATATTTAAAGAAAAAAAGTGCTGGTTTTTGAATACAACTTTGTTATTAATAAAAGTTTTGATATTTGCCTTTGTCTCTCTCAGATTTATCTAGGGTAAGAATCATATTAAAAAAGATTATTTGAAAAAAAATTAATTTCATAGTATAATCTTAATTATAAGACATATTTAATTCTGTTTTTAAAGCATTGATATTTATTTTTAGAGACTTCCTTCCACGTGGCTCTGGCATTGTTACACGCAGACCTCTTATTTTACAGCTTATTAATTCGCCTCATGGTAAATGTTTTCATAATTAAATGCTTTGAACTGTTTGCAATTTTAATAAATGTTAAAACTTAGTTTTTGATTAATTGATATTTAAATTAATCATGTATAACAATTTTAAAACTATTTAATTGAAGTTAAATTTGCAATATTTTTAATATTTGAAGCTGCTAAGTATGTATTAATTGTTTATTTGGTACAGATGCCATATAATGCAGCATTTTTGGGGATAAAGAAATGTTGCCAAGATGATGGATTGTGGCTTAAAAAATTTATCAATAACGTAAATTGATTTTTATGAAATGTTGCATTTCTGGTTAACCTGGCTAAAGAAACATCCTTAGGTTTAATCCTAGAATACATTACACAGTGAGTTTGGCAAGGTTGGGGATGTTTGGAGACATTTATGGCAATAAAATTGCAATCTGAGCATCATCCAAAGTGGTATGTGTGCCAAATGTGACTGAATAATTAAGTACCAAATGCCTATAAGTTGAATGCCAAATGTCATGAGGTATGATTGCCAAACAACCACAAGTTGGTACAGGTACCAAATATTCTAAACTAATTACTGCACCAGAATGGTTTTATTCATTGATTCTTTGACATATTCTAACATATGAGATTTTTTAAGTGGTTGTGTCTCTGAAGTTTTATTTTCTCACAATTGTTAACTAGATGTTATACTTTTGTAAGATTGCTTGATATGCAATACCTAGCTTTGAAAATTATTTTCAAAATTATTGCAATTCATTATCAAGTTATTAAGGGAAGTTGATTTGTCAGTATTTTTACTTTGTGTTATCCTATTTAATTTGCTTATTTTATATAGTAAAATATATATATATATATAATTTATAATGTATAGTATAGAAATATTTGATGTTTCTTGTTGAATTGTTTTACTCTATAAATTAAAATCAGAATAATATGTTATTTTAAGATGTCCATCAGTGCACTGTTAATTAGAAGTTCAAGTTTTCATGAAAATGTAAATTATTTACATTATTGATTTAGATTTATAGCACAGTTGTTAACACCTACTAAGTTATGTTATATATATATATGTTCTTTTCATTTATTTAAAGAAAAAGTTGATTGTGGCTATTATTTATCTAATATGTAAATTTTTAAAGATATTTGTAGTTTTTTACTAAATAAATGTAATACAATATTTGATATCTGTAATCTAAAATAGTGCGAGATTGCAATATTCAAAACTGAAGATTAAATGTGATCAGGATTTTCAAAACTACAATTTTACCACTCATTGTTGATTTGGTGAGAGTCGATAAATTATTGCTTTGTAGGCATTTTGTATTTGGAGCTCTTATAACTTCACTATGGGTGACATTTTTGAATTTTTCTATTGATGATATTTAATTGCCCCAAACAAGTTACTTATGCTACGATTTTAACAAATACCAACCATCCAAGCTCAGTTTATCCAAATTGTTTTCAGGATTTCAGAAAAGTAAATTAGACTGGTGAAGGGAAAGACTGAGAAAAAGTAAATATCTCAAGAAAAGGAAAGGTATGAACAGGGAGAAGATGAGAATGAGAGAGAGATGTCACTTGAGGAGGAATTCAAAAACATTCTTTAGAAGAGCCCTGGATGTTCAGAAGTTAGAGCTAAGGATATAAGAATGAATTATGAATGAGATCCTAGATTTCAAACTGCAAAAATGAGATAAATTTATTTAAAATATTGATTAAGATTACCTTAATTTTGAAGTTCAAGCAAACACATGGCCATCAGCTAGTAAAGTATTCACCTAATCATCACTTGTAAAAGTATTCACCTAATAATCACTTGTAGAATAATTAAAATTAAAAGAAAAATTAAATTTAACTTTACACCATACCTTTCACTAGCTAAACACAAATATCAAAATTGAGTTTTATTTACTTCAAAAATAAAGCTTCATTTTTCTATATCACTACTTCAAACACAAATGTTTTATTACTTCATGTATCTCATTTTCATAAATATGAAAATGAGATACATAGCGAAAACAACAAGAGTTACTGCAAATTCAAACAAATTTTTCATGTGCACCCATTAGGTTACTGCACACTATTGGAAGAATCTTTTCAGTCACAGCAAGCTACTGGTTTGGGGCATTTACACCCATATCAACTCGTAGGATTTAGCCCAAAAAATAAATATTTGCTTTGAATTTTATTGATATTATTTTGAGTCCCTATTAGAAAATCGAGTATTGTAAATCCATGTCATATTTGAGCTTTATTAAATTTTTCCATCTGCCTTACACCTGTTATCTATGTTGTACCAAATGTTATCGGAATAAAGTATTATTCTTTACAAGTTTTATTTAAAACATTTTTCTTATTTAGCTATTAATTTTTTATGCACAAACAATATGTACATGAATCAAACATTTATATCATTATTAACATGTTTAAACAATTGATGTAATAGTATGTCTCTATCTTTTGACTTTTCAATTCTCTATTATATTATTTATGAATAGAATATATTTGATAAAGCAATCTATATTCGTTAATATTGAACAATTTTCTCTAACCTGAGCTTATAAATATCACTATATAAGTGTTAATATTTTTCAAAGTATGAAATATTTAAATAAAATCTGATTGTAAATTTATGCCTTGTTAATAAAGATTTATTTAATTGTATATATACAATGATCACTCTCAACTCGTAAAGGAACTTTCTATATAATTAATTAAAATTTTTATTAAATAATTTTTTATAGTTTAATCTGTATTTCATTAGAAAATTATATTTTAACTATTTAATTTCATTGTTTTTTTAATAAAATCATGTTATTTTTTATCTTTAGAATATGGAGAATTTTTGCACCTTAAAGGGAAAACCTTTACAGATTTTGATGCTATTCGTAAAGAAATTGAAGATGAGACAGATAGAACTACTGGTACTAACAAGGGCATTTCTCCTCATCCCATCAACTTAAGAGTTTATTCTCCTCATGGTAAAGAATAATTTTTATATTCTGTAATAATTCTTAGCTTTAGTGAAATATTTATGTACATATATGTATATTACACTCATGTTTTCTGATTCCAAGTTTTATATGACAAACAGGCCATTAAATGGTTAGCACTATGACCTTTGGTTGAACTGTCCATGAATTCAAGTCATGCATTAAGCTTAGGTGTTTTTAGTGGTTCTAAATCTACTTTAGACAATAGGTTCTAGTATAATTAGCTGACATGTGCTAGAAATAACTGTAGAGTGACAAACTAAACAATCCAATTTTATATTAAAATTATTGGTGCTGTTTATAATAAATGACTCATTCTTATCTTATATTTTGTTTCTTTATTAACTGGAATTACAATGAATTTATTTTGAAAGAAGTTTAACTTATAAATTTGATATTTAACATTAAAATTCCATATAAATTTTAACTAAAACTTAAAGTAAGCTTATATTTATCATATTGGAAAAGTAATTACTTCTAATTTTTCAATTTGTCATAAATTGTTTCTTACTTTTTTCCCAAATTCGTATTTCCTATCTAAAGTTATCAGGATGTCTTCAATATTTTATACTTTATGAACTATTTTTGTAGTTTTATTTAATTTATATAATTAAATATCTGTTTTACCTTTTTGTATTTGAAAGTGTTTCTATTTTGTATCCCCACATGGAAAATATGTTGTGTTTCTAATTTGCAAAGTAAGCCACAGCTTAATTCACCACATAGTTTAAATATAATTTCTTTGACAAGTATATAAATTGGAAGTATATATTAGACACAAATTTGATTATTAACAAAATTTATTTTAACAACATTAAAAGTATGATTATATATTTCAATTTTCTGAGCATGTGTTAAGTATTACTCTACAAATGTGCAAATCTTAATAAAAATCTATAAGATTTGTTAGATGTTTAAAAACTGTTTCATTAATATGTAACAGTTTTTAAAACATCTAACAACAGTTCAAACTAGAATCATTTGATTATGGTGAATTTTAATATAGATATTTTATCCCTATCATTTCATTGCTAATTGTTATAGGTAAATTTTAATAGCCATTGCTTATATTAAAATATTCACTTTGGATTTAGTGGAAGCTAGTGATGTGATGTCAGTGTTAAAATACCAAAGTGTAATGTAAGGTGATGTCTCAGCAGTCTATCACTCACTTACACAAGATGACATGGGCCTTTAAATTAATTCTTTGTTTTATTCAACATAGATTAAGTTTGTCATCTGGTATTGAGTAAACATTATAAGGGCATGAGTTAGAAACTAATTATACATGCAGTTTCATATTTGTATTTGTTATAAAGTTTCCATATATTTTTTTATATAAAATATATAATTTGGTTCTGGAGAGAGCATTAATTATTTTCTCAACTTCACATGACTTGCAGTGATTCTATTTATTACCAGATCCTATTACTGTAATGTTCCAAAATGGGTAGCTGGATGGTAAACAATGTCTGTTGATAAGTCAGGATTCTCTAACTGCATCATATGGATTTCTTTGTATTATATGTTATTTAATGCCAAGAATGTTCATCTTTAGACTAAGAAACTAATCAGTTTATTATGATTGTCTGGTTACAATCAACTGTAAAAACCTTAATTTACACAAAAATCACTGATATTTCCTCAATTATTTTAAGTTGTGCCCAAATTGTTTATTACAGAAGTGTTTGCGCTCCGGGGAAACCCCGGAATTCCGGGGATTTTGAACTTCGATTCCCGGAAATTCCGGGGATCGTCGTTCAAAAGGAAGTAGGAATAATAATGAATTATTTCTTTTGATCTGGGTAATTTTGTTTGCTTTGAAAGCAGAAAACGCAATAATTACGTCATTCAATACTGCATAATTGTAACTTTTCATTTCTCCCCCCCCCTTCTCGAAACTCCAAAATGTCGGTAGTAAGTCCGTAAAAGTTTCCGGGGATTCTTTGGGGTCCCACAAACACCCCTGTTATTAGTCCTTTATAATTTATTATTAAACTTGCCAACAGCTACATATTGTGTAATAAATGTGTTGAGAAAATTGGAGAATATATGGTTGAAAAAACATTGTATTAGATCCCATTTTATTCATTGCTGGTCATCCTATAACCTATGCATTATTCTCATAAAAAAAATACATATCATACATACTATGTATTATTCTCTTTAAAGTTAAGTGAACATTAAATTCTGTAACTTTTAATTGTTTGACAACTTTTATTTTTAATATATATAAATATTTATAGAACCATGATAATTAGCATTAATTTTTAAATATTAATTTATGCACAGCTGAACATTGAAATATCAAAAGTTTAAGAATTAAATAAAAATAAGCAAGTATAGGGGTACTATTGATACTAGTAATTAAATTTCAAATCAGAAAAATAATTCTAAGTTTGAAAAATTCACAATTGAATTGATGGCTGTAGAATTTTGTAACCATTTTAATGCAAGTGCTGCAGTTAGTATGTGTAAATAGTTTGTTAGAGAGAATGCTGTTTTATCTCTTATATACTACAAAAATACAAATGGATCTTTAGATCAACCAAATATGTAAGATAACTGATAATGCGCCTCTGATAATTTCTTAAATGCTTTCTTTTACATAATAAAGTTAGATCTGAGATTTGTATCTGTTATGAAAAAATCTCTAAATACATAAAATATGAGCATTTTTGTAATAATTTTTTCAGAATGAAACTAAATATTGCTTTGTTTGAAAATCTTCTCTAAAGTAGTAAAGCAATATGAGAGGGTGAGAATCAGCAACATTGGTTAAATCTCTGTACTGTAATTTTCTTTACATTTTTTGAAAAATAAGTGGAAATTGACACTTGTATCTTAATTAGCAAAGCAAGAATAAGGCTTTTATTAATAGTTTTTTGACTCAACCATCATTTTAGTCTCAACAGCAGCAGCTCCTATATCAAGTTTCCAATAGCAACCATATCAACAGCTGTAGTTGAATGGAGTATAGTTACTGATATCTTTAAAACCAAATTTATTATTTAAGAAATAATCATTTGGAGTTGTATCATTTACTTAAGTATACTGTATCATTTACTTAAGTATGAAATTATGTTTTTATTAATTTCTGATCATCTCTAGTAATAAATTTATGGTAAAACTAAGTATTACAGTCACAGTCTCACCAAATTGGCGGAAAACTGTTTCGCCAAGTAGAGGAGGCGTAGGCATGTGATTTTGATTAGTAACTCAGAATGGGCACCAATCAGCATAAGAAATCAGGGTTTGTTGCTAGGCCTAGCACTAAATAAGAAAACAGTAATAAAAACAATGTAAATAAAGCAGGATTTTCCCCAATTTCAAACTTCTAAACCTAACTGGTATATAAAAAAATAGTAATCGTAATAAGAAGTGATTAAAGTTTCTATTTAAAAAGATTTCAGAATTAATAAATAAATTTTTTAATGTATTTAATAATAACTTTGATAAATAAAGTGATTTAAGATTGAATGTTACAAATCATTACCTAAAAGTAGACATTTTTCAAATAAAATTTTAACAATTTTATACATTACATCGAATATTTACACTAAAAATGAAAGTTTAATTTAGTCAAATATTATAGTTTATAAACAAAAATATATTTTTATACAATTCCTGCAAATTTAACTATTATTATTAGAAATTTTAACACATAAGATACAATTTAAAAAATTTGGAAAACAAGTTCTGTAGTTTTGTTTATTATTGAAAATTTAAATACTTAACATACAACTGTAAGACTTCTATGCCTGCAGAAAATAATTAAAATAAAATTCTTACCTTCTTTTTTAGTCTGGCTGCTCTACATGCAATGCAAAATCCAAAATGAATATAAAAGTCAGAATTTAATTTCTGACATGATATCCATAATAAAATTCACAGTGAAATATAAAAGACAGAATTGAAACTCTGGCACTATATCCACAGCAAAATAAAAAATGAATATAAAAAACAATATTTAAATTTTGTGCTAAATCTGAAGCCAAATAAAAATTTAATATGAAAAAACAGGATTTAAATTGCCACACTTAACATACAAAAAAATAGAAAATGAAAAAGGCAAAAAAATTCGAATAGTGTGCAAGTGTTTACCCGATATTTGAGGGTGAGACATTCCATCACTGTATTTGGTGTCACATTTGATAATTAATTGCTTTTGGTGATTTTTGGAGAAGAAAAAATCACCAAATTTTACTAGATTTGGCGAGCTGTGCCCATAAGACACAGTTTAGCCAAATTTAATAACATTAGCTCAGTAATGTAATTTGAACATCCAATCCCTTTTATTACTTCTCTTTGTATTATTTTTAAACTTTTTTTCAACAA
This sequence comes from Latrodectus hesperus, assembly GCA_037975125.1. NCBI lineage: Eukaryota > Metazoa > Arthropoda > Arachnida > Araneae > Theridiidae > Latrodectus > Latrodectus hesperus. The sequence goes on along the minus strand of CM075860.1, from coordinate 34,862,540 downwards.
GATAATGTTCAAGACTTATCGGCAAACTCACTGTAACTCAATAATAATTATGTGCTCTTTGAAATAGCTATGGTCCGGCATTTAGTCTCAGACATTGTTGAACACTGAAAGATTGAGAGATAAATGCTACATTTCATTTGTTAACATACTCATAATAATTTTGATTTCTATGGTTTTCTACCTTCTAATTTATTAATTATTGCCCTGTTTGAATTTTTTTTCTAGTAGATAACTTGTTACATATGATCAAATACTTTCTTACAAGTTTTCCACTTTTAAGCAATCTGTTCCACTTTGTCAGTAAAAATGTAAATGATATGCGAGAGCTTAAGTTTTAACCAGCATGGCCTTCAAATTTACTATTTAACAATTAGTGCTCTCTTAAGATGATAAGCCTAAAACATGTTTAGTTTATTTAAATGCTTTTTTGTTAGTTAGCAGAAATATCTTAGAAGTTTGGTAGACAATCTGTGTTACGATGTAATATTTTGGATTTAAAATTTATATTTAGTCTGTACAGCAAAGCATTAGATTTTTTTTACTACAAAGCACTATTTCATTTACAAATTTTTCAACCATGAAGTGTCATTTTTATTGGAAATTATAATAGTTTAATTTTTTTCACAAATGAATTTTTGCTTTCTTACATCTCTTTGTTGTTTCATGAAAAGAACTATGAATCATGAAATGGACATCTAGACCTGATTAAATAAAAAAAATTTAAGACAATTACGAGGTATATTCATAAAGTAAGTTCCATTTCAAAGTACAGTTGTCGCAATACTATGCTCTGTGTCCCGCACATGTGCACTAGTCTTCCTTGTTCACTGGCTACACGTTTAAAATGTTTAAGACAATTACTGATTCTACCAACTGTAACATTCATGCCTTAGTTCGATTTTTTAACATAAAAAATGTGAAACCAGCTGAAATCTATAGATAGATTAAAGATATTGATATGAAAAAATTCGTTCTGGGATATGAAACGGGTTTTGCTTACTGAATTTCTTCCCAGAGGTGAAACCATCAATCCATCACAATATTGCAATAGTTTTAGGAAAACTATGGCGTGCATTTCACAATAAAAGGAGAGAAATGCTGAGTAAAGCAATTATGTTGCTCCATGGCAATGGTCGGTTTCATGCTGCAGGTGACATTCAAACAATGATTCAACAGTTTGATTGGAAGCAGTTTGATCATACAGTCCAGATTTAGCACTGTCTGTCTACCACTTGCTCCTACAGCTTGAGCTTGTTACCAAGTGCTTTGAATCCAATGATGAAGTGAAAAATACTGTCGAGTCATGTTTATCGTCATTGACCAAAAGTTTCTTTAAAGAATGTACAGAAGAGCTTGTAATCTGTTATATAAACAATTTTTACCTTTACAAGTTTCTTAATTTAAATATACTGAGCTTGTAGCAGAATGATTAGTGCTCTTGCCTTTTGTTCAACTGTTAATGAGTTCAAATTACACCTAAGGATTGGATATTTGTAGTGATTCAAAATCCACTTTAAACTATAGGTCCCAATCTAATCACCTCTCATATGTAAAAAATTATTGTTGATGGACAAACAGAATAAAACCAAGCTTAATTTAAATACAGTAGCATCACTATTATCAAAGTCGTGTACCAGTGCTCAAGATTAAATGGATAACTGATCAGAAAGAAAAGTCTTTGAGATGAAGTGTGTAAGCATAAAAATTATGGGTTATTTAAAATATGTTTCCAAGATTTTTCACCAATTTTTAAGTAAGTTTGTGTTTAATCATAGATAAGTGTGTACATTAAGAACTAATTAATATTCAATTTAAATAAAACATTTTATTTCATTTGTTTATGAGCTTTTGGCATGCAAATTAGGAATCATCAGTTCTTTTGAATCTGCATCAAAAATGAGACTAGCAAATTTTGAAGTTTTCATAATGACCTTTTTTGATAGAGCAGCTTATTTTCTTACTGAATTGTCCATATTGCAAAGATTTCCTTTTATTATTGTTGCTAGAATGATTGCTATGAAAATTTGTTTTACTTTTTTTTCTTTTTTTTAATATGTAATTTCTTAAAACTGATTGGATTCCCCATTTATTTATTGGTATATTTTTTTCTTTTGAACTTTTACCTGTGTGTGTGTGTGTGAAGTATGGTAGGAATTTCAAAAAAATAATTCATTTGGAAACTAATATTGCTTAACACTCTATTCTGATTTAAATATAGTGATAACAATTCTTAATTCTTTATATTTTATTGTTTGTATTAATCAATTTTATTTATTTAGATAAATGATATATTTATTAGACTTTTTTAGACAAATTATTGTTTTGTTCCATTCACTTACAATTACCTTTTTTTCCCGAACTTATTTGAATAAATTAAAGAGACTATGGTGCACAAATTGTTATTAAAATGCCTTAATAATTCTTGGCAAATTATGTCTTCTCCAGAAGCTTTCACATTACTTAACTTCTTAATTGCAATTTCAATCTCCTCCAACTTTATAGGGTTGCATCATTTCCTCCTGGTTTTCCATGATTCTGGAATGAACTGATCATCTTTTGTCTGTCTAATCAATTCATTTTTATTTAATAGATTTTCAAAATGTTTTGCCCATTTTTCACGGAGGTTATCTTCCTTTCCAACAAGGTTTCCATTTTTCCGTGACAAAAAGTTGTTCATGTCATTTACGCCTTCTTGTAGAAGTTAATTTTAAATATATTCCACAAAGATGTCCCCCATCACAGATAGGTCCCCTCCCTTTTTATGTATTCTTTTTTGAAGTCCTTTTCTTTGGTTGTATTTTGTACTTAACCAACGTTTTCTGTTTATTTATAGAGTTATTCATTATTTCATGTGTGACGAGCTATTAATTTTACTCTTGTTTCATTCTTTTCTCTTATTAAAATTTTGCATTCTTCATCAAACCACTTTTTATTATTCTTTCTTGTCGCTGCCAAGTTGGTATCTAAATAGTTAGTACTCTTGTCTTTTGTTCAAAAGTTTGTGGGTTTGTATCCCACCTTGTGTTTGGATGTGTAAAGTGTTTCTACTTTAAAAACAGATCTTGATCTATTATCCCTCATGTCCAAAAAATGACCATTGAGTGACAAACAAGCCAAACCAAACTCTCTTTTTTCTCTTCCCAATGTTTCATCTGCTGAATTTATTATGATTTTTTACATCTGTTCCATTTGTTTTTGTTTGAATCACTCTTTATATCCTTATTGTATTCATTATCAATCTTTACCTCTATAGTTCTATAATAGTTACCTTTACCTTAAATTAACTTCCTCAATTTGAATATTTTCTCCTTTTGTATTTCAAGACTTTGAAATTCTTTCTTTACACTTGATTATCACTGAAAAGTCAGTATTACAATCAGCTCCCCTGTAGCTTCTGACATATAAGAATCATGCCTTTTATCAATTATAATATGATCATTTTGATTTCTTGTCTTTCTATCGGGAACAAACCATATTTCTTTACATATATGTTTGTAGTTAAAATGTGTTTATGATAATCATGTTACTTGAAAGACGCTCCCTATTGACTTAAATTCGTATTGCCAAGGCATAGCGAGCTTGGTTTGTCCAAGTGTCATAAGTAACAACAACAACATGTTATTGTTTGTAGCAAAATCCACTACTCTTACTCCATTTTAATTGTTGGTCTCCTACTGGTTAAACCAACCAATTGTTGGTCCAAATGAGACCTCTTTTCTAATTTTTGCATTTTAATCTCCTAAGATAGTTTTTAAATTAGCTGGAAGAAGCATTTAATATTTTCTTGTTGAGTTTCTCATAAAATTCGCTTTTCAGTTCTTCCTTTCTTCCTCTTCATCTTCAGCAGGTGCAAGCACACAAAACAAAATTATGTTAAAAAATCTGGCCCTAGATCTGAAAATACAAATTCATTCATCTACTGCTCAAAAATCAATTACTTTGCTCTGTACCTCTCTTCTTACCACAAATCCAGTACCATGGACATTTTTACAAGAGCTTGCGTTATTAAAAAAAGTGTATATTGTCAAATTAGTAATGTTGCTCTTTCCAGCTTACCTCCTGAATTGCCAAAGTATCTAATTTATATTTTTCACATTGTCTCTAGTTGCTCCACAGCCGAGCTGGCAGCCGAATGGTTAGCGCTCTTGCCTTCGGTTCAACAGTTCGTGGGTTCGAATCCCACCTTGGGCATGGATGTTTGTAGTGGTTCGGAATCCACTTTAAGCTGTAAGTCCCGGTCTAATTAGCCCTCGTGTGCAAAAAATGACCGTTGAGCGACAAACAAACTAGTTGCTCCACAAACTCAAAATTTTCCAAGTACCTTGCCTTAAGTCATTGGTCTGTTTTTGTCATCCATTTTTCCATTTCACTTTGTATGTCTTGTTTGTGGCTTCTAAACTATGTTTTTTCTGAGAGGGATTGTTAGGCCCTCCCCAACACTGAAACTAGAGGTCTAGGCTTCCTTATTTATAAACCTAAAAAATATTATGCAGCATTCAGAAGTTAATAACTTTTCATTATTTCTGTCCATCTAAAATAAGAAAATGTGTTACATGTGATGAAATGCTGAAACTGTAATATATTTAAAAAAATTTTAAGCAATAAATAAAATAAATGATTTTGTAATTTTTATTTTATGAATCCAATTCCAAAAATTACAAAGGTTAAATATGAATTGCTTTAAATTATTTATGATTCTAAAAACTCAGTAAAGTCTTAGCTTTGCATCAGCTGAATTTCGATTGCATAAAATTTTTGTGCTATCAGTTTTAATATTCAATTGTATTTTCATTTTTAATTTATTATGTATTTTTATTTATTTATGACTTTAAGCTGCATTTAATGAAAAATATATGTGAATAATAACAATAAGATGATTGTATGAATAATATAAGCAATAGCAAATTTTTTAAGTTTTGCCAGAATATGTTTCATTATGTCATCAAATATAGGTAATAGTATGAAAATATTTTTAATATTTAGTGCCAAATTTGAATTTTAACAAGAAAATTTTGTAATTATATTTCTGCTCTTCTAACAATTATAAATAAAAATCTAATTATTAATGTGGCTTTGTTTAAAAAAATAATAAATGTATTTATGCTTGAATTATATTTTTGTTTCAAATTTATTTTATAAATTTTTTGTCAGTTATTTTTTAAAAATCATCTCTTAATTATTAAATAAAGAAATTTGTTGTATAATTATCAAACAAGTTAAAAGTGAGTTTACATTCTAATATTAGTTGCATTCATTATTGAAAATAATTCTTTTTAAAAATGCCCTTTCTCTTTTCTTAGTATTGAATCTTACTTTAATTGATCTTCCTGGAATGACCAGAATACCAGTAGGTGATCAACCACCTGATATTGAACATCAAATTAGAGAAATGCTTTTGACATATGTGAAAAAAGATACTTGCTTAATTTTAGCTGTAACTGCTGCTAATCAAGATTTGGCAACATCTGATGCTCTCAAACTTTCAAAAGAAGTAGATCCTGAAGGTAACTTAAATCATCATAAACTATTTTGCTAAATATTATCATTTTCTTTCAGTTTTAAGCTTGACATTGATTGATCTGCCTGGTCTCACCAAAGTGCCAGTTGGAGATCAGCCCTTAGATATTGAAAGAAAAGTTCATGATTTAATTATGGAATATATACTTCCCAAGAGTTGTTTAATCTTAGCTGTGCATCCTGCTAATGCTGATATTACAACATCTGATGCCTTAAAACTTGCTAAAGAAGTTGATCCAGCAGGTCAGGTGGTAATCAATGCATGCATGATTGAAATTCCCCTTTTGTGTGGTGTAAAATTCCTTTAATAAAAATGTCAAGTACATTTAACTGAAAAGAGCTCATAATATTTTTCAAGAGGTGCTTGGAAGCATGCATGTAATATTTTATTATCTGTAATATCTTTCCTTTATGAAGTAAAAGTAAGTAGTAAACTTATATCCCTAAAATGATATATAACCTTCCAAATAACCATATAACATTCGTTTTTAAATAAATCATTACGAATGAGAGCAAATGAGAAGCATATTTTGCATGTTATTACAAACATGATTTAAATTAACAAAATTTCTTTTAAAATAACAACAATAAAAGTAGTAAAATTGAATTTTTAATTCTAAGTAACAGCTGTTTACATCATTTACAATAATATTGAACATAATACTTTTCAATCCAATGTTCTATGCTTTTAAAATTTTTGATCCCAATAACTGTTACAACTGACTAGTTTATGAAATGTACAATGATTTTTGTTCAAACTGTTACCAATAATATACTTTTACAGCCATTCAAAATTATTTCAAACAAATAAAATTCTGATATTTTGAATAAATGAAAGTATTTTTTGATGTCAACTTGAATGTAAGAGTTTTCTTTTGTCAAAAGTTATGATTTAAATTGTAGATACTTCTTAATGATCCAAAGAATCTCTTGAGACAATTCCAATCCTTAATTCAGTGTTTCAAACTATTACAACAGATGAGAAATCTTCTATCCACAATGATTCTTTACATTTGTTTCAACTCCAGTAATCTTTATGTATTTTACATTCTTAATTAATGCACTTTTGACTATTAAAATATTAACACTGAGAAAAGGAAATTTACATAACAGGAAAGACACGCTGTGGTAAGCAAATTATTAGTTTTCCAGATTTAAAAATTAATTTCTTAACTTTTCAGTAGTTTTAATATCACTCCAGCCACATCAGTGCAAAACAGGATTATAGAATGACAAACCAAACTACCAACTGAAATTTTAACATAAAAAAAATCGATTTTTTTATATCGTCAATGAAAAAGTAACTAATGTTTGTTTGTGCTGTTTATGTTAGTTATTAATGTTTGTTTTTGTTTGTTTTGCTTATACTGAATTTAAAACATTTCTTGCAAAAAAATGGACATTATTTTATTTTTACTATTTTTTATGTGTTTAAAGAATTTTAAATGTTCAAATCTCTCTTTTAGGGTTGCGTACCATTGGTGTAATTACAAAATTAGATCTGATGGATGAAGGAACTGATGCACGAGAAATATTGGAAAACAGACTATTACCTTTACGTAGAGGTAAGGAAATAGTTTCTTTTCTTTAATAGCATGACATATTGAATTGGTTGAAAGTTTTTTTATTTTTATTATATTGTAGCATCAGGTATTCTTATTCAATATTTGTTAAGTTTTGAACTCATTCTTTTTCAAAAACTCAGTAATTTCACTACTAAACAAATTACTAAAAACATTATTAATATTATAATAAAACCAAAAGTTTCAAAACATTCTTCTATAGCTTACATACCAATGCTTTCAAATAAGCCTTTCAAATAATTTTGTAATAAAAAAAGCCATTGAGTTTTAAATTTAACTTTTTTATAAAAACCTAATTTGGTTTTTTCATAATTTCAAAAGAAAAATAATTTTCGAAAGATTATTAATAAACCATTTTTACATATTTTGTATTAATTTATAGGTTATATAGGAGTTGTAAACCGTAGTCAAAAAGATATTGAAGGCCGCAAAGACATAAAAGCTGCTATTGCAGCTGAACGACGATTTTTTCTCAGCCATCCTGCCTATAGGTAAAATAATATTTTTGGATAATATTCACAGCCTTGCTTTTATATTATTTCTATAATTTTAGAAATATTAAACTGTTAGAAGAAAACTATTAAACTATTTAGAAATATTAGGAATTTTAGAATGATAATCTTCTAAAATTGCAGAAATCTTTTTTATTGAAAATGTTTCAATTTAATTTAAAATTATGAAATAGATAAAAAAGTAAAAATGTATCAAAAATTTTAATTTAAACTCTAATCCAGTTTAGGCATTTGCATTCCTCCTGCCAAATACTGCCTCTTTTGTGTGAATTAGAGAATGAATTTTTAAGCTGTGTGGAGAGAAAAATTTTTAATCTTGACAATTTTGAATTTATATCTTTACCAACAAAAATAAGGCTTTATTTCATAATTCTTTTGTGTAAACAAACATTATTTCAAAGGCATAAATTTCATGGTTTGAATCAAATTTTTACCTCTAAATAATTAAAAATAAATGTTTCTACTAGACTTTCTTATGTTTTAATAAATTTAGAGAATTATACACTTGTTTTACAACTAAATACCTCACAGCTGTTTGAGGTATTAGTGACTGTCAAATTCATAATTTGTTATCATATATTCATGCTATGTTTCATTGTAGAAGACAACTACTAAGTATTACAATATTAATGGCTTTACTTTAAAATTTGATTATATAAATTCTCTTTTAAAAATTTTAATTTTACAAATGCAAATAATTTTTACAAAAATTTATTGCACAGACATATGGCAGATCGCATGGGTACACCTTATTTGCAAAGAGTTTTAAATCAACAATTGACCAATCATATAAGAGATACTCTTCCAACTTTGAGAGAAAAGTTGGAAAAGCAAAAAAATCTAATGGAAAAAGAAGTAGAAGAATATAAGCATTTCTCTGCTGATGACCCTTCTATAAAAACTAAAGCAATGTTAATGTAAGTATTCTCTAATAATTTATATTTTCTTAAGTGAAAAATTATATTACCTTGTTTGTGTATGATCTTTTTTTCTGCTGATTATATTTTAGAATTTTTAAAAATTATATATATATATATATATATATATATATATATATATATATATATATATATATATATATATATATATATAATAAAAATTATTATATTTATATTTTATATATATAATGTAGCCATAAATGATTATACAATTACTAATTTTTCAAAAGTATCTCTCTTTTAATTTAATAAAATGTGTGGTTAAAAGCACTACATGATGTAAGATTACAAATTTTCTGTACTAATATGTAAAAAATGTGCAGCAAAACTAAAAATAATACTTGTTTATAAAGTTTTTAATTATATAAGAAATTCTTTTCTGAGCAAAAATGTAAATAAAAAATGATGAATGCATATTTACACATTTTACAGTTATGCCAAGAATATTATAAACAAATATTTCTTAATGTCTAGTAAATTTTCTTAATTGTTTTTATTGAGAAAATCAAAAAATCAAGCATGAATATTTTTGACTGAAATCAACTTTTTAGAATATATTCATTCTGAGTTTCTGCAAAATACAAAAATATTTGAATTATATATTCATAGATTCATACTATTTTGTTGCCCAGTATTTTATTTCTTTTCCTTTAAAATAACTACCTATATCTTCCAAGTATTGGGTGGCTCGTGAACTAAGGGTTGAGTGCTAATGTGTGTTAGGCATTTGTAAAATAAAAAATTATATTGCCTGTTTTAATAATTATAAAGTAGTGTGATTGAGAATTATAAGTAACTTAGTCTTGAAGGATTTAAATGATATTAATTTATTATTATTTAAAGTATTATATTACTTTTCTTTTATGAATTTATGATCTGACTTCCCTATTAGCTCTTTTTTAATTATTATTGTGAATTTTTGAAAAGGTTTCTTTTTTGTGGTTTATAGGTTTATAAAATGAATCGAGCTTCTGGACTATATTACCTCCATTTACAAATATTTAAACTTAGCAATGTAAATGCATCTTTTTTAATAAGTTTTTTTTATTTTAGAACCATTTTAAATTTGACAAATCATATTAAATTATTTATTTAACTGCATTTTTAATAAATTTACAAAGACCAAATTGTAGTGTATAATTCAATTAATCTAATTAGTTCTTATTAGAATCAGATTATACTTGATATGTTTCCTTTATATGTACATATAATCAGTTTTATAAATCAAAATAAATATTATTTGTGCATAAGATAGTAATTTTAAAAAATTGACTTTTTGAATGTGTTAAGTCTTTTTTGAATATGGTTTTGAATACAATTTTTTATTTTAAGTTTGTCTATTATTTGGAACTTTTGTGGGAAAGCGTATGAAGTATTTTTTTTTCAGAAGTTTTTTTAAGCTGATATTGATATTTAAGATCTCATTAATTGACCACATTTATTTAAAATTTATACTATTATTTTTCATGAATTTAGCAACAAAAAAATTTTTTTAATTATTTTGAATGTTATAAAAGGAAAACTTATTTAGACTTATTAGCAATACATGCTATTTGTTTTAATATTGTTTAAAAAGTATGTGGTACTTTATATTTTAATAATTCAATTTTAAGGCATAAAATTAAATGTGAGGTAAACATTATTTCAACTGAATTCTTTCATTTAAAATATGAATATTCAATATACATGCTTTTATTTTACACTTTTGTATGATAATAAAATTTTCCAGTTTCTATAAAGCAAGTTTTATTTTAAAAAAAATGAAAGTTTAATAGTTTATAAAGTATTCACACACATTGAAAATTTCATGTTTGTTTTCAGCACAATGGTAGGGATGATTATTTGCAAGATTGATGTTGCCACTAATTTATCTGAGAACAAAGTTAATCAAACTTCTCTACTTGAAAGACTTGTGTATAATATTATAATGATCTTGATAATTGAAGCTGATTTTAACTCTAGATAAAACAGTGTCACACATGAGGAATGCTTGCATTATTCTCTAAATGGCAATATTGAAAATTTTATACAATTATTATTAGTTTAGAATCAGAGTGTAAATGTTTAAATAATAGAGAGAATGAAATTGTATAATTTTCTACTAATGTAAAATAAGTTTCAAGCCTACATTATGATCATGTTGTTATATTAACTCAATATTAGTTATGTTTTAAAAGGCATTGCTCAAATTTATTATATAATCTTTTAAGTAAAAGAAAATAAAAATCCTTGTCATTATATTTATTTAATTTCATGTATTTTTTAATGCAACTATGCATGCTTTATGAATAAACCATGCAAATTCCATGATTGTAAAAGAAAATTGAATATATATTTAATTTTATGAGAGTGTATATTTAGTTTATGAAATGAAATTTAAAAAATGTTTAAATATAAGAACTTTTAAAAAATTGCAAAGGAAGCATTGAATATTGAATGCAAGAAAATTTTTAAATGAAGAATAAGTTTACTTATAAATTAATCTGAATTTTACAATTCATTTAAAAGTTTGTATTCAGATTTTGTAATTTGTAATAATGAAAATGTTATAGTAATGGTGTTTAGAAAGCAAATATTTATATATATATATATATTTTTTTCAATTAAAAACATAATTCTGTTTTCATAATTTAGGATGATTCAACAACTACAAACTGACTTTGAAAGAGATATTGAAGGTTCAGGTTCAGCTTCCATCGATACTCATCAGCTAACTGGTGGTGCAAAAATCAACCGTCTCTTTCATGAGCGATTTCCATTTGAAATTGTTAAGGTTGTTATGATACTTATTCTCATTTACTTATATTTAAAATTAATCATTGCTGCTTTCTTTATCTCTCTCACACCAAACAATTTATCTTACACTGTGAGATTCCTTAACATACTGTATCTTTGAACTCCTTAAACAATTTTAAAATCTTTGTTTTCAAGTGTCATAAAATTTCAAGTCAAGCTTACAGCTGAATGATAAGCATTCAGACCTTTAATGTAAAAAAATTATATAATTTTAAAAAAGTTAAAAGATTATTAAAAGATTATATTATTTTTTTAGTTAGATTCTCACTTCATGCAGTTGTTTGTAGTTACTTTAAATTGTAGATTCTAGTTGAATTATCAAGCTCTAAAATTGAAGTATAATCTTAAATCATATTTTTCATTTAAAATCTGTAATTTCTCAATTACTTTATGATATTATATGATTTTTCAGCCTTTTAAAGAAAAAAAATTATAAGGTTTCATTCCATTTTTGATAAGTTGAAAATGTTGTTTTGAAGATTTAAATTTTAAAAATCAATTATTATTGCTATCTATTTCATTGACCATAAAAAATTGCTTCATTTGCTATATTTTTATGTGACTTAAAATACTTTAACAATATTTCACATCTTTTTTATTTAATAAGTTTTACCAATAAAATACATAATTTTATATTAATCTTTTCTAAAAAAAATTGTCTTTTGAACATCAAATAGTTTTTTTTTGTTAACCTTACCTTGACATTATATTTTGTCACTTATAAATTTTACATTAATTGATACTGATTGTTTCATTTCATGTAGATGGAATTTGATGAAAAAGAATTAAGGCGTGAAATATCTTATGCCATTCGAAATATACATGGAATCAGGTATTAACTTTAAATTAACATTCATTTCTTTAGTATATATTTGCAAATGAAAAATATTTATTTCTAAATAGCTGTCTAAAATATTTTCATATTTGTTTAGTTATAAAAATTATCTTATTGTAATACACACACACACACACATTCATTGTCTATACTTTTAGTTCCAAATTACTTAAATTTTAAACAATAACAGTTTTCAATGTGATGTTCTCGCGGCTGTTTATTATTAACATTTTTTTATAAAGCTATTAAAAATCCCCAAGAACTTAAATTTTTATTTCTAATTTGCAGCAATAGACAGGATATCCATTTTCTACTTTTTTTAAGTGAGTAGAATTAACTCCAATGTGTAATTTCACTTGAAAGTAATTTTCGATTTCATGGATAAAATTACTGTCTTATCATATGATTTAGATATTGTATCATATGTGGTACTTTAGGATAACTTTATTTTTTATATTCTTTTTATGTTATTATTTATTGTGTTTACATATTATTTTATTATTTATTGTTAACATATTATGTTATTATTTGTTATTAACTGTTAGGAGCATATTGAGAATGAGTATTGTTTCCTTGCCATGGAGTATGCAATTTAGATATAAATTTTGTTAAGAATTTTTTTTTCTTAACAAATATCATTTTTAACAATTTTGCTTAAAATTCTGTTAAGAATCAACATTACTATTGTTACTAAATCATCTTCCATTTATAATATATTATTTTTAAATGTATTTTATTCCTAATAGGGTTGGTTTATTCACACCTGATATGGCTTTTGAAGCTATTGTAAAAAAGCAAATTTCTAAACTTAAAGAACCCTCTTTGAAGTGTGTTGATTTGGTTGTTGGTGAATTGGCAAATGTTGTTAGAGCTTGTGCTTCTAAGGTATGTTTTATTTTAAAAAAAGCTTGTGGAATTATTAAATATGCATTTTTATTAATTTATTAACTTTTTCTTAAAGTAATATAGTTTAATACATATTAGTTTTATTTTTCTTATGCTTTTTAATTAATTTATATTTTTTATTCTTAACATTCATGATAACACTTATGTTTCACTTATGTGTCTTTATGTTTAACATGGAATCCTTTTATATTTATTTGATTGAAAATTAATTTCATTCCATGAAAAATGATTCCATTCTTTATTAACTGTTCCTCCTATCTTATGAAGTCTTATATTTTTCAAAAAATTTCTTTTGAGGGAATATTTTTAAAATACTTAGTGTAGCTTAATTTCTAATTAGTGCCTTAGAAATTGAATTGCTTGATATTTTTACTAATATATATATTTTTTTCAATAATAATTGATATTAAACCATAAATATTTCAAATATAATTTTTTCTTGCTTTAAATTTAAATTTATAAAAACAAATGAACTAAAATTCTTTGTTGAATTTAGTTCTTCATTCTGTAAAAAGAAAAAATTAAAAATAAAGCTTTTAATTTTTTAAATTTTATCATAAAATTTAATAAAACATTCTGTGAAATACATTTAAGTAATAAGTATGTTTATTAATGCAGTTTTTAGTAATATTAACATCTCTAGCTATCTTTATTAAAATATTTAATTTATTATTTATGTAGTTATATATTTTACTATTTTAATTTTAACTTATATTTTTAGATGAATCGTTATCCGAATCTCAGAGATGAAATTGAAAGAATCATCACAACGCATATACGAGAATGTGAGCAAAAGACAAAGCAGCAATTATCTCTTCTAGTGGAAGTTGAATTGGCCTACATGAATACCAATCATGAGGATTTCATTGGTTTTACCAAGTAATTTAAAATTTTATTGTAATTATTTTTAAACTAACTATTTAAAAATATTTTGTCTGTTAATTATGTCCAGAACTTTAAAATTCTTGGTTGAAACTCAATAAGTTTTGTAGACACTTTTTTCCAAAAATTTGAAATCACTAAAATGTTATTTGAATCTAACAAAAATAATTTTGATCTATTTTTAATAGAGAATAAAGCGCATTTTTTTAAAAAAAAATAATATTACCCATGAAGTCATTGCTTTCAGATTTGTAATTTGAATTATTTTTAATTTAATTGCTAATGCTAAGTGTTCATCAGTAAGTATCATAAAAATGTATAAATTTTAAAATTTTCATTGCTAAAGAATATGAAACTATTTTTAAAAACTCATCATTACTTTAACTAGCATTATGTTTAAATTATCTAATAGTTTTTTTATTTTTAGTAAAATGTATTTCTTTTCTGTAAATTCAAAATTATATATACTAATGAAATAGTCAGTTTTTAACATGGTTAATATTGATAGTTTAAATATTATATTAATTATATTTAATTTTTAAAAGCTTAACTTGTAATGGTTATGTAAAATTGTTTTTCCTTAATTTTTCATTTTAAATTTAAATAACAGGATTCATTTATCTTAATTTATTGTTCATATTTAAAGATGAAATTAAACACATTACCATTTATTAATTTTCTGATTTTCATTGTCTTTTAATTACTCTTGGATATATAATAGTGAAATATAATATTTTTTATTATAATATACATAATTGAAAAATCTATTGATTGCTGTAAAAATTTATGTTTAATAATATTCTTGTGTACAAAGTAATATTAGTGTTTTGCTGACAAAAATGTATATTAAAAGCATGACATTTAATCTATGTAAACAAAAATTTAATATTACATGCTTTCAGGAAAATTGGCTTATTTTATTAATCAATAATGGGCTCCCTTTTTACTTGTATTACAATAATGTGTTGAATTATGCTTTAAGTAATTTGTTAAAGTTTTGAACAATCCTATTCCTAAGCTGTTAAAAAATGTGATCAGGTTAAGCATGACCAAAATTTTTCTAATTGATTGTTTTGCCTTCCATAATAAGTGATAGGATATAAATTAAGAGTTAAACTAAGTGCATCTTACATTTTCAAAAAAACAATTCTTCACACAATTCTTAATATAATTGCTACATATGAAGATGAATGCAATTAAAAATAACCAGCTCCTTTATAATTTTAATGTCATGTGAAAAGTCATAATTTTTTGTAATTTTAAAGTAAACATCAATATTCACTGTACAGTACTGAAATCAATCAGTTGAATCCTAACCAAAAGTGCAAACAAAGCACGATGAAGTCTACCAACTCTACTCTTGAACAACATTGTTTAGATGGAACCACATTCTGCAAGTTGTCAAACATTCAAACACTCAAGTTTTTTTTTATATTGTTATTATTATTTTTTTGGCAAAACTAATTTTCTATTATTATTTTTAAAGAATGGCTGACAGTGTACAAGCTTAACAATATTTGTCATCAGAATGTAATGCAATTGTAGCAATCAGTATGTACCGTATTTTCTATATATAATCCCCGGATTATGTGCTAAAAATGTTCCAGATTTCGTTGTGCATAATATACGGCGCTGCGGATAATCTGATAAAAAATATTTTTCACCAGTAAAGCTTACAATAAAGCTTTGGAAGAAATTTCGTTTATGTTTCATAAAATAAATAACAGATGGCGCTATGACTCAGTTGACATATTTTAACTATAATCAACATTGTCCAGTTACGTTCAAGAATGAATTTAGTTCCTCTGAACGATATTAAAATTCTAATTCATTATCGTCATTTCACATTTTATCTTGACCTGAACGTTTTTGCTCTGAAAACATTCTAATTCGTTTATCGTCATAGTGAAGTGAAAATTAAGTTACTGATCAAATTTTAAACTGAAAGCTGTGGGGAAGGCAAATGAAAAAAATGTCGACAAACATGTAATATAAGATGGAAAAATAAGCATGCGTTGTACAAAAGAAAAAATTGATTCCATGCGCAATTAGAAAATAATCCATTTCTTTCCTTTAACTGTTAACCAAACTTTTTATTTTTAAAATATACCTAACCTCGTTTTAAAAGTTATTAAAATCTAAAAATCGATAAGATTTACTGGAATACTTTCTTATCTTGATTGATGTCATGCTTTCATTTCAGGTGGATTCAAACAGGTCTTTATCACTATAAATATTTTTTCTGTAGAATTTACTATATATTTAATCATAATGTGTATTTTTTATTTTATTTGACGCCAAATTATTTGCAGTATAAATTTTCGACTATTTGTCAAAAAAATTGCAGCAGACTAAACGTTGCTGCGGATTATGTGACACATTTTTTTCCTTTGTTCGAAAAATGGGGCTTGCCGATAATATGCTGCTGTGGATTATATATACAGGAAAATACGGTGATTCTGGTACTTAATGCAATCATAAATATAGTTGTTAACTCCTCTGCAATTGAAATTATAAAAGAGCACATGTCTCAGCGTGTATTAAGTTTCATTATTCAGTTTCTGCATTTTTATTTCCTTTATTTTTACTATTCTTGGTCTTATTTTATTAATATTTCTTGATCACATGTTTTGAATTTTATTTTGAGTTTCATTTGAATGCAATAGTTTGTATTGAAATATTCTTAATTATCCTATCATGAGCCTTTTTTAGAACTTGTTCTAACTAAACATAATAAGAATTAGTTTTATTATTATTTTTTTTTTTTTGGAATTAGTTATTATCTTTTTGTTAATTGTGTATGACATATATTAAGGTATTCAAATAATTTTATATGTAAATGCATAATAAAATTTTGATTCTATGTATTATATTTTTAATATTGAAAATTATTTTTTCACTGAATTGAATTTATATTTAGTAATAATGGTGAGAAGAATTATACAATTTTCATAAGCATGTTTTTCCACACTGATTCTTTCTAAACTTTTATTTAAATGTTTTTCTTTCTTTCATATTTCTACTTTCTTTCAGTTTAGAGCATTACATGTGTGGGTGAGTTGTACAATCTTATAGCATGATGTGTGTGTGTTTAAAATTTAGATTTGTTTCCTAAACATAGTTGAAAAATAGTCCCCTAATTAATATTAATCTTTAAAAAAATTACATTTCGTTTCCTATTTTTGCATCATTTGTAATCTAGCACTTTATTTTCTCCTATGAATTGTTGTCATTAAAAAAACACACACAAAGTAAAACTAATTGCTATTGCTTCTTCAGACTTATTTAGTTCTCTTTACACAAGAAGTGTGACATATATTTGACTTTTAACTGGAAGCTTACATATAGGAAAATATTTCCACAGTTTAAATGTGTACAATTTCAATCATTTATGTAATTTTCTTAAAACATCTCCATTTATAATTTGTAAAACAACTATCTCTTATTAATGAAGTCACTATCATTGAATCTTGGTAATTGTTTATTAAAAGTGTTACTTTGTATTCTGAGTTTTACTATCGATATATTGATAATAACCAATCTAAATGTTTATAATAAAAATAAATTATTCATCACTTAACTAATATATAAGGGTTTTTTTTTACACTGGCATGTTTGGCTTGTGTATTAGATCAATCTATTTTTTCATCTAATGCAGTTTTTTATTGGCTTAACATTGTAAAAAATTGGCAATAATTTCTAATTTAAAAAATTGAATTTTTTGATGATAAAAAAATTATGATGTCAGTACTTCTGTGTTGATTGTGAATACACAAATGTTTGTATTGACTAATATTTACATTTTTATTTTTTAACTTTTTAATATGCTTAGTAATTATATCATTTGTATGTCATTACTTTTAAATAAAGCTTTATTACTTTAAAAAATTTTATAAACGTGTATAGTATTTTAAAGATGTATTTTTACCTAACTTGTGTTTATAATTTAAATATTTTTCTTATGAATATTAAATTTATAGTTTTTCTACTTAAAAATATATGCTTTTTCTGTAGCTTATTTAGTAGTTTTTATTAAATAAATATTTTTCTCATGCATTTTAATAGGAATTTTTTATGTAATTGTAAGATTTTATTTTTTATATAAAATGATTTAACATAGATTTCATTTTTCATTTGATTTTTTTTACAATAATAAACTTTTTATCAACAAATAATTTCTGTTATTGTGATATTGCTTATATCATTGTGATTATTATTTTATGTTTCAAGAAAGGTCTTTTTTAGCAGTATTGTAGTTTAAGGATATTGAAAATTTAAAGAATTTTATTTGTTATATATTTCTAAATATATTACTGAAACTAATATATAGTTATAAAATTGTAATATATTATTAATACCATTATTTATTGTATAAAAATAGTGTATTACATTTTTAGAATTATCTATAAACTTAAAAAGTAAAGAACTTAACAAGTTTCACAATTGTAAAATTATCTGTTTGAAATTTTAATATCATTTTGATAAACTATATAAACTGTTGATTTAAAATTTAATCCAATAGTTTTTATCTTTTTAAATAAATAAGTTATTCTAAATTAGTAAAACTATTACTGTCAAGCAGACAGTTTGCAACTACAAATTGCTGCAAGTGATTTTATTGTACTGTAAATTCCTTCAGATTAAGAAATTCCTGGTTCCAAGTTTTTTCAAATTATGTAAATTACTGCTTTAAATAAAGCTCACTTATTTTATGCAATTAATTGCTGAATTTTAAACTGTGATATCAGAGGACTTAGCATAATTTTTATATCTCATTGCCTAATGAACTACCACAATTTAATATGTCATTAACTCAGTAAATTATAAGAAATTCCTTATGAAATATTTATCCTTGCTATTTTTACAACTGTTACATTAATTAAAAGTTGTTGCTTTGCAAGTTTTTGTGCATGAAATGTCCTTTAAATCATTTCTTATGTATATTTCAATCACCCCAAATGGAATTATGATTTCACTAAGTGAGATAACTAGCCATTTGTAGCTCAATCTATGTATTCACTCGTTTAATTGAGATTTTGCAACTCATAATTTTAAATTTTAACCAGTCTCTTGCTGTTAAATTTCATTAATCACAAAATATGCTGTACTCTTCTAATATTTTATAATCATATATATAAGTTATTTTATTCAGTGTCAGTTAAAGAATCTAGCAATCTTTCCTCAAATAAGAACAATTTTTTTAACTATGCATTGATTATCTAAATTTAGTAAGTTAAAAATAATCCAATTATTAAGATGTATCTCGTTTTGGGAGCTCTATTATCACTTTAAATGCAGTCGATTTCATTTTGAATATCTTGATGTATTTTAAGTTTATTTCCCACTAAGTTTTGTCTTAAATCCTTTCTTAACAAAGAAGTTTTTTATACTGTTGCTTTGGTCATCCCATACAAAGGTAATTGCTTCTACATTAGTCATATGTCTGTTGACATTGTATCAGTTTTAAAAATTTGAGTTTTCTCATTAAACTAAGATTGTCATAGCTTTATATTCGAAAATCAAATTACATCAGGATGAGCACAATAAATGGGCAGCCCTCATTGCTTCTCCTGTAACAGTTTCATAGAACTTGTCATTGTCACTCTATTTTCCTTTTGCTTATACAACAATGGTTACTGCACAAAACAGGAACGAATCTTGCTTTTACCTAACTCTTAGTGAATGATACTTACACTGTCCTTGCTTGTTCCCAACTCTTTCAATATTCATCATAAAAATTATGATAATTCAGCAGCATTTGCTTAGGATCAACCTGAATGTGGCTCATCAACCACAATTTGCTTTCCCTCCTGAAAACATTTAAACCAGGTAAACATGCGTGTTTTGCTTACTACATCTATTCTGTGCGCTTGAACTGACATTGCAGGTGTTTCATGGCAATTTTTCCAGTTGATAGTAAAACTTGACTTGTATCCATTGTTGCATTTTAATATGATGTGAGTTTTAAAAAATATACCATTTATCTGCTCATAGCAGACTATTCTGCCTGTTCTTGTGCAATTGCCTAGATGCATTTTGAACTGACATTACTTATGAAATATTGATTTACATTGATTCATCTTGTATAATAATTTCCATTTAAAATGTTATTAATAATAAGCTTAAACAATTTTTCCCTCTTGCTTGATAAACTCTTGGTAATTTTTTACAGATAATGAAAGGGAAACATTTTTGTTGTCTTTATAAAAAAATTTAATTTTTATAACTGTCAAAATTATCATTCTTAGAGTTAATTGGAAACTATATTCTTATTTAAAATTATGAATCATTGAAATTTAATAACAGAGGAATGTCAATGCAGTACTCAATAATATTTTTTAAAAAAATCTGTGGTAATAAAAATTTAAAAATTGTTTCATAAATAATTTTGTCTAGTTGATATAGACACTCAAAATTATTAGTATTTCTCTGTCAAAAAATGTAATGTTTCCATATGGAGTAGCCAGTAAAAAAAAATTGTTTATAGATTAATCTAAAAATAGTATAAAATAAATTGTCTTGCTAAATAACCTAATATAGATTGCTGCATAACCTAATATAGATTGCTGCATTTATGTTTTTGAGTGATATGTAACTGTCATATTTTTGTGTTTTGCTTAAATAATTGTATACTACTTTATATGCATGAGGGTTTTTTTTTTTAAATCATTGTATATCTAATATTTAATTGATAATTCTGAATCATTGAATATTTTATTTATCTGCATGCATGAATTCTATTACTGTCTAAAATAATGCAAAACTGTTTTTAAAGTGCACAAGTAAATGCTGAAGCAAATACTGGCAAGAGAAAATTAGGTAATCAGGTAAGTTATTCACTTTTTAAAGAATATCATCTTAGTCTAATGTTTAATCATTTCTTTTATTTAATTTATGCTTTATTTAAAAGGTTATTCGTAAAGGATGGATGTGTATTCATAGCTTAGGTATCATGAAAGGTGGATCTAGAGATTATTGGTTTGTTCTTACATCTGAGTTATTAACGTGGTATAAGGATGAAGAAGTAGGTTATTACATGATTTACTTTGTTAATAGTTCAATTTGCATTGATATTGATTTATCTAATAATCTGAGGGATTCACTTGAACTTGTTCAATATAGTCTGTGTATTCTCATCCAGTTTTTGAATATTAACTAAACTCTAATTTTTTTCATGTGTCTTTTGAATTTTTGTCAATTCAAAATATGAGAGAAGGAAAACATTTATCATAAAGAGTAAAAAGATATTAAATAAAAATTAAAAATTATCATTTTTGAACAATATTTTTGAAGGCATTAATAAATAAACTTTGATTGTAGAAAGAAAACACAGGTGCTATTTATTATAAAACAACCCTTTTATTATCTTAAAAATAAAAAATGATTCTCTATTGATGCATCTGCTTTTTCTTTCCTCAAATTGATTATGAAATGCACTTGATTTGTATTGTTTGTTTATATTGTTTTTAATGTGTAACTGTTATCTGCTTAATTATGTATATGTATATATTTAAAAATGTCTAAAAAAACATTCTAGACCCATTGCTGTGCAAGAAATTAGTCCTTCATAAAAATCAATTCACTGAAATAATCGAAACTGCAACTGTGTAACAACTTAAATTAATAGAAAATTTTATTTTCTACTAATTTAAATTTAATTATGCATAAAAGACAATGCTAAAAGTTATGCAAGGAATAATAAATTTATGAATTTTGCTTAGTAATGATACAAGTGCTGAAAATCTACTTGTTGATAAGGAAGTTTTCGATTTGTATTTGTAAACATTTTGGTGTCTTAATTGCAAATTTCAAGAGTCATCCTTACAAATTTGTTAAAATGATGATTCAATTATTAAAATATAATGACATTTGAAAAAATGTATCTTCGTATTTTATTTCAATAATACATTAACTTTTGACTTTTTTATAAAAGAAATTATTTCAGTTTTAAGAGAATTGTTTTTTTTTTTTTTTAATATTTTTATTTTAAAAAATTGAAAGATTAATCATTGCAATTTCTAATTATAAACTCAGTAAAAAATGTTTAAAATTTATTCATCTGAAATGTATGTAATTATTGAATTACAATAAGCCATATGCATGTTAACCAAAAATGCTATTTCAATATAAAATGTGCAATATTGAGTATTTTACTGTACTTGTTGGTATCTCTTGAACAATATCAAATGCAATATAAATGCAGTTGTTGTAAAATATTTCGATAACTATTTATTGTGTCATTTAAGAAATATATTTTTACATGTGCTTTAGATTAAATCATTTGTTTTGAAATTAGAAACCTAAAAATATATTCTTATTAGATACATTTACCCATAAATAACTCTGAAGTTGACTGCTACATTGTTTTATTTTGCTTGCTTTATATTCAACAATTTGCAAATTTAACTTTTGATTTGGATGTGCCTGACTGCCAACCAAATGGTTAGTGCATTATCTTCTGTCTACAGTTCATGGGTTCATTTTCCACATCAGGCTTAGATGTTTGTATTTATTCAGAATACATTTTAACTGTACGCCCCAGACTAATTAGCGATCATATGTAAAAAATTATTATAGAATGTCCAACAATCAAATCTATTTTAGGTTTCGATGTTTGTAATGGTTTGAAAACCACTCTAAATTGTAGATCTTGATCCAATTAGATTTCTTTTAAAAATATATTGTTTCTAAAAATCATAGCAGTATTTTTGTTAAAATCACTCACATAATTCTTTATTATTTAAAATAATTTTTTAATCTTCAGAAATCTAAAACAAATTAAGTTTTTTTATTAATTAACCAATACTTCTTTTATAAATCCATTAAATAAAAAAATTATTAATTTTAAGTAAATTCGTTAACTTAATACTAAATATTAATTGAAAACAATAAAAAAATTTTATTCAGACTTAAAAAAAATTATGGTGAACTCTATATTTCATGAAATTATAATTGCTAATAATTTATTGCTGGATATAAATTCTGATTTTGTTTATTCTGCTTAATCAAATCATGGGAGCAGTTTTCATAATTTCAAATACTTCTTCAAACATATTTTACATTTTATAACAATTTCTTTTGTGAATATAATGTAAATGGGGGAATTATTGTCTAAGGTTAAAATTTTAAAAATGAATAAAGTGGCTTAAAATTTCTATTGGGTTTCTGCTTGTTTGGAATAATAAATCATTTAAAAATTATCTCATGAAAATATCAACTAAGAGAATAAAGAAAAATTTAGATTGGTAATGTATGTGATTATATGTAAAAACGATTTCATTTTGCTTCTGTCATCTATATATGTGAGAACTTCCTTTTGAAGCTGGAAAACTCTTAAAGGCCAAAAGCCGAGCTGGCAGCTGAAGGGTTAGTACTCTTGCCTTCGGTTCAACAGTTCGTGGGTTCGAATCCCACCTTGGGCATTGATGTTTGTAGTGGTTCGGAATCCACTTTAAACCGTAGGTCCTGGTCTAATTAGCCATCGTGTTCATAAAATGACCGTTCAGCGACAAACAAACCAAACTTAAAGGCCTATAAAAATTCAGTTTTAATTTTTCTTCTGTAGAAATTTTAATTTCTGAAAGATATGTTTTTAAATATTTCTTGACTAGAGAGATTTTCAGAAAGTAAATTTCATAAATAATTATAATTAATTTTGGTTTTATAATATATATATAATTGAACTAAACTTACTGAAACTGCTAGACCAATGAATATATTTTTTGAGCTGGAAGTTTGCTCAAATGGAAATAGTACCTGAAGTTTAATTGTTATCATAACTTATAAATAAATAATTAATAAAAATTCTGAAGAATAAAAATGCTAGTTATAATTTTTAATTATTTGCAAAGTAACTTTTATTTTTAAAAATAAAATTATGAAGTTGATATTTAATATAAACAAGGTTTTTTTAATAGTAATATTTTGCTCAAATGAATGTCTAAAATTATCTGTTAAGTTCTCAATATTTATTCAATGTATAAAATTTTTATTTTCAAATAGAAGTTATCATGCATTTCAAAAAGAAATTCATAAACTCTAAATTTATTTTGAAGAAACTTTATTTTGTATTTCTTTGGGATTCAAACGTTTGAATTTTTGTATTATGCTAGGAGAAAGAACGAAAATATATGTTGCCTTTAGATGGCCTTAAAATCAAAGACATTGAAGCTGGATTTATGTCTCGTAGGCACACATTTGCATTATTCAATCCAGATCAAAGGTATATTTTCTTATTTTTTAATATATAATACAACTTAGGCTTTTTAAGCCAAATGTAAATTCTCAAAAGAAGTTAACTTGCATTTACTCTATTTTTAGAAATGTTTTCAAAGATAACAAGCAGCTTGAACTATCTTGTGAAAGTCAAGAAGAAGTTGACAGCTGGAAAGCCTCATTTCTAAGGGCTGGTGTTTATCCTGAAAGAGCATCCAATATGAATGGTGATATTGAGGAAGGTGATAATATGTCATCTATGGATCCTCAACTGGAGCGACAAGTGGAAACCATTCGAAATTTAGTTGAATCTTATATGAAAATAATAACAAAAACTTTTCGGGATCTTGTTCCTAAATTTATTATGCATCTCACAATTAACAATGTAAGTAGTTTTAAGTGTTGCATATTTCATAAAAAATAATTGTAAATAATTCTGGTTATTTCAATTTTGTTATAGATTTTTTCACTCGGAAACATTATTTAGAAACATGCATTAATATAAATGTTTTTTAGTTGCTATACATTTTTATAAACCTAAGTTACTTATGTTGAGAATATGGATTTTTAATTTTTATAATTGAATAAAAATCTTGCAATTTTGAATTTTTGTTGCTCCCTAACAATTCTGATTTCAACTTACTGAATTTTTTGCTAAAATGTGTTTAGAATACTTAATTTGTAAGTGTACTAAATTTTATAATTTATCTGTATTGCTAAATTTTGTGATTAAAATGGGTATGTTTTGAATATTTTTTTAGTTTATAAGTTCCTTGCTGTAACTTACATTGTTAAATTTTTAATTTTGTACAATATTAACACTTTGTTAATTGTTTTCTTTTACAAACTACTTCATAATTAAATACTGCATCATTACAACGATTTCAAACTGCAGTAATTAATATAATAATCAAATACTGTATCATTGCAATGAATTAATAAGTAATAAATTCTGTGCCACATGCTTTATCTACTGATAGTTTTGGTCATTTTAAATCAATTCATGTAAGAAATTCACTGAGCTTGTAGCTCAATGGTCACCACTTAAGTCTTCCATTCACATTTATGATATTAGTTCTAAGTTATATATATGTATATATATATATTAGGATTTTTTGTAAATTACACTCATTTGTGGAAATTCTTGTTATTAAAATTATACTCTATATTTTTAGGAAATTAAAAAAAAATATTACAACTAGTGTTTTTCTTTAAAATACTAAATTGTAAATTACTTATTTGTTTTCTAACTTTTATTTCTTTTTACATTTTCAGACTAAAAACTTCATTTATACCGACCTTTTAGCCAATTTATATGCCTCTTGTGATCAGGTAAATTTTAATGATTTCATTTTTAAGTCAATGCTTTTAAAATTAACTAGTTCTACTATTTTATGAACCTGAGAAAATGTAGAGAAAAGCAGCTTTTTAATCTTATTTTATAACAAAAAATGGATAAAAAATGAATAAGTTTAAAATTTACTACCATTTGGAAATAATTTATTAATTGTACTCCACATTTTGAAATAATATAATTTATCTGAACTAAAAAATTTTGCTTGTCACTTAAAATTGTCCCAATCCATTTCTTATTAAAAAAACGTTTTAAAAATAAATTTAAAAATGATGTTTTACAAATTTTATGTTTAAAATATTTTGATATGAAATTAAAAATTTTAAATTATTAATTTCTTACTATGAGGTCTTTCTTACAGATATTGATTTCTGTAAGAAAGTCCTGATTGTAAGCATTTCACTAGAAAAAGATGTAAATTGTTCAGAAATATCACAACATTAAATTACATTGCTTTTGTTGTAGCTGTGTACTAAATAATCACCAATTCTTGACCTGTTTTGTATGATGTATTAGATAATAAAAAAAAGTAACTCTCATAATCTGAAAACAAGTTATGAATAGGTAATGTACTTAAATTCAGATTTTTATTTTTTCTCAAAAGAAGTAATTTAACTTTTATAATACTCATACTTTGTTCCATATTAAGAAAGTAAAAGATTTTTTAGGTTACTTTAATGAACAGAGAAAATATGAAATTTTACCTTTATTCATAAATATATATACAGAAAATTGTATATCATGGAGAATTTAAAATATCTGATACTTCATTTTCAGAATTATAAAATTCTGATTGAAATAGTTAGTGCTTGTCAGATCTTCACATTCATCTTCTAGCTGTATGATCTTATATTTAAACCTTAATGAAGGAAAATCACAAATTTAAACATCTAAATTTCTTTTCCCCCTTTATTGAATATGTATGTTCAAAAAGTGTTAATTAATTTTTTATCTTTGCATACTTCATTTGAATATAATGTAAAAAATGTTTTTCAGAATACATTCTGATTTTAGAGATATTCTAAATTTAAAAATTGATAAGTTTTTTAAACATCCTTTTTCCTCCAATTCTTTTTAACTCCCAATTAAGTATTGGATTTTTTTGTGGATTTATATTCTTGAGCCTATTTATTATATATTAGAGTAAATTTTCCAATCCTTTGATTATGGAAAAAATATTTCTTTTATAAAAATTAATTTGCATTACTTTATTATTAATAATTATATATACTTAATTATATTTCATTGATTGTATTACTTTATTTTAAAAATGTTTTAAAAGACAATCAAAATTTATAAAGAATTGAACAAATGTTATATTCATAACAAATGTTATATTCAAATATATTTGAATATAACATTTGTTTTACAATTCTATCAGTTGTGTTTTAGAAAATTAATCTGTCCCACTAAAAATGGTATATCTGTTCCCTTTTACAATTTTGCAATTAATCTCTTCTGAAGTTGTATTTGATGTGATAATGATTGACCTAAATATGTAAAATTATTTCCAGTTTCAAATCTATAATCATCAATAATTAGACAATTTCTGTAGTCACTGGTGAAAAATATCACTTGCGGGTTCTATTAATTTTCTGCCATTGTAACTAATTCATGCCTTGTTTCTGCTCAAAATCAGTTCATTAGCAAATGCACGAATTTGAGTTGCTTTACTGGAAATTGAAACTCTAAAATGTTCTTAGAGGTTCTAAGATCTCATCTTTCAGAGGACATGTCTGAGAACCAAATTAAACAATAAGAGGGATAATGCATCACCCTGTCAAACACCTGCACTTGTTTAAAAAAAACCCATATTGTTCTATTGTCTCACTTTAGCAGAGTCTGGAAATAATCCTTCCATCTTTCTCTAATGCTTGGTGAGTCTGCAATAATTTCCCCATCTGTTCCTTTGCAGTCAAGAACATGTTTTTGGAACTCATTTATCTGACTTTTAGTCTCTTTATAAAATTTTCTGGATATGTTTTTTCTGTTACTTTCATTATATTCTAAAATCTTATCATTTATAAATGCTTTTTTCTTTTCTTTCTACATGTCTTATTTGCAGTACTTCATTTATATTTGTAATCCTCCTTATTTTCTCTGCCCTAATTTTGGAGCATTTTTCTCTTATAATATTTTTCATGTCTATAACCTTTTTACACTCATAATCAAACCATTCTTTAGTTGTCTTCCATTCTTATTTAATCTTGTAGCTACTAAAAGTTTCTTTTAGGAAATTCCACTCTGCCTAAATTTTACATTTAGGTTTGAGTTTGATATCCTTTCTTCTATTTTAGACTTGTATTCCTGTTTTGTGTGTTTGTTATTTATTTCATATTCTATTGAAAATTTGCTTTTTCTGTCAGGAAAACTCTTGACCCTGGATATTCTATGCCAAAATTTAGCAACCACCAGGAATTGATGGGGTAATCACAATTAGCTCCTAAGGGAAATCTAACATCTTTGATGTAGCTTATCTTTTTGAAATCAAGCAAAATCTGTTTTACATAATTTAGTTGTTAATTATTAACATTTGGTTGTTCCTGCTATTAACCATATTTCCTTGTGAATTGTCCTATGGGAGAAGCATGTATTCATGAGTTGTTCATCATATCCATCTAAATCAGAAGTCCTATTTTCAGAGGTTCCTTTCTGCATATTGTGTGCTTTAAAAACATCTTTAAAAATAATTTCCTGACCAATCTGAACATTCATGTCTCTAAGTATGATAACGCATTCTCCTCTGTTGATTGAATCAATAGCCAGTTGAACATCTTCATAAAATTGTTTCTTTATCAATTCATTTTCAACTCTGTTTGCTATGTAAATTGCAAAGAAGCCAAACTATGGTTACTGGTTAAACATTTAGATATTGATTTAGCAACAAGTAAGTTAATTGCTTATCCTGAAAATGAAAATTTTCTGCATAGCATTAGAAGTACTTACATGTCAAATTGTTATTACTAGCAGAAGAAATTATCACTTTCAAATGCTTTTTTGCATGATGTTTAGTACATTCATCCATCAAGAAAAAGTGATAGACATTTTAAAGGGCTTTTATTTAGCTTGCAAATTATATGCTGAAAGTAACAAAAAATTATGCAATTTGTCATAAAATAAAAGAAGAAATTGAAATATATGTTTGTGAAGTTCTTAAACAAGCAATTGAAAATTTTCTGCAGAAAAATGATATTTGCTATTTCTAAAATGAAATTTCTAAATGAAAGATGTTTCAAGAAATTATAAGTATCATTTTCTTAAAAAGTAGTTAAATGTTTATTATCATATGGAATTACTATCCCTGGGTATGAGTTTTTCTGTTAATAATATTATAACTCAAGAAAGGTGGCAATTATCAGACTTGTTTAGAATATATAAAGATTTTATGTGTAGGAATGAATCTGTTGTTAATTTAGTTACAGAATTTATATGATACAATATGTAAGAAAATGCTCATTTTCAATATACTTTTCACTTGGAATAACAAAATAAAGAAAATAATGAAGAAAAAGAAAGGAAAATGCTGAACTGAACATCAGTTAAGCAGATAAAGAAATTTTTTATTCTTATTTCAGAAAAAAATAATTTTTTAAAAGAAAGCAGCAGTACTCAATAATAATAGCTAGCATAAATAGCTCCTCACAAAACGTAAGAAATGCTATAAATATTTGTGGTTTACAAGAAGTAAAAGTTGCTCAGATAATGTTGGATGATCAATGATAAAATTAAAGAGATTTCAAAAAAATTAGCTGCTACTCAAAAATAGCATATATAAAAAAGATTTTCTTAATTTTGGAATTTAAAGTTTATCTCTGTAAAACATTAATAGTCGTAAGCATAAAACAGTTTTCATTAATATTTCTGTTAATAAAGTGAAAATTGACTAGTTTTCTAAATTTTACATAATATTTAAGATATGTATATTAGAGCTATGATTACAACTAGAGATAATCTTTAAAAAGCTTTATGAATTAAAATTTCAGAATTAATCTTTAAGCTTTGCTGTAACTTAAATGCTGTTAATATTAACTTTTTCTTCTTTTACTTTACTAACTTATTAATAAATTATAAGAAAGTCCTGAAATTTCTAGAAAATTATGTTCTGAAATTTTTTTACCCATTACTATGCCTGAATACAGTTTTTCTAACTGGTGTCAAAGATTTAATCAGAACTAAATTTTGCTACCAGAAAATTTGTAAATCCATCTGGAATTTTTCAATAACTAGCTAGTTATTACACATTTATCAAGTTACTCTATTCATGAATCAACCGTATATAAAATTATGTAAAAAATCATACTGTTATATATAAATTGTAAAATATTATATTTTCTAAGTGAAAGAAAATAAATTAGTTTTATGATATGTGGAATTTTTTATCTTAAAAACATTAAATTAATTCTAGCAAAAATTCTAAAATAAAAATTTATTTTACATCATGCTCTTAAACAAGTCCATCTAGATAAGTACAAATTTTTAGTTTCTTTTATTTTCTTCTTAAATGATGTTATTTTAAAATTATAATTTTTCTTTTAAAAAATATCTTGCATTTTTATTATAATAGTCTACTTTAATGGAAGAATCCGCAGAAGAATCTCGGAAAAGGGAGGAAATCTTGAGACTTTATCAAGCTTGCAAAGAAGCATTGTATATAATCGGAGATGTATCAATGAAAACAACTTATCAACCATTACCACCTCCTGTGAAAGATGATTGGGTGCCACCTGATTCTCCTGGGTAAATATTTTGATTGGCTAAAATTTTCAAAGTTCATTCATAGAAAGCAACAATTTCATATAATTTTGTCATTCTAAAAATCTATAAATTTTTAACAAGCTTGTTGATATTGCACTGGGTCGAAATCAATTTTCACAGCTACTCTTACTTTTATATAAAAAAATAATTCATTTTTATAAATGAGTGATTTTCATTCATATTTTTTCTACTTATATATATTGTAATAAGGAATTATTAATTAAAATAAATAACATGAATTATTTTTGGTTTGGTCAATATTTTCTTCTATAATTTACCACTAGAATGGATAAAATAAAAACTACTTTATCATTAGAGTGTTAAATGCTCCATAAATAACACTTTTTCCAATAGATTATGGAGATGTCAGATTTCTGTTAATAAAAGACACACTATCAGTTATATTACCAGCAATGTGCATTTTAATTATTCTGTATATATTGTTACCTGTTTGGCAAACAATCAATATTAATGTTCATTCTTCCCTTGTGAAAAACAAAAATTGTGGAAGCAAGTTTTTTTAAAGAGACTGCTGCCTTTTCTGATTGTATAAAAATTAATTTATAAAATCTGATATTAAAAAATAATCATGTTTGGTGCATGTCTTTTTTTTTATTTTATTTTACTTTGCACTATAAAACCTTTCCAAACAACTTAAAAAATATTCCTATTGTTTACTACAAGCTTTTAAATGAATGAAACTTTCTTGTCACCAGAAACTGTATCTAATCAGTATGACAAGTAATTTCATTCAATAACTGTGTAACCCCAAATTGTAGCTATCAGTTTGTACAAATTTGATAAATAATTTGATATCTTTTGAAAATTTTACATATGTACCCAGGGTTCTTACAACTCCTGGAAACTCCTTAAATTCCAAAAAAAAAAAATATTTAAGGGCCCTTGAAATTCCTGGAATTTTAACTTGACTCCTTGAAAATCGTAGCCTAGGTGGCAGCCAAGTGGTTAGCGCTCTTGCCTTCTGTTCTACTGTTCGTGGGTTCGAATCCCACCTTAGGCATGGATGTTTGTAGTGGTTCGGAATCCACTTTAAACTGTAGGTCCCGGTCTAATTAGCCCTTGTGTGCAAAAAATTACCTTGAACGACAAACAAACCAAACCTTGAAAATCGTAAACTTTTCCTGGAATTTTCTATTACTTTAATGCATTTATTTTTTTCTACAGAATATAATAATTTTTTGTTTTAATATTTTAAAATCTTCAATAAAATTGCTAAAAAACTTAATTCATTATATTAGTTTTTAATATTGACACTAGATGGTGGCACGATCAATATTAAAATTTTTTTGTATTCTTTACTGGTTACATGTTATCTTAATAACTGCTAATATGTTAAACAAAAAGCATTGAAATGAAGATACTGTATAAAAATAAAGTTCTCACTATATTTAATCTTGCAAATAAAAAATGTAAATGTTGAAGAGATGCTTATATTTAATTCTTATTTTACATGAAATCATTCAAAAATAGTCAAAACTATAAAATTATTAAAAATCAATATAAATGAAATTTCAGTTACTTTTTTATATCCTAAATATTGTCAAAATATTATCAATATTATATCAGTTTAAAAATGAAATTGTGCATCGAGGATATAGTTGTAATTTTTAATTGCTACAGAATTCGAATTTATTGTTTTCGTTTAACAAATTGTTAAATTTATCCAATTTTTGAATAATTTATTCTAGTGTTACATATAATTTATCATGCCTATTATTGTTCTACTTCCTATTTATCTTCGCTTTTTTTAATTTAAAATATTGGCTTTGTTTGGTGATTCTGTAAATCAAGCTTTCATAAATTGTAGATATTGCTGTTTGTATAGCTGAACAATTACTACAATTGAGTCTCAAAAATTACATGTTGTTTACTAATTATATATATATATAATCTATAGCTACGATTGAATGTTATAAAAATAAATATTTCTTTTAGTGCCACAAGGAAAAATCCAACTTCTCGTGCACCACCTCCGCCACCAGTTATTAATCGAAATACTCCCTTTTTACCAAATAGGCCTGAACCTTCTGGTCCAAACCGACCTCCGCCTGCTGCTCCTCCTAGAGTGGCACCTGGTGGCCTTCCTCCTCCCCTTATTCCAACGTATGTATTAACTATTATCTAATACTAATTTTTTTCAGGAGTGTATTAATTTTTAACCATTCATTCGACTTAAAACTATAGTTTATAATGCACTCATGGCGAAAAAATAATTCTTATAATTTGTCATCGATTAAAGTATGTATTAGTACTACATAGGTATGCAGTTTCATGTAATATTTTTTGCATTTATACCATTCAATTTCTAACATTATTTCATGTGAAAACATTGTATATATTAAATATAATATATACTTATCATAATGAAAATTACATTTATAATATTATTTGTTTATTAAAATAAAATTATAAAATATTTGTGAAATCTTAAATGTTAAATTAATTATTTGATAATTGCGAATGTGCTTTAATATAATTAGTTTTTTCAAGTTTTTGTACCACTAATTAAGATAATTGAAAGAATTTTTTTTTACTCTTAAATATAAAAGTTGCTTAAAGAATTATTATTAATATAGGCTTAGCTCTTATTGCATTTGCATCTCACTTTTTTTTAAAAGAAAATTTAAGTTTTATTGCAAATTTTGAGGATTACCCAACATACATTCGACAAGATAGACATAAACTGTAACTATTAAAATTAAGAGTAAAGTATATTTTTCATTTTTAATAGATGAAAAAATGGTGTCGACTTAGTTCATTTGTTTAATCTTTATTCTTATGCTTATAAGAATATTGAAAAAAGTGTTTAAATGTTGCAAAAAAACTAACATTAAAATGAAATTTCAAACACATATGTTATTTCAAGTTTGTATTATATTCATGTTTGTTGTTAGAAAATGTAATAAAACACTTGGTATTACTGAAAATTGCTAGTAGAAAAATGAACATTTGATTTCCTTTAAAATAATGTTCTATTTAATTTACTGCAGTTGTATATTTTTCTTATATTTTTCGTGATTATAAGTAGTTTCTTAAAAAAAAATTTTTTTTTCTTATATATTTAATAGATTTTTAAGTATGTTTTGATTGTAATACAGTATTTCCAAATGTATGACCACATAAAAGAGATCCAAATAATATGCAGTAAAAGCAATTTTTTTTTGGTTTTAGTGACACAAGTGATAAAATTAGTTTATACTAAAATTATTGTTATAAGTTTATACTAAAATTATTGAATTTCATGAAAAAATATATAACTAGGCAATCTTTTTAAAAACTTAAATTTTAACTAAAAAATAATTACTATATAAATATAAAATTATGTTCAAAAAATTTTGCATGCTGTGGTTACCAATGAAAATACCAGCTTGTGTTTCCCATGAATATAGTATTACAAATTAACATTATACAAGTAATATTGTTGAAAAATACATCAAATTTTCATTTGATTGCAGTAAAAATGATCAAATAATTGTATTTTACTATATCTTCCTTTGTGTATATAGAAATTAAAATGAACAAAAATGCTCATTTTCACTTCTGCAATTCAATTCTAGTAAAAAATTAGATCACTTCTCTTGAACTAAGTATGATATTCAACACTCAAAGCTCTTTTAAAATTAAAGTATCATGATGCTAAATAAATTCAGGTAGATTTGCAAATGCAGGTAATGTGCACATGTAAATATCTACTCTAACTCAAATAAACTGCTAACAGATAATTGGTAATAAAAATAATTTATAGAAACACAAGTTTTTACAAATTACTTACCTGGCATTGGGAGTGCCTTGATTATAAATTACTGAACAGAAGAGCAGAATAATAGCTTGAAATAACAATTTTTCAAATGAGTAGTATAAATATTAATGTGCCTAATTTGTACTACAAAATGTTTAGGTTCAAATATATTTATCAGTAGAGCATGTGGTTGAGCTGGCAGCTGAATTCTTAATGCTCTGGCCTTCGATTCAACAGTTTGTGAGTTCAAATCCCATCTTTTGATTTGATGTTCATAGTAGTTCAGAATCCACTTTAAGTTGTAGGTCTTCATCTAATTATTCCTTGGATGTAAAAAAAAAAGGTTGAGCAACAGGCCATCCTGTGAAATATGTGATTATCACCTCCATTGAAAATTATAGGCTTAACAGCAATGATTCATTCTTGTAAGCAATGCATCAATAACACTTTGTTTCCCTTCTCAAAAATCTTATTTTTCAGATAGAGTGTAGTTGCTCTGTGCCTGAAAAATATTTTGAATTTAATTTGTATACAAAATATTATTTTATCTCCCCCAATATCTTAAATGTAAACTTTCAATAAAAAGTTTGAAATTTTCCGTTTTTTAATTAGTACTTTTATGTTTTAAAAAATCTATTCCTTCCAACTGTTTGTGATAGACCTCATTAGTTTGTCTCCCACTAGTAAAGATTGATTATGTTTAAAAATATTAGTTATGTTAATTTAAGGGGATATTTTAAAGACAAAAATATGACAAAATTGAAAGTAGTACATTTTCATTGGTAACTACTGTATGTTGAGTAAATTATATAAATGTATTATAAACTTGTCCTGAAACTAGTTTTCTTTTTTTTATTTTCCTTTTATATGTGATAGTCGTGGTATTGGTGGAAATGCTCCTTCCATACCCCCTCGCCCGTGATGTCTTCCTCTTCTAACAAGATTGTCTGCTTTACTTCAACAACAACTAATATTTTTGCTCTAACATTTATGTGTAATGCTGTGTATGTGTGTGTTTTTTTTGACACCGGTGATTATCTTAAATACTGTTAGGCTTTTTTCCTTTGTAGTTTTCTTCCAATGTACTTTATTTTTTCTTTCACTAATTTAATCACTAAAATGTTTCTAATAACTATGCAAATATTAATTTTTGTTCTAATTATAAGCAATGAATTACTATTTTAAGAAAATTACTTCTATAAACAATTTAAAACTATTTTAAATATTGTGCTTATTTTGTCTCAACATTTGTGTTTTGACAATGTTTTACTTAAATTTTGCAAAAGGTTCTTAATGTTTTATTAAGATTATTTGGATAATATTAAAATTTTAAACATGTATGTTTAAATGTTTGTTTCGTCTTTAATGAATTCATTCCGAAAATTCTTTGAATGTTACTGTTGTATGATAGCAACAGAATATAACAAAGTTAATGAAATTTTTTACTATGCATTCCTAATTTCAATTACCACTTTCTACTATTATTTGCTTCCTTTTACTTCCTATTTATATTATATGTGCTTATGACGTTATATTTATCCTGTTTGTTTTGTCCTAACTTTGCGCGATGTGACTTTTCCTGCCCCTCTAATTAGTACCAGAGCTTCTTAACAGTTATGCATTAAACTAAAATACAGCTTTTTTCTTATAATTATATTGCTCTTTATGTATATATTGTGTATTTATTACATAAATATGTATTTTCAACATTTGTAACATTTATGTGACTGGATATTTATAATAAGCTATAATAATTGCAATTTTTAAAGTATTTTAATCGGTTGTGTATTTGATCACAATTTTATGAATTTATTTATACTTAATTTGAATCAAAGTAAGTTTTTTTCATTGTTCATTGCATACATTGAACATGTACATGCATATATTGAACAGGGCTTTTGAAATGAAGCTAGTAGTTCTTTCATCTTTTGGATTTCTAATATCAAATAAGCGCAGCGCATGTTAATAGAGATTATTTACACTGAAATATTCATTGTATGTTCTATCATATTTTATATTTCATTTTAAAGTATGCTGTATAAAACTTAATGGATTTTTGTTTGGTTTTAATATTTTTTCATTTTTAATCGTTTTCTTTTCTATTAAAATGTTACAAAAATATTGAGCTATGTATATTTTTCAAGAAATCCAATTAATATAATTTTTTGCCATTCTAAATCTTATACATTTTTCTTTTCATATAAAATTTCACTATTCTCTTTTAAATGAATAATTACTTTGTTTAAAATAATAGGAGCTTGAAGTTTTGTAAATATATATTGTAAATGTGCTTTACATTTTTATTCTTATTTTTTCAAGAAATTAAATCAAAACGTCCACCAAGTTTAGCAATAACTGTAACATTATTTACAAATCAAAATATTTATTCTGTACAAAGTATTGTGAATAAGCTTAATTAATGAAATTTGTTGTTGATGATGTGCCTCCTTTTTCATATATGCTTACTAATCTTTATAAAAAAATGTGTGGGATATGTAAAATAATTAGTACAAATATTTGTGTAACTGTATTTACAAAATCAAATTTTTAAACAAATAATTACATTTACTTAAAATAAATTTGAAAGAAAAGTTTTTTAAAACTAAAAAATAAATTTAATATATTGATTGCTCATAGATTACTTATTAAATTAGTATGTAGTAAATAAGGAAAACAGTTAAAACTTGTGAATAAGTAAGTGTAAAAGAGGAAATTCAAGTTTTTTATGAAGCATTTCAGCATTT
The DNA here is from genome assembly GCA_037975125.1 of Latrodectus hesperus. Taxonomy (NCBI): domain Eukaryota; kingdom Metazoa; phylum Arthropoda; class Arachnida; order Araneae; family Theridiidae; genus Latrodectus; species Latrodectus hesperus. The sequence goes on along the minus strand of CM075860.1, from coordinate 34,825,743 downwards.
TTTTAAAATTATATTTTCCCATTTAGTTTTGTAACATATTAGCTGATCACTTTTAAAAATCATGCATCTCAGAATCATTTGTACATTTTTTTAAAATAATTCCAGTCTCTTTATCCATTTGTGACTGCAATTATAACTTAAATAATTTCACTTATTTGTGGATTATGAAACTTAAAGCAATTTATGCAAAATTTATTTGTGTGTTAAAATCTAGGAAAAATTCTGTAGTTGTAATAAATGACTCATAAAATTATCAAATATTGTTTTAAAAGAAATTAATTAATTTTCCCTTTGTTTTCAAACAGTTAATTTGATTACATAGCTAACAAAATTTTATAATTTGCTTACCTTCATAAAAAAATAAAGTGAGCTATTAAAAAATAAAAATTTGTATTTCTGATTTTTTTCTTTGTACAATAACTCCTTTCTTATTCATTTTGAATGCAATATCAAAATAATAAAATACAGTAACTTTATACAATATTTATAGTGTATTGGAAATGTGCGATTTTGTCAAACATTCCATTGTCAAAGCTACATAAATATAATATTTGTTTATATATTATAATGAATTTTATTATAAAAATTATATATAATAAAACTCTTCCGGGGCCATTAGTTTTATATCCAGCAGAGAAATGTTCATAAATTGACATTTCTTTGTGAGCTTATTTTTATTCTGCATTTTATGTCATATCAGAAGTGTAATTTAAAGTAAATATTTTAGAAATTTCTAACTTTAAGTTTTTTAATTTTTTTACTTACATATGTGAATTATTTGAAAAATTAACACTAATTTTTGCCTAATTTAGTTTTAAACATCTTTCAGACTAAAATATGGGTTCCTAAAAATATTAATTCTAATTTTCATTTAATTACTTTCTTTAAAAAATTAAACTTGCGTGATTTAACTTTATCATTAATATTGGAATTTCTAATCTAAATTTAGTTTTAAAAGTATTTCCTTGATGTAGCTCAAAATATTTCAGTTATTAAATTCTATGTTCTAATTTTACTTTGCTGAGATTAAAGCCATCCAAAGCAAGTGCCTAAATGCTGAAAAAAATTAGTTTCTCTTTTACTTGAAATTTTCCATTAGCTGTTTTATTGAAATGTTTCTGAACTAAATTACCATTTTTTTTATTTATTATGCTCAAGTGATATAGTATTTTATATTTTCGATGTAGTTATTATAAATGTATCTTTACAATTTATATAAGCATTGTAAATTGCGATAGTTCATGAATAAATTTAATTATTATGTATTTAACTGTGATCTTGTCTTATTTATTATCATAAATTTCTTTATAATGTTGATTTATTTCATGTATTGAAAAAAATTTAAATGTGTACAATGTAGTGAAGTTCTTGTTTCTTTCATTCACATTAATTTTAACAATTCAGTTTTAGAATTTACCAAAAATTTGTCATTGACCTTCAATTCTGTTTGAATATATTATTAAATATTTTGTTATGTAACTTAAATTTTTTATCCAAAAAAGTCTTAATTTTCTTTTTGAATAAATTTTATTCATAAAATTTTTTAGTTCAATGACTCATCGGCCAAATTCCTCCAGTCAAAATAACCTATAAAAAAGTCACAAAACACTGACATTTCTTTATTTTTACCAAAATCACTCCATAAATGTTTTATACATAAAATGTATGTATGAAACATATTTTCAATATTTATAGCTATATTAATGTACCATAAAACTTTAAATTACTTAATAATTAATGTAATTTAATATTTATGACTAAAATATTTAGCCATAAATAATAAATTTATAAAAACATATACTGTTAAATATTTTTATTAAACTTTTTAGTTGAAGGATTCATCACCAAATTCAGCCAGTCAAAATAACATGTAAAATGTTACAAAACATTGACATTCCTCTATTTTATAAGAAAATCACTGCATGAATGTTTCATATGTAAAATATATACTTTTTAGCTTAATATTTTATTCTTTGTTTTGATTTAATAATTAACATAAAATAGAATCATTTTTTTATTTTTGTTTTAATTTCTGCTATTTTTATTGGAATTTTATTCATTTTAGTTCACAATGTTCAACTATATTCAAAATATTGTATGAAATGTATAATCATATATGTAAATTAAAAAAGAAACATTTTGTTAACTTGATTACCTAAAAGAGTAAAGTATTTAAACCACAAATCTAATTAAATATTTGATTTATTATTAAAGCTATACCTTGATACAATGAATTTTCTTTTCAAATTATTAAATAATTTCTTAGTCAAAATATTAGAAAAATTTACCATCAGATTTTAACCTCTGTAAATATCTCAAAACTTTTAATCTAATCAACACGATCTTATTTTTACTTTTTGTTAGAAATTTAATTTACTGTACAATAGTGATATTTTCCTCAAAAACGATTGGAAGATTTATGCAGCAGTATCTTTTACATTGTTGCATTTTAATTGCTTTGCTTTAAACTTGCAATTAAGAGTTTTAGTTTATAAATTTAAATTAAAAGTGAATTATACTGTACATAGGAAAAATTTTTAATTTCTGCATATTTTTATTAGTTTTTTTTTAACATTAGAGTCTAAATATTTTTATCGTTTTATAAACAATTCAGACCATTTAACCAGGAAAATGAATTTTTGTATGCATTTGTTTTTGATATGTTGTTGTTACTTATGACACTTGGACAAGCCAAGCTCACTATGCCTTGGCTATGCAAATTTAAGTCAATTGAAAGTATCTTTCATTGCATTTGTTTTTACATGTATTAATTAAACTATTTTATAAATTAAAATAAATACACATCGAGAATTTCAATGACAATAGCAAAATTCTAAGATAAATTGAACCTTTAACATAATACATGAAAATATGGAAAATCCATTTCTAGTTTTTCTGGGAAGGAGTTAAAAAAATACTTATTGTTCTTAGTAGAAATCATACAGTTGAATCTTTTTTAAAATATAATTTTTTCCCAGAAGCTCATCATTGAAGTTTGATTTCATAATTTTTTTAATTAATTGATTATTAAGTACAAAACTTTCAATTAAATTGTATTTTTTACAAAAAAAATAAGGATTATGTAAACTGCTTCTATACATATAAAATGGTGATCCACTGTTTTAACTTTAAATGTATTTTATCTGAAAATAATAAATCCTATTATATCTTTTATTACACATATTTTGATTCCATTGCATGTAATGTAATTTTTTCAAAATTAGATTTACCGAGTTTTTCTCTTACTGTAAAAAAGAAAAATTTATTATTTTAATAATAATTTTCATTATTATGGTTTTTTATTTTAAAAATATGGTGTATTTTGATCATATGTATTATATACTCATTTTTCATTTGTACACTTTTGCAGTTCATTTATTTAACTTAATAATAAATTGGAAATTCAGAGAATGATCTTTTCTACAAATTTGTTTTCAATATTTACAATTATTTTACTAATATGATACTAAAATGCAAGTGTTTTTAATCAACATTCTTAATATATATTTCTTTATTTTAGCAATTAGAAAATAAACTTTCTTATTTACTTTAATAATTTACGCAGTGTTATTTTCTCATCTTTACATAAAATAATTTCAATGTTCTTCAAAATTTTTATAATTGTGAAACAATTGCAAAAAGTTCTATTTCTATCTTCCTGCATCCTAAAGTACCTTTTTTTTGTTGTAATCCACTCAAATAAGGAAAAGTATAATTTTATTTAAGATGAAAATTTCAACAATATACTACTGTGAAAATAATTTCAGATGTTCACTCTATTTATGATACAAGTCATAACTTTTTTAATTAACTCTCAACTTTTTAACATTACATTGAACTTATTCTGTCTTAATGATTTTAAAATAAAGGTTATTGTCTTCTTATTTTATTCTAGTTTATATTTATTTTAGGATTCTGCTCTTCAATATTCTATTAAATTTTTTGAATCTATAAAACTAATTCCATAATAGAACAGGAAAAATTGGAAAATAATTTTTCTCTACAATTTCAGTGTATAAATGTATTATCTCTAAGGTTCTACAATATATTATTTTACTACTTAAAAAAAGACCAAATCCATGTTTTTCTTTTAACAGAAATATTAAATTTTATGGATTATGTGGAAAAATATAAATGGAAATAAGAAATCAAAATAAAGACATTTGTTTGAAATATATATGTTTAGAAGTCATTTTTTTAATTAAAAATGCCTTTTTAATTTAACTAATTTATAATAAAATAGAGGAAAACTATTATTAAATATGTTTAGCATTTATATTAAAATCCAAGGGGTGGAACTTATTTCCGAAAATTGAACTATTAGCTAATATCTTCTATAAATTTTTACTATACCTCATAAATAGAAAATTTCTCCAGTTGATTTATGGATTAACTTAAAAATTGTAAAATGTGTGAATCATCCTTAAAATTAAGAATATGGCCATTGTGATTGATAGAATTTATTGGATTCTTTTTGCCACATTTTGAATTCAATGTACATTTTTTAAATATATAAAAGAGAACATCTTTTGACATTACAAACATTATGCATTTATTTATTTGTGTACTTTTTGATGTGAAAACATTGAAATATTTTTATATTACGATGAAAAAATTCTCAAACTTTGAAATTCATGAAAAATTGTAAATTTGTCAGGAAAAACTGGAGAATTTGAAATCAAGTCAAAAATCGATAATAAAATTATGTAGTCAATAAATGTGTTCAATATACATGAGTATAATTTGAATGATAGTAAGTATTGTGAACTATCTATTAGAATAAATCTTTATTAAAGGACTGGAGTTCACTTGCTTAATTCATGGAAAAATATTTATAATGTTTTAAGAGGATTAATTAATAGAGATTAATATGCAACAATTCTCTTGATATTCTTGACAAAATATTTTTATAAACTACTTTTGAGAGCACAAGTGAAAATGCAGTTTTCATCACTTTTCTTTTCATTATTAAAAGAAGCTGGGAAAACTTCATATTCTGTTATTGATGTAATTTTGAAAATTTAAGATAATCTGTTAACCACAAAATAAAAAAAGTAGTAAAAGTATGCGTGATCTCGCAAGGTCTAAAACCAAACAAAATTAAATTTGAGTATTCTGAAGCAAATATTAGAATTAGGAAAAATTCTTATTTAATTATGCAAATACCAGGTCAGTTAATTTCCATCCTTCACAATTTCTTTTTATTGTGAAATTTGAAAAATGGAAGGACAAAATGAAATGGATTATAGTAGTCTTTTACAGGTTTTCTTAATGTTTCATTTTAGGGATTTTATAGTGACTGTAAATTTAAATTTTTTATTCATATTTCAAGCTTTGGATTTATTATTAATGAATATAAGTAAAATATTAATATTTGTGTCTTCTAAAAATTTAGATTTTCTTACTGCATATTTTTGATATATTTCTATGTTAACGTTTTGAAAGCTATAGGTTTCCCAACATTTGTGTTTCAATCTTTATTTAGCTTAACAAATGTTTTGAAAATATCAGTTAATAAACTTCAATCAAATTTTTTGTTCTTTTATCAAATTTTGAGTTTTTTTAAAAAAAAAACTCGTCAATTTTATATAAGAATGTAATTTCTCTGATATTTATATAAGAAACAAACAAAAATTTTACCATCTACTGTTTAATGAAATCACATACAAATTATTGTGTGCAAAATAGTGTTAATAGTGAAAGTAAATTAATCACAAATTTATAATTCATTGGTGTTTTATATAATTAAATATTTCAATTTTAAATTGACTATAATTATTTAAGAACAATATGAATTATTTTAATAAAAATTGCCTAAAAATTTAAGTCTTGGTTTAATTAGCCACTGCATACAGAAAATAAAGTGTAGCTCGTCAAATTATTCTAATATCCCTTTTAAATTTGTCTGCAATATTTAGATTTTTATAATGAAAGAATTTGTGTGCATGTATTATCAATATTTGTAGCTAGTTTAGTTTTATCATAGCAATCAATACAGTAATGTATTTATTACATTTTTCATTAAATTCTAACTGTCACTTGTACAGAATGTCAGCTTTCGAACAGTTTGATTCACTTTTGCTTACTATATTACAGGCGAGTGCAACCTCTAATACCACCACGAATACCGGAGAGACCTCAGACAGGAAGTTTAATATAGTTAACAGAACATGAGTAAAACATCTGGGATTTCACCTATGTGCAAGCATTCCGAGACAGATTTCTCACGTTTCCATGATTCTTGCATGACGATTTTAATATTAACTCTACAAACGATTGCACAGCAGTAAGTGATGTTCCAAAGGGTTTTATGAACTTGTTTTAACTTAAAATTTTTGTTTGAAAAAAGAAATACCTTTGTGAAAGTCCAAGTACTGCTGGATGGTACCCTGAGCTTTAAATATTACATTTGATATTTTTGTACAAAGAACTTGTGTGATACTTTGCTTGTAAGCAAAATATGTATAAATTATTTATTTTTGTTAGTATTGATTGTGTTTACAAATAAAAATATCTGATTTATCGCATTTTTTTTAAATTATATTTTCCATTTAACATTCAAAGTGTGTATGCATGTGTGTTACTCATTTTATGTTTAAAGAACACATTTTATATTATTCGTGTATGGTGTGAAGAAAATTATCTTGTGAAATTCGAGTCCTTGTTGATGCGGTAAAATCAGTGTTTCATTGTATGTCCTCAATTACCAAATGTAAAAATGGTATGTGTGTGTGGACTTGAATAATATTGTTAATTAATATTTAACAAATTCTGTTATAATTTTACTTCTTTTAAGTTTAAAATTGTTTTTTTTTATTTTTAAATTATAATTTATCATCTAATTAAATAAATAAAAAATTTTAAGTAAACTAAATTAATTAAATCAATTTTGTGTTAAATTTTTGAAGAATTTCAAACTTAGATATTTAAAAAAAAAAGTTTTTTTTTAATAATTTTTAGTTTACTTCAAAATTAGTTTTATTGAATGGTAAAAATATTCCTTGTTTAAAAATTTACTCCCTTCTGGTGATAGAGGTACTTTTTCTATTACTACTGTAGTTATAACAAGTACAATTTAAATTTTGCTTGTATATAATTTTTAAATTAATTACTGTACTAAGTTCTATCCAATTATAGGTTTCACATATGCTTCATTTATAATTATTTTTAAATAAATAAAGAAAGAAATCAAAATTTTTTTAAACTGAAAATTTAGGAAAAAAAGTTTTCTTCTAAAACGAATATTTTCAATACATTATACAGGGGTGTTTGTGCTCCGGTAAAACCCCGGAATTCCGGGGATTTTGAACTTCGATACCCGGAAATTCCAGGGATCATCGTTCAAAAGGAAGTAGGAATAATAATGAATTATTTATTTTGATCTGGGTAATTTTGTTTGCTTTGAAAGCAGAAAACGCAATAATTAGGTCATTCAATACTTCATAATTGTAATTTTTCATTTCTCCCCTCCCCCTTCTCGAAACTCCAAAATGTCAATAGTAAGTCCGTAATAGTTTCCGGGGATTTTTTGGGGTCCCACAAACACCCCTGATAATGTGTTACTCTCAGAGGTGTTGCAAGTTAGATGCGACTATGCCAGATCTGTGCACCGGTTACAATTTCTGAAAGGATGACAGAAAGGACTGGTTTCGTTTCAGTAAAATAATATGTAAGTTAATTAACTTTACATTCACTTATTGCTGTATGATGTGATGTACTGCAGTGATTTAATATGGTATGCTGCGGCACTGAGGAAAAGGTGTTTCTTTCTCATTTGTTTTGAACTATTTCCATTATAAAGGAATAACTTGATCATTGCCTTTATCTTCATTTGTCCATGTTCCTTTCTACAAGATGATAATTGTAACCTGAAATATAGTTATGAGAATGTTATAAAAAGTAATGTAGATATAGTTAGTTCCTTGAGCATGGAAAAGCATATCTCCCTGGAACCAGGGGGTACGCGTACCTTCCTGGGGCTTGAGACGAAGTCTAGAGCCATGTCAATGGCGATTAGTTCAGAGGCAAAAACTGAGCAGTTATCGGAATTCCTATGTTTAAGAAAAATTACTTTTCTACCTAATTTGGCAACAGAACCACTCCCCCTCTTACTAGCCTCTATATAAATCTGGGATGCCTCAGCAGGGGTAATGTCAATTACATCAAGAGCAGCCTGTCTCAAATATTCTGGGTGATGGGAAGATTTATTGGTATGAGTGAATAATTCAGCATGGAAATATACTCCCGACAAAGAAACTGTGCGAGATGCAACAGGCCTAAATGAATTAAATTCAACAGAAGGTTTCAACACATCAAGTTTTTCGACTTGACTAAGGGGATTTTTAGTCTTTGGTTATTTTGCCATCCACACACAAAACTTGCGGTATGGTTTTGATTTCCGTAGCTCAAGAGCTTGCTGAAATATTTTGTAAGATTCGGGATACATCTAAACCGCAGAAGCTTTAAATCACCCTCATAAAGGACAATGTTAGTAGGCGTACTTTACGAAATCCAGTAATTAAACGCATTGCAACCAGTTATACTCTTTCTAGCTTTTGGAGATTTGCATCTGAGGCGACCTGATATATCTGGTACCCATACTCAAGAATGGATCTGATTAATGTAATCTAAGTCATCTTTAATGTCTTGGCATCAGCGCCTCAATCACATCCGGAGATAAATTTCAAAATAATAAGTCTCTTTCTGGACTTGTTTACTAGCGAGTCGATGTGCTTGTTACATGTAATTTCAGAGTCAAGCACGAAGCCAAGATATTTGGGATTTCTCTCACACTGCAAATGAGAAAGTCCATTGAGAAAGTTATTAGGTTTATAGCAATATAAGTGTTTGTTGGTTGTAAAGAATCCGGTTTTTCGCAGCAAAGCTCTGAATATTTTGTAGTGATATATTTATTCTGGATTCTACTATATTAATATCAGACCCACTATTCCATAGAACTATGTCATCAGCAAATACATCAATCCCTCAATCTTCAGTAATCATTGATTCTGTACCAGAAATTACTAACTCTAATTCAGAATACAAAAACCTCAATTATTTTCTAATGAAAGGAAACATGTATAACACAAATCATAAGTCACCTGTTAGCATACAATACGTGAATCATTTCGAAACAAAAATTATCTATTTATTTCATTGATCTTTGCGGTAATTATTTTATGAGAAATATAAATAAAATTTATATTTGAGTCTTGAGTAACATAATTTTGAATTTCAATTTTCGAAATTTTTATTTAAAATAAAATCATTAACAGAATATATATTTAAGTATAAAACTTATAATAAATAAGTAAAATTTAAAAGAAAAAAACTAACATCTCTTATTATTCAAATCACAAAAAGTAATATCTATTTCGGGATATTATTCTAAAAGAACTTGCTATGTGTGTGGATTCCTTTGAAAAAGGGCACTGGCTAAACTTAAATCTTTCTACATTTCAAGCAGTTTTGATAACTGCAGATTTAGCTAAAGAAATATAGAACCTCGTTATTAACAAAATGATAAATATTATTTAAATGTTGAGTTTTTCCTATATTGCTCACGAAAGACGTTTGTCGATTATTAAATACGAATAAAAAAATTAAAAAAAAATAGGGATTAAAATTTTTCATTTTATTTCATTCAATCCTTCAGGTATCAATCTTTTTCAATAAAAACTTTTGGCAGAAGATATCATAATTCATTATTGTAGATCTAAAATTGGTGGAGGAAAAAAAATTTTTTTTTTTTTTTTTAAAGTTTGTAATTGAACTGCATTTAATAGCAATATACAGGGGTGTTTGTGCTCCGGGAAACCCCGGAATTCCGGGGATTTTGAAATTCGATACCCGGAAATTCCGGATATCGTCGTTCAAAAGGAAGTAGGAATAATAATGAATTATTTATTTTGATCTGGGTAATTTTGTTTCCTTTGAAAGCAAAAAACGCAATAATTACGTCATTCAATACTTCATAATTGTAATTTTTCATTTCTCCCCCCTTCTCGAAGCTCCAAAATGTCGATAGTAAGTCCGTAATAGTTTCCGGGGATTTTTGGGTCCCACAAACACCCCTGATAATGTGTTACTCTCAGAGGTGTTGCAAGTTAGATGCGACTATGCCAGATCTGTGCACCGGTTACAATTTCTGAAAGGTTGACAGAAAGGACTGGTTTCGTTTCAGTAAAATAATATGTAAGTTAATTAACTTTACATTCACTTATTGCTGTATGATGTGATGTACTGCAGTGATTTAATATGGTATGCTGCTGCACTGAGGAAAAGGTGTTTCTTTCTCATTTGTTTTGAACTATTTCCATTATAAAGGAATAACTTGATCATTGCCTTTATCTTCATTTGTCCATGTTCCTTTCTACAAGATGATAATTGTAACCTGAAATATAGTTGTGAGAATGTTATAAAAAGTAATGTAGATATAGTTAGTTCCTTGAGCATGGAAAAGCATATCTCCCTGGAACCAGGGGGTACGCGTACCTTCCTGGGGCTTGAGCAGCCACCAGGCGCGTCGGCAGGTGGTGGATAGCCGAATGTCCTGTAGGAATGACAGGATAGCCTTGAATATAGAATCAGAGGCCGTGAACCAGCTCCCGTAAACCCTGGTGTTTGCGACCCGTGCCTAAGGTTATTTGGCACCGCGGTAATGGTGTCTTAACGGAGCCTCTAGTTGCCTGGCGAACTTCTAGAGTAATTTGCCTTGCCCAGTAACTCAGGCAATGCAGGGTGGACTTATATTACCTGAGTTTATCAATTGTTATCTTGTGGCTGAAAAGACACAAGAAATAACAAACCTTTCTGCATTTGCAGGTGAAGCCTCTGAAGTAGACCTTGCTGAAAAAGACAAGGGAACTCAGGGGCAGCAATGAATCCTTCACTTGAGGTAGAAATGACATCCAAACCATCTTCTTCTGGTAAGTCAGGAAGCTATCCCTAGCATGACTGACTTTCTGAGCAGATGGGACTGTTTCAGCAAGACCCTATCTGTTGGAAATGTCATACGCAAGAGGAATCGGCAGAGCATATCATTTACGAATGCAAAGTTCTTGCCCTCCCTAGATTAACTTCTTTAGGTATCATCCATACTAGAGAGTTACACCTAGACTCCATTAAAGGGTTATCGGACTTTATTAATAAAATGGCTAACCCAAGCAACTGGAACTAGGAAACATTGGGTTTGGAGTTAATGGTACAAAATGCTGATAAAAGCAGAGGTGCCCAATGACATACAAACCCAATTCTAAGAAGAAGAAGAAGAACTATATCTCCTTATTTTCAGGGGAAGTAACTAAATCTCCTTATTTTACAATAAAAATATTTTCCTAAGAAAAAAGTTAGCACATAAAGTAAAAAACATCAATTTCGTAATAATAAACATGTTATTAATAAAACAGAATATTAACTATAAAAGCTTTTAAAAATTCATTACAGCATACACACTATATCCAGGTATGCCATGAAATAAATTTTAGTTATAATATTGCATCTATGAAAAGGATAAACTAATTTTTTTTATTAAATATTTTTTTAATATTTGAATAAATACTTTTTTGTAAACAGCATCAAATTAAATTCTATTTTGTTTAAATTTTAAAATCTTTATTTTTAAAGTGAAAATCATAAATTGAAACTGCCTTATACTGGATCTGGAATCCTTCTTTCAATCATTATTTAGAAATTCATAATGTAGAAAAAAATTAAAGGAAGAGTAAAAGATTTAAGAACTTTAACATCTTGAAACATTTAAATTTCATATTTTGTTCAAGATTTGTTGAAAAAAATTTTATATAAACGAAAATTACTTAATTTTTTCTGAAAAAATTTCTAAAATATTCGATTTGTCACTTCCACTTTTATGCATTTGAGATGATTTTTCATTTTAGATTAAAATGTTATTTATCAAATTTTTTATATGGAAATTTTTGTATTTAATAATTTGGTTGCTTCCAAAAAGGTAAACTCATGAGATAATTTATATGTAAAATAGAAATTCACAATGTTTCATGGTTGAGTTCTCTAATTTTTCTCTTATTTTTCTGCTTGTCTAAGACCAGATATCTATGTAAGATTACAATTGTTGCAAGATTTTAAAAAAATCGTCTGATAATTGAATTAAAATTATAATGTTTCAGAAATATTTTATCAGAATGACTTCTAATATTTATAGTTGTCATTGAATGACATTTGAAAACAATAACAAAAAAAGTCAAACTCAGGCTGTCAATGGAAAATACAAATCGTTTTTCTAAGGTAAGTGGTTAGGAGTTCTAACTTTTTTCTCATTTACGACAATTTCTCCTAAGCACTTTGCTTGATCTTTTTATTAAAAGTATTCCTGTTTTATCTCTTTCCATCTGATCTGTAAGTACAATTTTAATTTTTTCTCCTTGCTCGTACAATTCCAGAAACTGAGATTTTGTGTAAATTTATCGCTCATAACTGTTTCTTGAGGTAATACTTGTGTTATGATACATTCTAAATGGATGAAAACACAAAGCTGATGAGTCATTTAGATCGTCCCCACTGGCAAAAAAAATTATTTCCTTGAATATAATTGATTATGGAGATGAACACTAATGAAATAATTGATTATTGTCCGAATGTGGAGTGAAAATTTTCTTGATTTTGTTATGAATCAAGAAATGGAGTAATTCTAAAACGCACCTTTCATTTGAAAACAGATTTAACAGTTAAGGAACGAATTAAAACTATATTAATTCTTTCCTTAACGCAAATCACCATAGATTTTCTCCCAAATAGTGGCTGACATCATTCACTTGTATCAGCCTGTTTCTTTAAAAAGTTTACTGTGTGACAATAGATATTGCAAAAGCTTATGATTCGGTATGGCTTGTTGACTTGGTTTTTAAATAAAAATCAATAATTGATTATTGATGTTCAATGGAATCTGAACCGAAACTTCCAAGTTAAAGTGAGAGATGAGTAATCTAACCTAATGACCACCCAAACGGGCGTTTCTCAAGGGAATGTTTTATCACATTTTCTTTTTTACCGTTTACATGGCAGATGTATATAAAATAATCCCTGATCATGTTGAGTATCTTATTTATGCCAGTCACATATTTCAAAAGGCCATACTAATGGCTCATTTTTTATTTTCAAAATTTCTATGCTTTATTATGTCTTAGTTTGTTTCTGAATATTAGAAGTATTATCCATTGTATGTGTATGTATATACTACTATACTGACTTTTGCTTTATAAAGAATTTAATTTCATGATGCAGAAATTAATTTTTATTATCCATGTACTAAATAATCCGCATGTCTCTTTTACGATTTTTTTACATTTATGTGGTCTCAGTTACCAGAGTCGTGTTTATTTAATTCAATTAAACTCAAAGAAAAATTATTACTTCTCAGGTTCTTGGAAGTGGAAGATTACATATAAAGATAGAATCACATCTTCATTTCTCTGAAACCGGGAATCGAATTATATAAATTACTTCAATTTGATTTTTTATCAACGATTAAATTTTGTCGTTTGTTTAATTTTTTTTTCAAAAGAAATAAACGAATTTATGATAAATAGAATGATGGTGAGTTTGAATTTTAACTGACAGTTTCTGCATTTATAACTTCCTATGAATCGTGTTGATTGTTTATTTCCTAGTATTCTATTTAAGAAAAAAAGGCTTTTATTGATTAAATTAAGCGCTGGAATATACTAGGCTACACCAGTTAGAATTTTTAAAGTGAATTCTTTAGTGGAAAATTATTTACCTAAATGAAGCTGCTTTATATTATATAGAACTGATTTTTAACACAATATTCTTAATTTATCAGTCATAATATTTTGCCATAAACATAGGTAGTTTATATTATGATCATATTTGTTATTGTTATTTTCTGATTATATCATATTTGTATAGACATGGTATTCGATCTCACTTTCGTAGTTTCTACATTTTCATTGCAGAATTTTGTAATTTTGCGAAACTGTTATTCCAGCACAAGCTTGTATTGTAACTTCTGAAGTAAAGAAATTTCGCAACCGGGGTTGCTTCGTTAAACAGATAAAAGAATTATTTTGACATCTTGAAACCTTTTTTCTTTTTTATTTTATGATTATATTCTGTTTTGACACTCAGTTAATTTCAGAGTTGTACCAGTTATCTTCTAATCTGTCCATGAGCAAAAGAAAATAGCCCTTGATAATTGGTGCATAAAAGGTTTCATTGAAAATAATTGTGTTAAAATTTGAGGAGCGATTACGAACTCTTTAGCATTAAATCAAATAAAAAATTATATACATTCACATTAACAAGAATTAATTTGAAAATTCACAATATTCAGATATCTACAACATTCTGGAATGACATTATCTTTACTGACGAATTCTGCTTCAACCTGTAATACCACGGTGTTCGAATTTGTGTTTAAAGACACCATAGTAAAGGACTGCGGAACTATAGCATCAATCATCGATACTCTGATCATGCCCCGTGAATCATGGTGTGGGGTGATAATGAATTTCACTCTCATATCCCTATTGTGCGCATTGCTGGTAAACTGAACAGCCATCTCTATATTTCTGAGGTATTAGAACCCCATGGTTCTTTCATTTCAGAATACTTCTTATTCTTACTAATCCCTCTCATCTGAAATCAGATTAGATCCATGAGGTCGTCCGCTTATAATTTCAAAACCGGGCTCCTTAAGGAGATCTTCAAGCAGTAGACCAGCGCAGTCTAAATGATGTTTGGGACTGGCCTTTTCAATGTGGCATTTGGTGCAAACTAGGAAGGTCTTGGTGCCATTAGAAAATCAAAGGGTTTTTAAATGCCCAGTGCACAGTCGAACCAAAGGTTTGATCTCTCCTGTCACCGACAAAGCTAATCCATGTACCAGGACTCTTATATACCATGAGTGTTCTAATGGATGCCTCCAAGAGATGTTTATTGAGGCCTTGCTTAATGAGTACTGCTCAAGGTGGGTTAATGGAATCTCCTCCGTAAATGGCATGGCAGTTCCCTCTTTTGCCAATCCATCTGCCATTTCATTGTATTTTAAAATGATATGGGATGGTATCCATTGAAGATGTAGGCTAGGAGAGGGTCCCGAACATTTCAATAATGCCAATCCCTTTCTGATATATTATCAGTCTCCAATTTTTTAGATATTGGACGGCGCTTTTGCTGTCCGAAAATATCCAGATCTCACCCGATAAATGTCGTCTAGAGCCATGTCAATGACGATTAGTTCAGAGGCAAAAACTGAGCAGTTATCGGAATTCCTACGTTTAAGAAAAATTACTTTTCTACCTAATTTGGCAACAGCCCCACTTCCAGTACAACCATCCCTCTTACTAGCCTCTATACAAATCTGGGATACCTCAGCAGGGATACTGTCAATTACATCAAGAGCAGCCTGTCTCAAATATTCTGGGTGATGGGAAGATTTATTGGTATGAGTGAATAATTCAGCATGGAAATGTACTCCCGACAAAGAAACTACGGGAGATGCAACAGGCCTAAATGAATTAAATTCAACAGAAGGTTTCAACAGATCAAGTTTTTAGGCTTGACTAAGGGGACTTTTAGTCTTTGGTTATTTTGCCATCCACAGACAAAACTTGAGGTATGGTTTTGATTTCCATAGCTCAAGAGCTTGCTGAAATATTTTGTAAGATTTGGGATACATCTAAACCGCAGAGGCTTCAAATCAGCCTCATAAAGGACAATGTTAGTAGGCGTACTTTTACGAAATCCAGTAATTAAACGCATTGCATCCAGTTGTACTCTTTCTAGCTTTTGGAGATTTGTATCTGAGGCGACCTGATATATCTGGTACCCATATTCAAGAATGGATCTGATTAATGTAATGTAGGTAAACTTTAATGTTTTGGCATCAGCGCCTCAATCACATCCGGAGATAAATTTCAAAATAATAAGTCTCTTTCTGGCCTTGTTTACTAGCGAGTCGATGTGCTTGTTGCATGTAATTTCAGAGTCAAGCACGAAGCCAAGATGTTTGGGATTTCTCTCACACTGCAAATGAGAAAGTCCATTGAGAAAGATATTAGGTTTATAGCAATATAAGTGTTTGTTGGTTGTAAAGAATCCGGTTTTTCGCAGCAAAGCTCTGAATATTTTATAGTGATATATTTATTCTGGATTCTACTATATTAATATCAGACCCACTATTCCATAGAACTGTGTCAACAGCAAATAGATCAATCCTTCAATCTTCAGTAATCATTGGTTCTGTACCAGAAATTACTAACTCTAATTCAGAATACAAAAACCTCAATTATTTTCTAATGAAAGGAAACACGTATAAACCAAATCATAAGTCACCTGTTAGCATACAATACCTGATCATTTCAGGTATTGTATGACTCTTATATACCTGTATACAAATAGATATCTTATATACAAATAGAAAACAAAAATTATCTATTTGTTTCATTGATTTTTAGCGGTAATTATTTTATGAGAAATATAAATAAAATTTATATTTGAGTCTTGAGTAACATAATTTTGAATTTCAATTTTCGAAATTTTTATTTAAAATAATATTAACAGAATATATATTTAAGTATAAAAATTATAATAAATAAATAAAATTTAAAAGAAAAAAACTAACATCTCTTATTATTCAAATCACAAAAAATAATATCAGTTTCGGGATATTATTCTAAAAGAACTTGCTATGTGTGTGGGATTCCTTTGAAAAAAGGCACTGGCTAAACTTAAATCTTTCTACATTTCAAGCAGTTTTGATAACTGCAGATTTAGCTAAAGAAATAAAGAACCTCGTTTTTAACAAAATGATAAATATTATTTAAATGTTGAGTTTTTCCCTATATTGCTCACGAAAAACGTTTTCGATTATTAAATACGAATAAAAAAAATAGGAATTAAAATTTTTCATTTTATTTCATTCATTCCTTCAGGTATCAATCTTTTTTAATAAAAACTTTGTCAGAAAATACCATAATTCATTATTGTAGATCTAAAGTTGTAAAAGGAATTTTTTTTTTTTTTGAAGTTTGTAATTGAACTGCATTTAATAGCAATATACAGGGGTGTTTGTGCTCCTGGGAAACCCCGGAATTCCGGGGATTTTGAACTTCGATACCCGGAAATTCCGGGGATCGTCGTTCAAAAGGAAGTAGGAATAATAATGAATTATTTATTTTGAGCTGGGTAATTTTGTTTGCTTTGAAAGCAGAAAACGCAATAATTAGGTCATTCAATACTTCATAATTGTAATTTTCCATTTCTCCTGCCCCTTCTCGAAACTCCAAAATGTCGGTAGTAAATCCGTAAAAGTTTCCGGGGATTTTTTGGGGTCCCACAAACACCCCTGAATATAATTATTGTCATTTCCTGAATCCCCAGATAATATAATTTAAAAAGATATTACAAAATAAGAGCGTACAAACTTAAGCTCTATAAAAGTTAAACAGGAAGGTATTCTCAAATTTCACGACGAGCAAACTCAGAAATCTCATTTCCAACAATAACAGATTCATTCACAAAATGTCAAGAATTTTTAACTGATGAAACAGATAAAAAAAAAATAAATAAATATTACTGTACTTGTTCCCAACAAATCATGCAAAAGGTTGAAGGATATCAAAAGTTATTGCAAGTGTAAAGTTAAATTAAAAAGGATATCTGTGATGTTCATCACTAAACTGCTTTTAATAGCAGCATGAAAAGATCCTCCATTTCGATTAATCATCCACGCATCGAATTGCTTGAATGGTAAAACAGAAGAAAATTTTAAACCCTTGAAATATTTTATCTTCGCGGATTGTATCGTAATAATAATAAAAAAATTATATTTGAATTATTTTTAATATTTGAAAGTGCTTGTGCTCAAAGTCATTCGGAACTAAAATTTAATTGTTTGAGTCATGCTTTTACGCGCTATAATATTTTGTGGTTACCCCTCTTCAAACTTCCTTATCATTAAAAAATAAAATGGCGTAGAAATTGCTCTTAGCATCATTATATCAGCACATGATAGTCTTTAGATGAGCATTATCGAATCTATAAACTTTCAGATTTGTTTGACCATGATTCTTCCTCCATGCTTTTGACTGTTAAAAAATTTGTAGTATCTGGCGAGTGTTTGGCGATCAACAAACTGCACTTGGCGTTGTTTGCATTTCTTTCGAGAGCGGTTGCCATATTTTAGAATAGTATCGACGGAGCGAGGTCCGCAAGAGATCGCAATATTCACAAGACCTTAAGAGCACAAGAGTTAAAAATGAAACTTTGACTACGCATGCGCTGAAATCTCCGAACGAAACGCGTTCGGCTTATTCTATTTAAAAAAAACCGAACTCCAGCTTATCCGAATGCTCACGTAAAAGTGCAGGTTGTTGCATTGGCATCCCCCCCCCCTGCGTATGTCTTAATTACAATTTATTTTTTTAAAATTACGGGAATCTTTAAATATATATGATATAGCTTTGGTGGGGCTTAGGAATACGAAGTAGCTTCATATATTTTTTATTTTTAATACTTTTTCACACCAGTATCTTTCATTAATCACCAGACATTCTTTTTTTAAAGAAAAAAAACTTTTTTTAAATTTTTATTAGTTATATATCGTTTGATTTAATATGTTTAAATGGAAGAACATTTAGATTATATACGAGCACTTTAATGAAAATGTTTTCTTCCCTACTGGGGTAGAAACGATTTGTTTATTTCAATATACAGCTTGAGTAAAAAAATCATTGATTATTGTATCGTTATTTGAAAATATTAGTCCATTGAATGTATATTTCATAATTTTAATAAAATACTAACTTTGATGACTGCGAAAGAAAAAAATTATATTTTACTCATCAAAGTTAGTACTTTAATAAAGTGATCTTATCTTTAATAAAATGATCAAGGTATCACTATCAAGAAAGGTAACTGAAAAAGTCTACTGCTTTATTTGTAGGAAATATTTGGATTTATTGATTTGCATACATTTTCCTAATGTCTTTTGTAACGTACTTTTTAAGTGGGGTGAGATGTTTTTCTAAGATTTGCTTTGTTTTTGCTGTTTAATGTTTGTTTGTAAGTAAATAAATGTGTTGTACGGAAATTGGAGATCTTTAATTTCTCGGCCATTCTGTACATCACAAAATTATAATTTTGAAAACTACCTTATTTTAAAAATATTTTAAATCTTTATAAACTAAACATGCTATTTACAATTTAATTAAGAATTCCAAATTCTGTCTTATTAATTTATAAATTAAATAGGTTTTACTCGAATATTTATCTATCAATATATGCATATAGGAAATAGAATATTATGTTAATAGCATGGTAATTTCTTCTTTAAATGGATAAAATAACATTCTGAATTAAGTTATGATAAAAAAAATAGCTTACAATAAATTTCCAAGTTTTCAATTGCCTTTGATAAAAGTCAAAGTACATAACTTACTGAATAAGTCTGACGAATTTTTATTAAAAATAGCTGAAATATTTCTCGACTTTTCTTCAATTAAAATATCTAACGTCTATTTCAATTTATTAGCATATAGCTGATCAATCAGCTTTGATAAATTATTAAAAAATATTATTTCGTAAGAGACAACTTTGCATTGAATACATTTTTAAATCATTAAAAAAAATTTTTCTCTAAATAATCTTCATATTATGCAAAGCACATGAAAAAAAGAAATTAAGAATTTAATTTAAAAATTATTAAATTTATTTTATCGGAAATATTATAAGAGTCACGAATATGTGACTTCATTCAAATGAATAATAAAACAAATTTTAAGTTATAAATTTTAAAATTTCCTTAAATTTATAGGAAGAAAAACATTTTCTAAAATATTTGAGTTCTTGTTATCGTAATATACAAATTTTTAAATTCATATTTTTTTACATTTTAGTTCAACTAATTTCTTAGACCATTAGATATAAAACTGCACACATTTTACCCTTTATTTTATTTTTTAATATCTAACATTAAAACACAGTTTTCAAAAGGGATATTAATCACAAATAACTGAATTGAAAATATGGTGTTTTATATATATATATATATATATATATATATATATATATATATATATATATATATATATATATTATTCTAAAAATGCTAACAAATCGAATAAAAAACATTTAACCTAATTGCTTACGAAGAAATACTTATTAATGCAAATTTAAAAATATGTAATATGTTGAAATTTTTTACATTTTTTCATTATTGATAAAACTTATATGTTACTTCAAAACACAAAAATAGGCGAAGAAACAATGTGATTTTACATATTTTTCTATGTAATCACACTTTACTGCTTAATACTTCTAAGTATTAGGTTGGTGCGTATGAAATGTCGGATTCTTAAGTGATTGTATAAAACTGCATATCTTTCTTCAAAAGCTGTTAATTCAATCAAAGTATGCTCCATTCGCTTCAATACACTTCTCCCAACGAGATTTTAAAGCGTAGATGCCTGTCTTAAAAAAATTTTGGTCTTTAGAATTAATAAACTCTGATATCGAGTTTTTTAGACTGTCTTCATTTTCATAGTGTTTGCCCCTTAAAAACAGCTCTAAATGCTTGAAAAAATGAAAATCGGTCGGCGAGAGATCCGGTGAATATGGTGGATGCTGCAATGATGAGCATACGTTTAACCGATCCAGCTTATTTCGCTCTGTCAGTGCGTGCGGTACCCACTTGTCCATCTTCTTAACCTTGCCAATCTCAGAAAGGTGTCTCAATATCGTTGTATGGTCAACTTTCATCCTGATAGCAAGTTCCCTCGTGGATACGGCTGGATCCGCTTCCACTAGAGCCTTCAGGTCATCATTCTTCACAGACGTTGATTGGATCCCAAGATGTGAACTTTCATAAAAATCAAATCTGGATATACCAATACGGACTTTACAAACATGCATTCATCAGCAGTCAAGAACTACGGGGTAAGTGCTCCCAATTTGGATATTGTTTAATTTCAAATTGTTCTTTGCATGATGATAATGGTAATAATAATGTATGTAGTAATTCCGATACTGATATTGATAATGATATTTCAACTCATAAAATTCTTAAAACTAGTATTAAATCTAAAAATCTTAAATCTAAAAGAAACGTAATCAAATTATCTAAAAGTAAAAATAAATGGTCAGTGTTAAATGCAAATGATGCTAAAAATAGTTCTAAATTACAAAATAGCAAATCTAAACTTGTAAAATCTTATGACTCTGATGATCATTTATCAGACAGCATTAACAAAATAGATTGTAATATAGATAATGCTATTGCTACTAATGAGTGCAATGATTCTAATTCTGTTATTGTCGGTAATGTAAATTCTATGATAAATGTAAACAATTGTAGCGTAAACAATCATATGCAAAATATTAATAATACGACTAATACTGTATCTATTGATAACAATATGTGTAATGACAATACTACTGTAAATAACTCATGGTCATATGTAAACAATGTTATGTATAGCTCCTCCCAATTACCAACTACTAGTAAAGATGTAATTATGTATAACACCCCAACTAAAAATAAGAGAGCTCTAACTAACAATAGTGATGAGGAGGGTTTTATTAGACCCAGAAAAACGGCAAATATTAAAATTACCACTCCCAATCCACAAACTAACACAATTAATAAATTCTCTGTTTTAAGTAATATGCAAACTGAAATTCGCGACAATGCTGACAGTAGTCAGCCAACTACCGCTTCTCCCAGAAACTCCATTCCCCCTATTCTGATCAAACTTAAAAGTAATTTCACTGAACTCTTAAACGATCTTAAAATAAATTGCGACAAAAATATTAAAGCAAAACTATCAGGAGAATTTCTCAAAGTATTTCCAGCCTCCTCGGAAATGCACAGAAAAGTAACAAAATATTTATTGGAAAATCAAATCGAATGCTTAGTAATTAAAAACCGTCTTGAAAAACCCATTAAGGTTGTTATTAAAGGCTTACCCCGCACCACCCCCCTGAACTAATAAAGAAAGAGCTGACTAACAAAGGCTTTGATGTAGCCGCAGTAGCAGTCATGAGAAAACACAGGGTCAAAGAACCCATTCCCTGCTTTTTAATCACCCTAAACTCTAATGAAGTAGCCTCCAAAATTCACGATGTCAAAGAAATAATGAATTTAATTATCAGAGTCGAAACATACATTAATAATAGACCTACGCAGTGCTATAATTGCCAAGGGTATGGACATAACTCTGCAATTTGTCATTTAAAACCGAACTGCGTGAAGTGTGGTGAAAAACACACAACTAAAGATTGCCCCCATAAAAAAATAGATTCCCCAAAATGTTGTAACTGTGGCAATTCACATACCGCCTCATACGCAGGCTGCCCTGCGAATCCAGCTAATAAAAACAAAAAATCGCAATCAACAATTACAAAATCTGCAAATTCAATTAAAAAAATTTTTCCTTTGCGCAAGCTACTGCACAAAATATTACACCACAGCCCCAAAGCAACACTATTCCTACTCCCAACCTACCTAACTTAGGACAAATTGAAAACATTCATACTATTCTTCAACTGTTTAAAGAAATTAATATAATATTTAAAGCTTATCCTGCACTGTTACAGGCAGTACCTCTTCTAGAGAAGACCATCCATCCAACAGATAAAGTCAACATTTTATTAAAAGCTCTTAGTTTAAATGAAACTAACAATGATAATTAAAAAATTCGAAAATATGAAAATTATGATATGGAACGCAAATGGTTTGCACAATAAACTTCCGGAATTTAAAACATTTATAACGAAAAACAATCCTGATATTATTTTACTTCAGGAGACCCACCTTGTTAAGACTCATAACCTCAATGTACCTAACTATAATATCTATAGAAACGACCGCACCGTTCGCCAGGGAGGTACGGCCATTCTAATCAAAACAAAGATCAGCCATACACATATTCCCACACCTAAATTGCACTTTGCTGAAGCGACAATTATCAAACTACACTTCTCCAACAGCTCTGACATTACAGTGGCATCACTCTACATCCCCCCACCTCCAATTCTTCACTTCTTTCTGTTGACATTGAAAACCTAGCAGCACTCACTTTTAAGATCATCCTCGCTGGGGACCTCAATGCTAAACACCAGAACTGGGGTTGCAATTATGCAAACAGTACTGGAAAAGTCCTAAACTCCCTTATAAACAATACCGACTTTACCATTTTTAAGCCCGATAAACCCACTCATTTTGGCCCTACACATGCAAATTATATAGATCTAATGCTCTGTAGGGGTATCCAACCTCCCATGAAATTATCAACAATCGAGGAGCTCCCGTCTGATCACTACCCAGTGCTAATTTTCTTCAGCAAAAATAATCAGCAAGAAAGTGATTGGCAAAAAACCTGCCACAATTGGAGTAAGTTTAGAAATAAAATTAACTGTTTAATTCCAGATAAAGCCTTTCAATTAACTGATGACCCATCCCAACTTGAAGAAAATGTTAATAATTTTACTTCTATTATAAATACTGCTCTCAATCACAGTAAATTCACCAAAATGAATCATCAAATAGAATACTTGCCAGACAATATAATTGATTTAATTAAAAAACGAAATAAATTAAGGAAAACTCATAATAGAACCAGATCTCCAGTGATTAAAAATCAAATTAATGCCTTAAAACGAATAATCAAAAATAAAATAGCTTTACATAACCATGACTCATGGAATGCATACCTCACTAATCTCAATGTGGAGGATGGATCCTTCTGGAGAGCAGCTAATAAAAGGAGAAACAACAAGGAGTGTGTCCCCCCACTCATAGATGGCGCCAAAGTAGCACTCACAAATTTTGAAAAAGCGGAATGCTTGGCAAACAGTCTTGAAAAACAATTTCAAGCAAACAACATCAGTAATCCACAAAATGACCAGCAAATTATAAACACAGTAACCAATTTCCTGACTAACAACATTAATAATCAGCCTTTCATTGAAACACCTGCTTCAGAAATTGAAGAAATTATTAAACAACTAAAACCCAAAAAAAGTCCCGGTCATGATAATATCAACAACAAAATTATGAAACAGCTCCCTATTAGAGCAATTTGCTGCCTCTCTGCAATCATCAACAGTATACTGAAAACAAGTCATTTTCCAAAAGTATGGAAAAGGGCAGTTATCATTCCGCTCCACAAGAAGGGTAAAAGCAAAAATCTCCCATCCAATTATAGACCGATCTCTCTTTTGCCGACTATGGCCAAGATTGCCGAAAAAATTATTCTTAATAAATTACTGGCCTTTGATGAGACCAACAAAATTATTATTCCTCAACAATTTGGCTTCCGTAAAAAACTTTCTACCACCCACCAACTACTCAGAGTAGTAGAAAAAATTTCAAAAGGAATCGCGTACAAAAAATCCACGGGAGGAATATTCATTGATATAGAAAAAGCGTTCGATAGAGTTTGGCACCCTGGTCTAATTTACAAACTAATTAAATTCCATTTCCCAACCCAATTAATTACTTTAATTAATAATTACCTCTCCAACCGCTTTTTTACTGTTAGAGTAGGAAAAGATATCTCTCTGGACAGACCCATTCTTGCAGGCGTACCGCAAGGATCCCTGCTGGGTCCTCTCTTATTTAACATCTATATCAATGATATTCCGCAACACCAAAATACTATGCTCTGCTTGTTTGCGGATGATACTGCCGTTTTGTCCACTAGCTCTTTCTACTGGAAAATTCATGCTACCCTTACTGAACACCTCATGGCCATTGAAGAGTGGCTTAATAAGTGGAAAATTAAAATAAATCCAAACAAATCCACTGCTGTCATTTTTACTAGGAAACGTACTCTACCTCCCCAGATTCAACTAAGCGGTTTTTCGGTCCCCTGGTCAAATAAAGTCGAGTACCTCGGTCTTACGTTAGATAAAAAACTTACCTGGAAAGCCCATATTAATAAAATTAAGAGTAAATTTATTTCTGCCAAAACTTCACTCTACCCCTTAATTGCCTACAAATCAAAGCTCTCCATGGCTAACAAGCTATTGATTTATAAATCATACCTTCGCCCTATTATCACCTATGCAGCCCCAATCTGGGGTGGTGCTGCAGAAACGAACCTGAAACTTCTTGAGGGTCAGCAAAGTAAATTTCTTAGACTGATCACTCAATCAGACTTCTACATCAGAAACGAACACATCAGAAGCAATTTGGGTGTCCTTCCCCTATCAAGATACGTCCAATTCCTTGCTTTTCGCTTCTACAACAATCTTTATGAAATTGATAACTCTGAAATTCAAGCAATTGAAAACTACAGTCCCTATGATCTTTCCAATTTCCACAGACCAAGGGCGGTTCTGCGGGCTAAGCCACATTCAAACTTATCTATTTGCCTCCCAAAAAGTAGAAATTAATAATTTCTTCTTCTTATTCTTAAAAAAATATATATATATAAAATAAAATACAGAAAAGGAAAAAAAAATTGTATTTATATATATGCATATATAATAGAATAAAAAAAATATTTTGTCTTTATGTAGTTATATCAATACTGTTACTATGTATATAACTGTAATTTTATTTTATTTTATTTTTCACTCTTGTTTGTAATGTGTATTCAAATTTTTCTTTTTATGTTTATTCAATATCATGCAAAGAACTCTCGTTGGGAGCACTTTAACCTAAGAGTCAAAATATTTTCTTAATCTTTTGTGTTTAAATAACCTTATGTTTTGAAATCATTATGTTAATCTCAACTAAAGTTAGGTGTAGAAAAATTTCTTAGGAACAGAAGGTACATGGCCATTTAGGCTAGGAACCTAACAAACACTAGATCCACTTCTTCACAGACGTTTTGGGTCTTCCGCGCGGCTCATTTTGCAGTGAAAAATCGCCAGTCCGAAATTTTTCGAACCAACGCTGCACTTTCCGATCGTTAACCGTATTCTCCCCAAACGCTTGGTTTATGTTGCGTGCAGCTTTTGCAGCACTATTACCAAGTTTGTACTCATATAAGAAAATGACGCGAATGTCGGCAGAATTCATATCGGCAATAAACTCAAAAGAAATAAAAAAGGGAAGACCTTCGAGAAAACCTATTTTGCTGAAATGAGTCTCTGGCAATGGACAATACGAGTATGAATGAGGTTATGCCAAATACAAAAGTATAACGAAAACAGGGAGGAAAACGTCCGCATGTAAAGAGAATCCGACATTTCATACGCACCAACCTAATATTTACTGACTGTTTCATACACTATCTGGCTTTTAATTAAAAAAAAAATTTTTGCTTGAAAATATTATTCAGTATGAGAAATAGTACACAATTCAGTCATATCATATAGTTGCGTCTTTTATACATATAGGTAAATATTTGAATAGTATTTTTAGTGATATATTTTGTGTGGGGAAAAAATGTATCGCTTACTTATTAGTAGAGCCTTAAGCGAAAAACCAGTAAACGGTATCTCCTCAAATATTAATGTAGAAAAATAAAAAAAATTTCAATCAGTACTTAAAATGCAGAGAGAGATTTCAATATATTGATATATTGATCAATATATTGATTTCACACACAAGGGCCTGCTATTTATTTACAAACTTTCCCTCAACATCAGGCCTCCAATAATAATCTCCAGATCTATCTTCTAATGTCACTTTTCAACCTCTATTTCCAGCCACTCCACTGATTCGAATCAGAAAGAGTGAAGAGCAATAAATTCTTCGAAAGCACCTGGCCCATTCACCAAGTGATTTCAGTTCAAATTGAAAAATTATATTTGTCATGAAGGACTTAATGGCCCTTCACGAAAGCTGTTTGCCTTTTCCATATCATCTTCCAATCAGAACTAATTGATTGTCTGGCTACTATGTTGTTCCTAGGATTCAAACGTAGGAAATCAATCTCATTGACAACTGCAAAGGTGTTAACATCCATTGAAAGTATGGAAGTAACTTAGGGTTTTCAAGCAATAACGGGAATGTTATAATATATTCTTTTTCAAAAGAATGCATATGAAGTTCCTGTTTGATGGTATCTACGGAATAAGTGAGGTTCTCCCTTATTTTGCAAAATTTTAAATGATTTATATCACGCAATCGGCCAAAAGATATTTTCAACAATGATAGGGAATTTCATAAAACTATTCCCGTATATATATATATATATATATATATATATATATATATATATATACATACATACATACATACATGCAAATATATATGGAATGACATGGGAAATCTAGAAAAATATTTTTTTCAAAATGTGCATTTTTTTACAGTTATTTAGGAAATCTCATGGAAACATCTCATTTTATATGAATATTGAGCAATAATTCAAAATGGAGTTAAAATGAAATGGGATTAATTAAAAGAAATATTTCAACGAAAATATAAAAAATAATCTTTTAATATGTATAAACCAGTATTGGTAAGAAATTTTAGCTATTAAAGAAAATGTTTTTCATTGCTTTTCAGTTTTGAAATTAACTTCTTGACCTCTATATCTAACAAGAACGAAGTTTGTTTAATGAAACACTTCAAAGAAAAACATCGAAAAGCGTCTTTTTGTAGTAAAATATTATGAACAAAAAATGTAATTTCATTCAAGTTTCAACAAGTATACCGTTTAAATAAATCATCTAAAAACTATTATTCGTATGATACTCAGCATATATTAATTATTTTATTGTTTCAGAATTCTGCAATCCGGAGATATAAAAACATTAAAAATTTGTTATTTTGATTTTACTCATTGTTCCACAAAATTTTAATTATTTCAAATAGTATTTTCTAAACAGTTTTAACCGAAAAAATGTTTCTTTGTATAATATATTTCATAGTTTGCATTTAAGAAAATGATTATAATATTTAATAGAAAAAATTTTAATAATATTTTCCTTAAAGAACTCTTTATCACACTCCCTTGAAAACATTTTACAGGGGAAAAGTGACAGAAGATTTTTAAAAAACATAACATTTTTCCCCATTATGTTACGGTAGGAAAAGAAAATTTTAATTCTGAATAAATAATAAACATGTGTAAAAATCCATTTAATCATAGCTAGTATTTTATACTTCAAAGGGATTATATTTCACTATATACCTAATTACTCGAAAAGAGAATAAGGATATATTTTTCTCTTTTCAATGTGCTTACTCTATGCAATTTTGCATTATCCGAAGCAGATGAATTATTTTATACAATTGTCTCTTCTTCCTTCATGATGCCAAATCGGATCAATAAGAAGGATATAACAGAATAGGAATTTAATTTTTTGTACACATTTTTTACCAGTTTGTAATTAAATACATGATAAAAAATACTAAAACGAACTAAAAATTTACGCCAAATTTTATATTTTTTTTGTCTTTTCAGTTTGTGGGATGGCCACTGTGAGCGGATAGTACCGATGTGACAGAAAATAGTTAAAACCGTTACAGAAAGTGCGTGATGAGATCCTGATCAAATTTTCAATTTATGACTGAAGTAAAATAAAAAATGAATTTTCGTACTCAATTTGCTGCTAAATGAATTAAGAGCATTTTTTTCTATTTTTTTAGTAAAAATGCATGAAAGAACAGTATTTTCTGTGGGTGTTATGTGTGTATAGTACTACCAATGGTGTGATGGTTTGGGCAATCATTGGCACTTATTTAGTCGTGTTGGAGATAATTTGAAAGGTAAGCAATATATTTCTGACACTTTGAGGCCAGAAAAACCTCCTATCTTACAACAAATAATGCTAACATAAATGTTGCTTGTCGTATTCTAACCTTCGATGAAGAGGGTATTCCGTTTTTATCATGACCTGCACGGTCTTTAGACTTCTTACCGAAAGGAAATAATCTGCTGATGGATTGATGAGCCGATATATTTTTTCTGGTCCTGCACCCCTTTCAAGCTGCTACAATTGAAGCGGGCTATAAGCTTGAAGCAGCATGGAACGTGTCACCCACTTTTGTCATTCAAACATTTCGATTAATCGGGTAAAAGCCGTTTTAGCTGCCATAGGCGGCAAACATTTCCACTGAATTTGCACCCTCCTAAAACAACCATATTGCTTTCAAATTTAATAATTTTTTTTGACATATTGCTTTTGTACAATAAAAATGTCTCCTTTATTTGCTTCCCTTCATGACGAGGCAGTTTTAATGACCATACGTGTGCATTAAATGTTGATTTCTGCATAAATCAACAAAAAACAATTTTCTGATTTCCTGCATTTCCTCAATAAATAATAGTATGACTCTGTATTATGAAATCCATAAACTGCTCTAATCAAATAAACTATAATTATTAATTTCACATTTTTGAGTAATACGACGCTAAAAATTTTGAAAGTTCGCATTGTTCATTGCCTTATCTATTACCAAATATTTATCATAAACATTAACTGTAATAAAAAATTAAAAAACACTCTAGCTTTTGTTGTACAACATATTAATCTATGAGCAATATAAATATCTTTTCTTAAATGAAACTGAAATAAAGTATTTTATTTATAACAATTAAGAAATTCAAAAAATTGAAATTGCTGTTTACTAGTTTGAATAAAAAATGAAGCATTTTTAAGTAGAGAAAACCACTCCTATCATAGTTAACGTTTATATATATATATATATATATATATATATATATATATATATATATATATATATATATATATATAAAATTTCATTCAAGGAATTCACAATTATTATATAAACACAGTAATTAATAATTAAACAGAATAATTTATATTTAGATAATATTACTAAAAAGACAATAAATTTTATATTTTATGAAATAAACAAACAAATCCTCATTCAAATTTACTTTTGATTCTTCTCACATTAATTTTAATTAATAAAATTTCTAATGACATCATGTGTAATGACTGAATTCATTGCATATGACATTATGCATGTTACATACCAGTAATTGAGTCTTTTAAAACTGTTTCATATTTATCATTTAGCCATAAGATTATTTCAATAAATGCAGTAAGACATTGATATTTTGTAGAATTATTCTGAGTGCATTTACAAAATTCTTCTACAATGTGCTTTAAAATCATAAAGAAGATTCATAAAGCACAATATGTCTTATTAATCTTACTGGGTTTTTTTCAATTAAATTTAAGAATTTAATGGAATAAAATATATTAGAAACTATAAGGGGTTGCCTAATTATTTTACTTCAGATGATCTGAGATCATGCAAGTGGAGAAAATTCTTTATTGTGCAATAAATTCAATTTGCATTTAACAATTAATTTTTATGAATTGAAAATATTACTGTGCGATTATTTGAATTTCCATTAAGAAGCAATAGTATTTGTTTAACCTCAGACTATATCAGTGGTAACAAGAGATTATCACACACAAAAATATGTAGCTACATCAATATAAAAAAAAATTTAGATATTGAAGTAAACTTGTCTTCTCTTTCCTGTACATTGACACAAAAAAAGATTTTAAATAATAAATATAAATCATAATTTAAAATACTGAAACTCTAATAAAGATATTAAATGTCACATACCTGTTTCTAATATAACACACTATATTAATTTTAAGAAATTCCATGACACATATTGAATAATAGAACTTCTTCAGTATTAATTGTAAGGGATACAATATAAATACTTATTAAAATGTACAAAAATATATAATATTGATTTTCATAAATTTAATTTAAATACATTTAACACTAAATTCAGAGTTACAAATTTTTTTAATATCAAAATCACATTGCTTTTTTTTTAAAAAAAATTTATAAGGCTGTTTCCTAATATATTACTTCTTTATATTTTAAATCTTTTGATACAGCTCTGAGAAATACAGGAGACATACTTCTCCAGCATAAAGTTGTAACAAAACAATATTCATCCTGAAATTGGCACAGATTAGACAGAAACAGAGTGCCATCAAGGTTACTCATAGTCTATTTACAAAAAGTTATGCAACTAAATTACTAAATTCAAAACCTTTTGATTTATAAATAAAAATCATATTCCTAGATGGCTAAAAAATATGAGAATAGGAATAAGTTACACATAGCAAGCTAGTTTGAGGGAGATTATAATGCTTTTAATGTCATAAACTAAACATGTTTGAAATTATGCTTTTAACTAATTCAGAATTAAACTTCAATTAATGTTTAAGAAAAAAAGTAAAACAGTATATATGAAGTGCAAGTACTTCTGAATAGCTATGAAATTCAAATGGCTAAATTTTAAACACTTTAGGTATTTTCTAAAAATATGACTAATGTTATTAAACATTATGACTTTTTTAAAATTTGATAGCTTACTAATGTAAGAATATTAACTTCGATACTGATTGGTTGGTTGGGTTTTCTGGCGCAAGGTCCAAAAAGGACAAACTGCGCCAATCTTTGCTTTTTTTTTACGTACTATATTTTTATTTATTTAAATAAAGAAAACCAAAGCAACATTAAAATCTAATTAAAACAAAACTGTGTACATAATTAAATTAAAATTCAGATTATAAAAATATAGAAAATTTTTACGGAATTATATAAAATCAAAATGTATATTATAAAATTTATATAAATAAAGTGGAGAAAACCTATTGCCTTTAAAAATGCAAAAATGTTTGTTTGGTAGTTCTCCCAATAAATCATATAATGTTAAAAAGATCTGTTTTAAAAAATTGTAAACGTTCATTGTTAAAATCAGGACACGAGATTAAAATGTGATAAATTGTGTATGGTTCATCACTCGTTTCACACCATTGATTTAATTCGCTTAAGAACAAATGTCTGTGTGAAACGTGTGTTTCCTATACGAAGGCGAGTCAAACGCGCATAAGCACTTCGTACCAGTAAAACTTAATAGGGTAATGTATGGAAATATAGCATGCAATTTATTAGTGACCTACATGTTTTACGACTCCTGCCAAAGATCTTGAGTTATCACACCCAACAAAGGAATGCATGGAAGAGATGGGCCGGATGCAGATTTAGCAGCTACTTCAGCTCTCTCATTGCCATCAAAACCTACATGACTTGGGATCCAGCAGAAAATAATGTTATATCTCTTGCTATATTCCATACTGTTCTCGCTTACATTTTTTGTACACAAATAAAAATGACAAAATTTAGAATAAAACATTTATTAGCATTGAAGACAACAACTTTATATACATATAATGATACATGACAAGATCTTTGCTGAAAGCATCCATTTATTTTTCACATAAGTCATCTAGAAATCTAGCTGTCAATATTATACAATTGATTAAAATCGTAAATTGGGCTTGTGTTTTACCATGTAACTGTAAAAGAAATAAAAATACAAAGTTAACTATATGATAAAAATAAAGAGCATATAATAAAGAATGCATATCACAAAAAAAAAATAAATATTTATGGAAAAGAAATTTTCATCAACGTAATTAAAAATTCAAATATGATTAGTCTGATGTAATGAATGTTGCTTTTAAAATATAAGGTATTTTAAAAGCAGCATTCATGATATGAGAGTAATGTATATTATAATGCTGCATTAACATAAAAATTGAAATTATAATACAAGATTTTGACTAGTTCAGGTGAGCTTTTGCCTGAAGGTGGAAAAAACCATTCAGGTTTTTACTCTTTATTTAAAGATTCTTGAGAACCAGAGTTACAATAAATTGAATAAATATTTTGGTTTTTGCACTTAAACCTTGATAGTGATGTCTTCAATTTTAAATAATCATCAATAAATCCAAATAGAGCAAAAAATAGAGTTATCAGTATAATATAATATAAGAAGAAATATATTAATTTTTCTTTTTAAGGATACACACACTTATTTTAATTAAATAATAAAAAAAGATTTAATGAATCATACTAATTACTAATTCTCAATATACATTAACCATTATAATTTCCTTGAGAACTTTTGGCATTGTATATAATTAAGTAGAGATATTCTATTTTTGAACAATATCTGAAAATTCTTAAGCAAAATTACTTAATGAAATGTATAAAAAATGAGTATTTTTAAAAGGAAAATGAAAAATTATGTATTTTAATTATATACTTTCTGGATATTAAATACTGTGATAAAAAATAAAAAAAAATCATTTATAAAACTGTTGGAAAATTAATTTGTAGTTTTGAAAATCATTCTTTAAAATCTAATCTAATAATACACTAAATGAAGTAATTCACAAAAAAAGGGAATTATTTGAAAAAAAAAGTGATCAATCTAGATCCATACATCAAATTAAAATAAAATGGAATTTTATAATAACTAGTTAAAATGTAATTTAGAAAGGGTCTTGTATAAGAGAAACTTTCTTACAAACTAAATTTTAAGATTAATCAAAAGATAATAAAAGTTTTTAAAAATAACAAATGAATATAAAATTTAAATTTCTTACTTATCAAGAATTTCCCAGAATTTTAACAGATTCGCTCTGTCTAAATGCCTTTTATTCCTATTCAGTTCAATGACATGCACAGCCCATTTACCAACATTGGAATCAAGTTTCATTTCAATCCATTTTAAATGAAAAGCTTTGACTGAAATAAACAAAATTGTATTTTTAAAAAATATATTTGTAACACCAATAAAGAGTTAACTATATTTTAGTTAAGAACAATTAGTCAAAATTCCATCATGAAAAATTTTTTTTCACAAAAATAAAACACATTTAAACTTTACTAGTCTAAATCCAAGAAATAGAATACATATTTAATTACTACAACCAAATGTTTACTAAGCCCAATTTGTTTCAAAATTATTAAAAACAAACTGGCATTATATGAACAATAAAATAGCATTTGCCTCAACTAGATATACCACTATTCAATGATTCAACAGAGTCAATGCCATCTGAATAGTGCATCAATTTTGTTGCTTTTCACACATGATTTTCCCACAAACAATATTCTTATGATCATTTGAAGTTTATTACATTCATAGCTTCTGCATGTTGTAAAGTTAAAGCACCAACCCATTACAAATTTTAATATTTTTATGTACTAAAAATATAGTTCATAAAAAGAACAAACTTAATAATTTTATAAATATGGTAGATTACTAACTTTTTGAGAATATTTCAACTGGGTTTCCATTCCAAGGCCACCCTTTGAACTGCCATGCTGGTCCCTGAACAAAAACAGCGACAACACGATCCCTATTTTAAAATTAATTTAAGCTCGATTAAATTTATAAAAATGTTTCAACTATCAAATATAATAACATTGTTGCAAAAAAATTACAAATATAAAAGAAAAATTTAGAAACTAGTAAAAATGCAACAGTAACTTACTCAGAGAATCATTTTTTATAAACCAATTTTATAATTTTTCTTCAAAAGAATAAAATGGCAAAAAAAAAACTTTATATCAGTTATATAAAAGATGACATTTTTCTGTGAACATTAGTTATAATTTTTTTTAAAACACAAATACAAATTTTTATTAGTACA
Organism: Latrodectus hesperus; assembly: GCA_037975125.1. Classification (NCBI taxonomy): domain Eukaryota; kingdom Metazoa; phylum Arthropoda; class Arachnida; order Araneae; family Theridiidae; genus Latrodectus; species Latrodectus hesperus. The sequence continues at coordinate 34,791,330 of CM075860.1, read as the reverse complement.
CATGGAAATACCTTAAAATTAATTCTTAAATAGGTTTTTTGTATTAAAAGACAGAAGTATAAAATATTTTACAATATACATGATATTTTTAATATTCAAGTACCTAAATGCTGAAAATAAGAAATTAAAATGAAAGCTAAGATATTAACTTAAAATTAAATTTGTTGATTGCAATAAAAAAAATTAAATTTTATAAGATAGTAATGGTAATTCCTATCGTTTTTAATACTTAAAAACAATTATAGTATTTTACATATTGAATGCTTTTAATTTTCTCATTTTAACTAACAAATTGAAATATGGATAATACAAAGAAAATTTCTGTGAATAAATGATAAATTATTATTAAAAATATAGATAAAGTAATAAAATTTTCACTTGTTTAAGATGAATTAAGCATAGAAAATAGTTTTGCACAACATCTTTCTTTCAGAATTTTCATGCAATTAATTATGAAAAATTAGTTCTTAAATTTCTACTGTAAAAATAATTAGAAGATAGCAACTTATTAGAAAATATCAATATATTTTCTAAAATTTTAATTACTACTACTATTTTAATTATTACTCTGCTATTGAAATTTCTTTAGCAAAGTGCTATGAAGCAAAGGTTTGCTGTTTTATATTTATTTTGATTCAGTAAAATGCTTATCCTCTAAAATGAATAGAAGAGAAAACACATAAAATTTATGTTTCTTTTATGCCTCAATAAAAACGGTAAAATAATTTTCTTTAAAACCAATACTTATTAAAGGAAAATGTCAAAAATTAAAGGAAAATGTCATCAGGTTATGAATAAATAAAACAGATTTTAAAAATATAACATTAAAGCAATTAAATAATGATTTTCTAAATTCACTATGTTAACATTTTAGACAACCATTTTTAAATTATATGCATACATTTTTTGGTGACAAAGGACATGAAAGACTGATATTGAATGTTCTCTCTCTCTTTCTGTGATTTGTATATATTTAAATACACAGCAAATTATATCAAATATGATTATGTGATTTCAAAAAAGTATTGATTATAGGAATTTTAATGGATAATAAACATTAACTAAAGAAAATTATAAAACATATTTATTTTACATTACTCCTTTTAGAAGGCATTAAATGATTACCAATTTTAACCTTTCCCATTCTTGCTCTTAAAAAATAATTTGGATTATAAAATTAGTATTTTATTTAAAAATTTGATTACAATTTAGATTTTTTCAAACTTGTTTAAATAAACAGATGTAAGTTTTTATTCAAAACAGTTCAGTTACTGACTTCTGATAAAAAAAAAAATCATACATATGTACATACTTTCTTTATTTATATGATAAAAAAATGCCTCATTTGTAGTTATGGTAAGGCAATAAAATGAATGTGACACACAAATATTGATATACTGAACACAAATATTTTTTTAAAAAGAAAAAACTGCCATTTTACTTAATTACAAACTTTACAGAATTCCTCTTGCACAAAAAGTGCAAGTCTTTCTAAATATATATTAATATAATTTAAAAAATGACAGCAAATAACAAATTCTTGACTATTTTATGATTGATTTTAAATAGGTTATTTTTATGATTTAAATTTTCTGGCTAATGGATATCAGGTAAAAACTGATTTAAATGTATGAGATTGAAAATTTTCTTGGTAACTCTAAATCAAGAAATGTGTTTACAAATCATTTGATACTTTTCAGAATTACAAAACTTCAAGCCAGCTCAAAATTTGCATAGTTCCTCTGTATCAACATATAGTATTACATAAAAAATCTTTATAATACAGCAGATTTTCCTATGCTAATAAATAAATTTTCATATATGAAAAATTATTTATTTCAATAATAAAAAATTTGAAAATTGTCTGCTGTTTTGTAATTTTTTTACTAATTTATTTCTCGCCTATATCATTAATTTACTAAAATATATTTTCTGATTTAATCACTTTTCCATCTTAATGAACTTAAAATTACATGAAAACATAGTATTTTGTTTATTTCACAATACATACCATTCATCATCTGCTAACTTAGAAGGATTATCAATAACTCTGTAAGGCACTGACGTTCCTCCGTCCTTTCTCCTTTGAATTAAAACTTCATTTTCTCTTTTACAACCCTGAGATTTTTTATCAGCTGTATCAACATACCTGGAAAAAGAGTACATTATCAATATTTAAATAATACCATGAAATTATTACACACACACACACACAGCTGGAAACAGCAAACTTAAAAATAATTATTTTTAATTGAAATTATTCAAGAAAAAAGGAAAATATGTTATCATTGAAATCACAAAACATGTTTTATGTGGAAAAAAAAAATAGCTCAAATTATGGTTAACAGAAAATGAGATGCTTAAAATCTAAACTTTACATGGAAAATTATTACTTTTTGATTGATACTTTAATTAAAAAGATTAAACTATTAAATTTAAACATTTTCTTCAATCTAAATTGTTTCATTTGAATGGAAGTTTAAGCTCTACATAAAGAAAAATATACATAACACTGATTATTTAAGCTTAAAATAATTATTTTATGAAAGATGCATCACTGACTAAATATTTTTAAAAATTCATGCAGAATTCAAACAGATTTTTTAAACAAAGCTCCAATTTAAATTAACAATTACTCACTGTTTTAATATTCAAATATGAATTAAAAAACCATAAACTATTGAAACTTTAAATTAATTTGATTTATTAAGTTCAAGAAGTCAAATATCCTACATAAAAAATGAATCTATTTCATTGAAAAATATATAAATTATCCATTCTTATTTAATGATTAATCTAAAAAAGAAAATTAAAAATTTTTTAAGTAGAATTTTATGCATATCAAGTTTCCCGAAAGATTTGAAAGTTTTATAACACTCATTATATCATCAAAAAGGGTTGTAAAACTATGCATTAAAAATACCCTCCTCTTAGAGGTGAAAATGGGTTGAACAAATAGTAGTTACACAATCTGAAAACCATGCAAACTATAAATGATTTTACTGTTTTTTTTCAACATTATAAATATTTAATAAAATATAGAATTCTCTACTGTGTTTACTATCAAAAACTTTCTTTAGATTACTCATACCATTACATATGAACATTCCAGACAAACACACTCATCGCTTTATTAAATATCATTAATTACCATAACATTAATTTTTGATTTCCTGAGGATCCATAAAAACACCTGTTAATATTGTAATTAATGTTAATTTGCTAGTCATTTCAGATTCTTTAGCAATGCAGAATTTACCCATTCATTAAATTAAATAAACAAAGTTGATTTATAAAACATTTTTATTAACAAATTATTTTCTTTTTCTAAATTGAATTTAAATATTCATATTATTCTTGACTTAATTTTGGCATAACAAGACAACGAATTATAAATTTTTTAATGTAATTTGCTTTTTTTATAAAATCATTATTCATATTGAAATATAAATATTTGTTTTAAGATTTTGGATTTTTTTATTATACAAATTTTATTTTTAAATGAAACTCTCAAATTATCATATATATCAATTGTAATTCTTTCAATAAAAATTCAATACAAAAAAAAAAGTTTATTCGATATTAATTAAAAGGAAACTAATAACAGAAATGTGGATAGATTGCATTTCTATATGCTATAACCACTTGTATATTTTTAAAAGGATATATTTACTTTAAATAATCAGTTATTGATCAAAACTAATCAATAATTCAGCATAAACAAAAAGAAATTAAATTTAAAACTGGATGGAAATAGATTTTAAAATCACAAAAATTGAATATGTTGGAGCAAGATTGTGATTATTATTATTATGTTTTAAGAAATATATTAGACAGTATAGATCTTTTTCATCCTTTAAAGTGTAAATCTTAGTTCAAGTTAAATTTTAGACTAATTTGACAATCCCATAAATTTGTATGATTTGGACACAGGATCATAATGCTGTCAGACTGACTATTATTTTTATTAAATAACATTAACTTTTTATAAAAATTCATAGACAAAATTATAACTTAAATAATGCTGATATACATAAGAGTAGCTTAACAGAAATATATGACCTAAAAATATGATATCTATTAATGTAAATAAACAACATATAATATAGAACTAAAACTCAAAAAGGACAAACTGAGTTCAAAATAATTTATTTCAAACAAATTTTGGAAAATTACCTGCATTAAATTTAAACTACTTCTGTATCCATAACAAACTATATTACTAGCAAGATATACAAGTTGATGGTAAACATGCTAAGGAAGAAGAAGCAATTCCACTAAGTATTCTTGATAATTTAACTGAACTCAAATCGACAATAAAGTTAAGCAACAATAGGTACTTGTTTATATGCCTGTACTAATTAATATTCACTATATATTACTATTAAGCTGACAAACTTAATATTCGTGAAGTATAAGCCAACAGCTCAGTCTTATATAACCGTTACTCATTTGCATAGGTAGAAAAAGAATCATTTTAAAGTGTCTCCATTCACAAATCTGAAATATTAGTTAAAGCTGAAATATTTGTTGGCATTTTCTTCACTCTGAAAAAGAACTAATGCCCAAAGTAGATTGCCAATATAACAGGCAGTTCAGCGAGTTAGTTTGATGGCATGATAAAAATCACCAATCTGAAATTGAGCATGTTTTGGCTGCCGAACTAGTCATGTTTGTATACATTTTATTTTTATGGATATCAAATGAACAGCAGAATAGCCAAGAAAACTATGGAGCTCGAAGACTGGGAAACAGTTGAGATAACAATAAGATTTTTGACAAAAAATTTACACTATGTGGATAAACCATACAAGTTAGAAATTATAGCTTCTGTTTCCTCAACAAAATCTGCTTACATTACAAGTTCTTATCTGTTTCTAGTGGTAATAATATAAATTAAAATTTTGTTTCTTTTAGGTTTGATTTAATTGAAACAAGTGCAACTAAAATTTTTAAAAAATTAACAAAGTTTGATACAACTTTCAAGCAAAAGATTAATATCTAATGGAGAAATTAAAAATTTCTAAAAGTTGGTTTCTAGTTTTTTTTTTTATATATATAATTTTAAGATTTAATTTTTAATAAAAATAAAAGAAAAGAAAAGTAATTTTAAATAGAGCTTGTTAATGAATTATAAAATGGCCAGGGGCGATATAAGATTATAATGTATTAACAACAGAATTAAAAAAGATTAAACAACAAAACATAATTAAGTTATTTAAATAAATAAAACCATTACATTAAACCTTCCTAAAAAGTTTTTATAAAAAATAAAGATCAATTTAGAAAACAAAATTTATATTTTCTAACAGCAAAACAAATGAATAAAAATTACAGAAATTAGCATATCTAACAAATACATTCAAATAAAAAACATAAAATAACTTACTTTAAATCTTGTAAGAGATCTTTTGCATTGTACATTGTGATTAATGATGTGGTGGCAGCGGGTATGATAATGATAGGCGTTTTAGAAACTGAACAATAAAATAAGTTTTTAATTTCATCATAATATTACTAAAATTTTAACATTATTTGTAAAATGTTACAACAATTTTACCTCGCTTTGTTGGTTGACGAGAAGAATTCATAACTGGAAGAGGCTTTTCAATAGGTTGAACAGGTGTAATTGGGCGTTTTGGCTGACTACCTTCTGTTACAGATTTTAGAGTCATACCATGATATGTCCCCATAGTGTCAATTTTAAATCCCTCCGTTTCTAGAAAAGAAATACACTTATTGTAGAGTTATATAATGCAATTTTTTACAAGCAAATATAACAATTCTGAAAATTAAAGGATAAAAACTTGTATTTCATTATCCTAAATATTAAGTTTTATTATTAAGAATTCAATCATAAATTTACTAAATTTAATTTAATAACTCTAAATTTTCAAACACAATTCTTCTATTAGAGTTTATAATCATCATTTTTAGTAAGTTACATCTAAAATTATGATGCAATAATCGTAAAAATAACATATATATATTAAATTATTTATAAGTGTTAAAATTTTATAAAATTGAAATGATAATTAGTAACAGTGAATACAAAAGATAGAAATGCAGAAGACATATCCTTTTAATAATTAAAAGTAAAAATAAATAAATTAATTAAGATTTCTATCCAGAATTACTCCAGTAAAATAAAGTTAATAAATTTGAACATTTTCCCTCTGGAGCTAAAATATTTGGAAGAGTTTGCATCTTGAATTTCTAAAAGTAGCAGTGGCAATAAAAATTTCATGATTAACTAAACATGCTTAGTGAACAACATAACTGTATATTTGAAGAGCTAAGTAACTTACAAAATCAAATAGTGAGCATTATTTATGCAATAATTATATGTAATTCAGGTAATATTTTATTCAAAAATTTCAATTTCTCTCATTAATATAAAAATTATTTTAGATAAAATAAATTTCACTTGAATCATAAATGAACAAATATAAATTATAAAACATGTTGAACCCAAAATCAAATTTTTTGTTTATCCTAGAATAATTTTTTGTTAAAATTTATCCTTAAAATAACTAAGAAACTTTTGTTTATATTACTTAGTTTCAAGATCTTTAAATGTTTATTTTACTTATTTTCTTTTGTGAGATCAAACATTGTAAAAATCAATAAAGCCTTAAACTTTTTACAGTTAATATACTAATAACTCCAGATTCATTTCTTTAGATTATTTAATTTATTGAATAAAAATGTCACACACACACTGTCTAGTGGTCAGCGTGTCATACTGCAGATAGAGAAGTCCTGGATTTGAATCCCAGTTCAAGCAGAATGTACTCTCTCTCTCTCCTCTGTTTTTGTCCTTCCTTTGTATGAATGGTTGCTAACCCTATATTCGGTACCTATGACATGTATGTACTGAAGAAGTCAGGCTACACACCAAATTATGGTTTGATTGGAAAAATGGAGCAGAGCACCCCATATTGCAAGCCCAGCTGGCACAAGACAACAACAACATTCAACAAAATTAAAACTGCTTTCATTAATAGACATTTATTTCTATCTTTAATAATAGAAATGCTTTTAATTAATTTTTTATGAACAATTTGTCTCTCACTACACAAATAATACTGACATATATGAAGCTGAAAATTACTAAATATAATTACATATAAAGAAATTTTTAACAGGGTGGTAAAAAAATTTCCACAACCTATTAAAACCTAATGGGTTATCTGTTCAATCAATTGAACTAAAAATTCAAATATAGCAGTTTGAATGTATGCATTGGAGTTAGTGATGATTTTAAATGGTACAAAACTCATGGTAACGGCTACAATGAAAGAATTAAAAATTTTTTGGAATGGCAACACTCACTTTTACCTAGTGTAAATTGATTGGCTTATTGGAAAAGTACAAAAGGCATTAGAGTAATCAGTGTGTGATTTGCTGACCCAATGCATTTGCAAAGAAATGCCTTATAAATCATTATTCATAAAAAGAGGAGTTTTGATGCACTTTGCACAGTTTTCAGGGTTAAACAGTAGAAGTGTAAATCATATACACCCGTGCAATACATACATAGTGGTGTAGGCAAGATCCAGACTGTACCTTTAGGTTAACGGGTTTGGAATACTCACCTGTCACCAAGTAATTTTGAACCACGGCCAGGTGACGAGGTCACACCTGAGCTGGCACCCTCCTCGCCACATCCACCCCACAGAAGCGGAAGGACTTTGGACGTCACATATTAACCTTGACTTGTTCCCAACCCATAGAGCTCCAGCAACCCAGTGAGAGAGAGTATGGCATGGTTATTTTCCCAATTACTGCCTGTGGCAAATGATGTTTCACATTGCTGATCTTAATGGGAAGCGGCATGAAGCTACTGAGCCACTGAAGCTCAAAGTATTACCCATAGAAAAACTTTTAAATAACAATATGAAAATAATTTCTACAGACAGAGATGTTCGAATATTATAACAATATGATGCCTAAAATGGAGCGATAAGGTATAACTTTATCTAAATGGAGAAAATAATGCCAAAGCAGTGCAAATTTATAGGTAAAAACAAGTTAATGAGGTCTATGTTCCAAAAGAAGCAAATGTAACTTGATAAGAAAATTCTAAGAAATTTATGCATTTGTGATCAACCTTAATCCAAGGTGACCATGTATGTACCAGTTGGAACAGAAAAATTAAAATAATCACAAAGGATTTTGAGTATATTACTACAGCTGATATCAAAAGACATGTACTTTACTTAAGCAATGTCTTTATTTCATCACATGTCATGGAAAAGATGCATTAATAGGAAATATTTTTTATGTATCTTACTTTTGGTAAATATTAAAATACTGTTTTTATTTTTTAGATCTTTTATGCATTTTCATGCTTAACAAAGCTAAATTCTATATTACATAAACAACTAATTATAAACAAGTTTTCATCTATTTTTACAAAACCTTCCATTCTTTAAACATTTAAGTGCATTATACTTGTTTAACTCTAAATAATTACCATATTTTCCTGTATATAATCCGCAAGTCTCTTTATTCGAGCAAAAGAAAAAAGCGTCGCATTATCCGCAGCGGCGTATAATCCACGGAAATTTTTAAAACGAATAGTCGAAAATTTATATTGCTGATAATTTGGTGCCAAATAAAATAAAAAATACATTCATTATAATTAAAAATATAATAAATTCTACAGAAAAAAACATTTATAAAGATCTGTTTGAATCCACCTCAAACGCAAAGTGCGATTAACTGAGATGAAAGCTCGATATCGATCTATGTCCGAGAAGATTCTAGTAAAACTTAATCGATTTTTAGATTTTAATAACTTTCAAAACGTGGTTTAGAAATATTTTTTAAAATAAACTATATTTGTTTTGTTAATAGTTAAATGAAAGAAATGGATTACTGCACATGGAATACATTTTTTCTTTTGTACCGCGCAGGTTTTGTTCTTCACCTTACATTACACGTTTGTCGACATTTTTTCATTTGCCTTCCCTATAGCTTTCAATTTAAAATTTACTCTGTGAATTAATAATTTGCACTTCCTATTGACAATATATTAATTTGAATGTTTTCAGAGCGAAACAGATCATGTCAAAACAGAATGCGAAATGATGTTAATGAATTGCAACTTTGATAACAGTTTAGAAGAACTGAATTCGTTCATGAACGAAATTGGACAATGCTGATTATAGTTAAAATAAGTCAACTGAATTTTGGCGCCATCCATTATTTATTTTATGAAACATGAATGGCATATTTTTTTCAAAACTTTATTGCAAACTTTTCTGATGAAAAATATTTTTTGTCAGAATATCCGCGGCGGCGTATAATACCTACAACGAAATTCAGAACTTTTTTAACACATAATCCGCAGATTATATACAGGAAAATACGGTAATTAATATGTTTTGCAGTTACATGAAATTTAAGGTAAGTAGTTATTTATTTTTTAAAAAACATTTGCAATATATTCTTCCAATAAGTAAATCCCCACACTGACAATATCTGAAAAACATTTTTTCTTTTCACAATGAAAGGGATGACCATTTAATTTGAACTTTTTCATAAAATTTTTCCTGATCTTATTTTGGATAAAATATATTGAATTATATGCCCTTATATTGTTTGAAATGCAGTTTTTTTAATAGTTTTTTGCTAAAATATGAACATTCAACATCATATTTATTCCTAGCTAACAAAGCTCTGAGCTACTTTTTCAATAGAAACTATTTTGTTGCATTTCAATTTAAGGTTTAAAAAAAAAATGCTTTTTGCCTAAAATGTATAAGCATTGCAATCAGAGAATTGTTTTTTCCTTTAACAAAAGCCAATTTTCCCATCAAGAATGATAAGTTTCATTTATTTTTTTAGAATTTATTAAACTTAAAGTCTTTGGCTATTTTACAAATAAAATATATTTTCTATGTGCAGGTGTATCTTGAAATAGTTCAAATGAAACATTTTACGTATAATCACTCAGGATTTCTAAAACTGTAAGCTACATTGACAAACTCTTGTTAAATAGAAAAATTTAAAGATTGAGATTAAAACACAAGACTTTATTTGCTTTTTTAACAAGTTCAAATTTTCCTACACAATCATTTGATTTTTACGAATATTTCATTAATAATAAACCAATTAATATTTTATATCCTTTCACAGAAATAGCATAACACATGGTCAATACAATTCAGATAAATTTAAATACAAAAAAACATACATTTAAATATAATCAAAAAACAATTCCTTTTATAGAATAAAACAATAAATGTTACTAAAATATTAGTAAAATTTTTATATGTAATACATACAACTTTATACATAATTTTTTAAATATTTTTAAACATCCAACTTCATGAAAAATTTAAAACCAACTTTAATTCAATACCCTATAGACAGGAAGCTGTGATTTTATAATCCTTTATACTTAGATATTACAAAAAAATTCTTAGCTTAAAACTAATTTTAAAAAACTGTTTAAATTGTCTCTTCTTCATGACAATTTAATGAACTAAATAAGAATAAATTCAAGTGACTTATTATCAATTATTATTAACTTATTTCATTTTAAGGTATCTAGAATATAAATATCAGTTGAAATTTATTTCATGTTTCTACAAAATCAATTTTGCTAAAATATGAAAATATAATAAACATGAAAATTCTTACAATTCTAAAAGCATTATTTTCTTGTCAATGTAATAAAAACTTTTTATGATGTGTACTTCACAAACTGTAATTATATATTACTAATTTTAAATATATCTTGGGCAAAAACTTATGTCTATAACATATTCTATAAACATAACTTCATAAATATAATTAAATGCTTCATTAATACAAATCACTAACAAAAGTTGGTGATTAAGATAAGTATATTTTATCTTAATCACTAACTTTGTCAACCAAAGTTGGATAAGTATGATTAAGATAAATATTAAGATAAGTACAAAGTATATTTTTGCTTAAACGCTGAAGATTATGCTTTTATTTATAATCCTTACCTTCTTTGCTTCTGAACCTTTCTTGATCATATCTGTTATATACAACAGGTTGTGTAGTTGGTCGCACAGGTGTAGCCTTTAAAAAGGAATAGTATTGTCATATTTCTTTCATAAATTTAACAGTGTTAACTAATAAATACATACAATACATAAATACAAAATTTCTACCCCTTTTCTTTATAATTAAATATTGCAATGAGCATAACCTTAAAACCATGCACATTCTTTATCAAACCAATTTATACTTGCCATCATTCTGGTAAACAAAATAAAAATCTTAAGTCAACAAAAATACCAAATTATAACAAGGAAAATCTTCAATTGCCAATTTCATAATATCAGAAATATTTTGGATAAATGAATACAATAAATGTAAAAACAGGCAGTCAGTAGGTGCTAACTAATGAGAAGAAGAAAGAATAATTGAATTTTCCAATTTAAATCTATCAGTTTTTCCTCCTGTAATGAAGATAACAATAGACTTAAGCCTAGTGTTATCATACCAAGGATAAAACTATGTCAATTGACTTACATAAACTCTTTGAGATCAATTAATTCAAAATAAGTTTATATCCGAGGAGAGTACAGGACAACTTTATTAATTTAATTAGACAATAGAGTGGTTGCTTTGTTTGTTGACCATTTAGTAATTTTTGCACACGAGGACTAATTAGCAGCAAAGCTACAGTATAAAGTGGATTCTGAGCCTTTACATTCATATTCAAAGTTGGATTCAAATGTACAATCTATTAGATGGTAGGATCTTACAAAGAATGATTCTCGAAATGACTAAACTTTCACACTTAACAAAATTTTTGACTGGCAGTTCTGATTTCAGTGACAATGAAGGTAGTTCAGAAGATGCAACAAAAAATCAATCAATAACTTATGTTACAGTAAACCAGTTTTTTTGCCCCTAATTTCAATTTTTCAATTATACCAAGAATAGACCACTTTTATACTAGAGAAGCCATAAAACACAGGTTAAAATAGACAATAGCGAATAACTGAATTAAAGATAACTGTCCATTAGGACTTAATATTTTTTGCTAATACACTCACTTCCAAATCAACAAATACTGCTTTGATTGGCACAAAATTCGGCAGGAAAGTAGCATATATATTTATGCATAAAATAAAATCAATAATTATATACAGAAATGAAAACAATACTAAATTTTTGTAAGTTACCAGATGATGATGACATACTGGAGATTTAAACAGAATTATGTATAAAGTGAAAATAAACAGCATAAAATGAAAAAAACAGACATTAATAGGGTATGTGTGATCCCCCTTCATATGTATACTAAGTTTACACTTTGTGACCATGCTTTCAACTAGGTGGTCAACCACCGCAGAAATAAGCAATAGCCATTCTTCTTGTAGAGCAGAACAGTTTCCAGCTAAATAAGAGTGGCTGGAGGTGGGAAACGTGAAGATACAGCACGGCCAAGAGCATCCCAAAGATTTTCAATGGGATTAAGGTCGGGCGAATATGCTGGCCACGCCGTATGCGCAATCCCTTCACTCTCCAGGTAGTCATCGATGATGTCAGCTCTATGGGGACGTGCGTTATCGTCCATTAAATTAAAAGTAGGGCCAACTACTGCAGTTTACAATCTCACAATGGGTTCTGGGACTTCATCTTGATACCTGACAGCCGTCACAGAACCCTGTTTAAGGATAAGCAGGTCTAGTGAAATCCCTGCCCACACCATAATGCTTCTGCCTCGGAATAGCATGGTGTTCAGTGATGTTTTGGGGCTGATTGTGAGTTCCTTGTTCACGCCATAACCTTATACACTTGTTATCTGGCTCCAGAGCAAATCTCGACTCATCAGTAAACATGACATTGCCCCAGTCACAGTCCAATTGACATTTTCCTGACAGCACTTTAATCCTGCCCCCTCTTGATTGGACAGATAGACAAACACAAACTGCAAGATACTCGGGCGTACAGTCCCCACATATGTAATCTTTGTCATACAGTAGCTGCAGATATCATCTTACCAATGGAAACTGTAACCACAGATGTCACATGTGTGGAGATCGCTCTGCGATTCCGCTTGGCTAAAATCACAATATATCTATCTTCCGTGGGGTTTGTAACCCTTGGGTGAACGACTACAGGCCTTCGGACAACTGTCTGTGTAGTTTGGAATTGTTTCCATAGAAGTGAAATTACAGAATGATGAACACTGAAGAAAAGAGCAACATCTGAGATCGACTGCCCTGCTTCAATGCGCGCCACAGCACACCAGTGCTCATAATCTTCCATTCTTTTTTTGGAAGTCATAAAAACATGTGTCTTGAAAACAAATGTTACAAAAGTTTTAAAAAAACACCTTCTATCAGCACTTACAATCAAGTTCTGTAACTCTTCATAAAGTTGGTATCTTATAAGACTGCCTTTTTTGCATATTTCTTGACATGAAAGCACGACTGCCTGTTACCTAACATATTTGCATACTTCCATCTTCCTATGCAGCGATTTGCATTCTCTTCAATTCTGACTGGCTTCTGAAAATTATCATTTTCCTCTCCGTGCTTAACTTTTGGAAGTGAGTGTATAATGGCTGCAATATTTCTTGGCATGGACCCAACAAGACACTGGAAAATGATGGGAAGCCATATACATAAAAAAATTTGGACATCTTTCTACAATTAATGAAAAGAAAAGAACATGCACAGATTACAGGAATGTTTCTTCAAATATTTTAATAAAGTGACATGATGCAATGCCTTGTTTTCTGTAGCAATAGACATTAATAAAAAAAACTTCTGTAACAGGTTATGTCAAAAATGAAAGAACAAATAATTATTGATTAATTCCAGTGACATTCATCTGTGAAATGATGCAACAGATAACAAGAATCCCCTTTTCTGTTCATGTGAAAATTCCTCGCATTAGAAAGTCACTATGCCAACTTGAAGATTTTACTGCAGGCAAGAAAGATCTGTCACTTTATAATGCTATGGTGTATTGGTGTATATATTCTGACATCGTGACAGTACCATGGTGAACCTTGATTCATTACTCCAGGCAACAATTTTCAAATTTTGATGACTTACTGGAGATGCTCTATTGCCCATTGACTGTTTTAAGCAATCAACTGAGGACTCTCATAAGATAATAACTTCTACGCTTCATTAAGACGAGACAGTTTTGTATGATGTGGTAGCTAACATGTTGCTTTACACTAATGTTAAAGGAATGGGTGATATTAAATTAATTGTATTATATTCTGCACATCTGCTATTTTATAATACAGGTTAGCACTGCTGATTTCAGTTTTACTAGGATCAACATAATCATGCTAGATTTTGACATAGTTGTCCAAAAAATTTCAAGTGTCTATACCATTTTTTAAATTGAGAAACCAATTAATTGAGCTTGTCATAGATATTGTCACTCCAATCTTTGGGGCACTCATATTATGAGAGGCACTCCAGTTTGAAAAGATACAGTGATCATATTATTAGCAAGTCACTTTCAGGCTTGACCAAAGCTCAAAATTTGTATAACAGCAACTATAATCTAACTCAATTGCTTTTCAGCGGCCACTCTTACTGATCTGCATTAAATTGATTTGGAGCTCAACAATAACATTTTGCTTATGAAATCAATGGTTTTGGTTTTACCTTTAAATTGTTTCTCAGTAAACATTGAAATTTTTGGCCTATTTTGATAACACTGGATTCAAGTTTTATCTATGATTTAATCAAGAAATCTTATTTTTTAAGTAGAGATCCATACTTTTAATCTGATTTCAACATTTAACCCTCTCCAATTTTCAAAAACATTCATAATATATAAAATTATTAGCCTTTTCCTTTTAAACATGGAAATATAATGGCTGGAATATAGTCTTGATCAAATTTGTAACACAAATAATGTCTTAAGCATACTTCACTACTTGCCCTATTTCATAGATTCAGAAAACTCAATAAATATTTTGCAGGATGCATGTATGTGATGTGTATCTAAACATTTCACTGTCTAAAGATTATGACAATCCTAATGCTAGTTCAACAAGAAATAAATATGGGTAAAAATTTTGATTTCACCTGCATATTTATAAAACATAAACATACCCTAGGTGTTTGCACAGCTTCCACTTTAAGTTTATGACCTCCTTCTTCTCTGGCTTTAATACTTAAGAGAACAGGAAAGAGACTTTTTTGAAAATTCTAAGAAAAATAAGAAAACATTTTGTTAAATTAACTTAAAAATATATATCATTATCACGATTAAAAATATGGTTAACTTTATAATATCAGAAAAGATTTCCCTTTTATAAAAAAATGTTTATAATTAAATAATAGCCTTGAAATAATGATCTTTACAGGCAATAAAGATCATTATTCAATGCATTTTTACTAAATAATATTAATAAATACTAGTATATTAATAAATATTATTAATATTATTTAGTAAAAATGCAGAATGTATTCAAACAAATCATCAAAAATTTTACATGATTGTAAAGTCAAATAAAAATCACACTTCCTTCAAATTTAACAAAATTAAATAAATAAATAAAAATAAACAAATAAATATTTTATAGTGAACTAAAAATTAAATTGGAAAAATTTAAGAATTTGTCTATTTTCAATTTTTAGTTTGTATATTTGATTTTTAAGAGTTAAATATAAATTATCTGTAGTAAACATATAGCAATAATTAATCCAAATTATAATAGAACAAAAAAAGAAATATATAATTAACATTTCTTAAAATATAAATTATTTTTTTGAGAGCAACATATTTTCTTGCTGATATTTTAAAAGGAAATCAATTTTATTGTTAATTCCAAAATCAATAGTTATTATTTTCACAAAAATATAATAATCATAAATGTGTTTATTCATTATAACATATAAAGTTATAATATTAATAAAGAACAGAAGACAGCTTTCTTATTGTAAATATTTGCTATCCTCAAAAACAGCATTTAATATTTTATATGATCAACTATCTGATTTCAAACTTCTTCTATTAGTTTCATAAATTTGGTGTTTATATCTTCAATGATTTGAGCTGATGTATCACTCAGTCTATTAAAACTCTTTTTAAACAGAAATGCAAGCATTTTTCTTAAACATATTTGGTACTATCTCCAATATTTTTTGTCTAATTTTGAAATAATTTAAATATGAAATAATGATCAAGTAGCATTCACAATAAAAAAATTTTATTATTTAAATTGAATGATTTATTTTAACTCACATGTGCTACACAAACATAATTTCCTGTAACACTGATTTTTATTACTTACGTAAACTTCATATTTTTTTAAGATTAACCACTAAACATTTTCTGATTAAACTATTTAAATAATGCTGAAGGGTAAAAAAAATTAATATTAAGGTTTTCGTGTCAGAATCAAAACATTTCAGTAAAAAATGTAATTAATCTATTTTCTTACCTTTGATGACAAAACAACAACTTATAAAACTTATTTAATTTGTATTTATTTTTTAGTATATTATTTCCTATAGTATGAAAATGATAACTATTTTCAAATTAATCGAAAACATAGTTTGTTGAATGACAGATAAATCAAATATAATCTTAAAATATTCGACAATTAAATCTAATTTTATTAACAAGGCTGAAAATTAAAATGTTCTAAACTAAAAAACAAACGACACATAAAAATTTACTAAGCAAAATACTAATATTTAATTTTTTTTACCTAGTTAGTTCATCATATTTAATAAATATATGTAATAGTAAACACACTAAAATGAAGTATAAAAATTAAAAGAACAGTACTTTTCCTGTACTTTGAAGTATAGTTGTTCTTGTTCTCCATTGTCTTTCTCGGCTAATGATATCTCTTGTAACATCCACATCATAATCTAAAATTCTCTGAATATCCGTGTAATTAGCAGGCACTTCATCATCTATATTAATAGTAGATCTCTTTTTTGCTAGACGTTTAGCTTTTATTGCAGCAATCATTTCAACAGACATAGCATCTGACAAAGATCTATAAATATCAAAAATTAAAACAATATTAGTAAAACCTACTAAAAACTATTACAATCAGTTTCAATATTGAAAGCACATAACAGTGCTTACAGTATTGGAACTATTCTACAATAATTGTCACATTCATTTAAGACATTGATTTCTTCAACATAGAAATTAGCAGAATATCATCAGCTATAAAAATATTTGCTTAACTTAATATTATGAATTTAAATAAATCAATCCAGAAAAATTTCATTTCTTTTCATATTTATAATATGTATGTATTATGCACAATGACTATCATTGAATATGAATCAAAATGCAATGCATAAACTGAAAAGAAGGAAGTATACCCAATACAACAAAATAGATCGCAATATTTATGAAAAGTTAACAATACAAGAATTTACTACAGAAAAATCAAATTTATGGAATTCTCGAAAATCAGTGATTACACTAATTTAAATATTTTTATTTAAAATGAAAATAGCAATAGCATGAATTTAGACACAAAAATTAAAATGCTATGAAGTTTTTGTTTTACTTCATTCCTTCATACAATAAAAAATAATTTATTTAAACTATATACCTAATATGTTCTGTTGTTACAGATGCTTCTTTAGGTGATGCCAATCTTGCAGCAAGCTGATCTTTTGCTCTTTGAACTTCCCCTTCCTAATCAGAAATAATAAAAAAATATCATTACAATTACAAATCCTGTTAAATAAACTTTAATTTCTTACATCTAACTTACTAATTAAACTGGATGTTACATTTTAAAGTGAATTTCAAACCAATACAAATTTCTAAGCCTGATATTCACACCCCCAAACTATTGAACCAAAGTGCTAACCACTATGTTATATAGTTTGCAGTGATTCCTTTATAACTGTGTTGCAGTACAATTTATTTTACCCATCTTATTTATTTACCCTTCCATTCTTCAATTATTTGGTATCTTCTCTTTTCTCCAAATCATCAATTCATAGATCCACAGCCAAAAAATATTTCCTGCATGTTTTATTTTCTTTAAGTTCCAGTGGCTCAGTAATTTCACTGTGATTACCATAAGATTATCAAGCAGTGCTTGCCACAAGCAGCAACTAACAGGATGACCACATTTTTACTCATTGGGTTGTTGCACAATGCTCATTTTTTGCTCACAAGGGCTGATTCAGACAGGACCAACAGTTTAAAGTGGATTCTGAACCACTAGAGCATCCAAACTCAAAGTGGAATTACTGGAGCTCCATGGGTTAAAGATGTGTACACCTTAATAAGACCATAGCCTTTCCAATGGTGTGGCATGGATGGGGGAAAAAGTAGCAGTTCAGGTGTCGACCACAACACTTGACCACAGTTCAAATTTATGAAGCTCTTGGAGATAGGCAAATATTTCAAACAGTTAATTTTAGATACAGTTCAAAACTTGCATGCACTGCTATCAACGCATGTGTATTCTGCTTTTATAATATCACTTCCTGCTCCTTTTTTATTCCTTATTTTCACAATAATAAGTATAAATTCATAAAAAGACATTCTTTAACATTGTTAATTGAATTCCAATATATCATATTATTTCTTACCATCATACTCAAGTAAATATAGTTAAAAGTTACTTTGCCTAAAAGTGACTTAATGTAAATTTGTAATTAATAATTCCATTTTAATTCGAATAATTCATAGAGATAAGAAGGAAAATATAAATTCTTGATATAATCACTAGATTCTTTAAAAAAGTTTCTATTATTATTAATCATTCAGCATATATATATATATATATATACACACACACACACACTGCTGGCCACCATAAATGCAACACTCGGAATAAAGCATGCAAATAAAATGAAATTTACAACATGCATTAACGGAGGTGAGATATGCAAATGATTAGAATTTCTACGCAGACACATATCACCTGCACTTGTGGTGCCACTTCAAAGCACTATCTAAGGCTTAGAAATTTTGATGATTTCAAGTTTGGCAGGTGTGTTTTTCTTGCAGCTTTTAAAAAAAGCATCTTTTATGCCTTGTAGAAAACAGTGATAATCTTTTGATCGAGTAGCCGAGTTTGGAAGAGGAAGGATTGTGGACTACCGACATCTTGGATTATCTTTCAGGGAAATCGGTAATCACGTTGGATGAAGCCAAATAACTAAAGCGAATATATGATCATTGGAAGCAGGAGATTATAACGGACTGACGTGTTCAAGCACATCCACCTTTGTGCACCACTTCACATGATGACAGGCAAAGTTTGGACATGGCAGTGATGGATTGCTCAGCCATATCATGAACAATAGCATAGCAAATTCACTCTGTAATGCATCATCCAGTGTCTGCGCGTACCATTTGACGCTGCTTACAGCAGAGGGGTCTGTCCGCAAGACGTCCAATGCATTGTCTACCCTTGATGCAAAACCACAGACGTCTCCACCACCAATAGTGCGAAGGTAGAAGGATGTGAAAGGCAGAATGGAACGAAATTGTCTTTACTGATGAGTCATGCTTCTGTCTGCAGCACCACAATGGCCACATTCAAATCTGAAGACACCTTAGGGAGAGGATGCTGAACAGCTGCATTCTGCACTGCCACACTGCACCAGGTATTATAGTATGGGGCGGTATTGGATATCACTCTAATACTCCTCTAGTACACATTACTAATACTTTAAACAGCCAGTGCAACATCTCTGAGGTGTTGGCAACAGTTGTCCTTCCTTACTTTTAGGGCTTACCAACAGTCATATTTCAACAGGATAATACATGACCACAGATAGCAAACATAGTCTAAGGATCTTTTGTCAATTGCCAGATTGAATTGCTTCCCTGGCCAGCTTGCTCTGCAGATCTTTTACCAATAGAAAACACGTGGTCCATGGTTGCCATAAGATTGACACCGATTTCATCCCCAGCCACCACACCAAATCAACTTTGGCAATATATGGAAGTTGCTTTGTCTGCTTCCATGAACCAATCTAAGAACAGATCCAAGAACACACCCAAAGTCTCTTTGAATCAATGTCGAAGTGTGTGGCAGTGATGATCTCCAACAACAATGGCTACAGATTTTGGCAGGAACCATACTTCAATGAAGTCTAAATTTAATCATTTGATACTTAGTCAACATGCTATCTACAAAATAAAATTTGTTGTCATATCTTTTGTCTTTCTTAGTGTTGCAATTTGCGTGGCCAGCAGTGTATATAATTTACACAACCCTACCTTTATTAATCAAAATGCATCAGAAAATATTTATGCAAATTTAATACAAAAATACCTCTTACTAATTAATTCCACTTTAAATTAATTTAATATCTAAATTTATAAATATTTTTTTTGAGTCTCTCAAATGAATGTAAAATAAACTTTATACAGTATTACTAACCATTAATATAGCATAATAGAGTTATAATAATAAAAGCATAAATAGAATTAAAAATAACATTGAATAATACAAATAACATAGTATGATAGTTATAAGTAACATTAATTTTAGAATTCCTTTTACCTCCAGTCTAGGTTTTTTAACAACTTCTTGCTGATTCTGTTCTTCATAAACATGTTTAACTGCAATAAAAAAATAGCATCAATTTCATATTTCAGATTCAGATGAATCTAGATAAATAAGTAATCTTAATTTACTATTTTACCTGTAGTGGGTATTTCAATAGGTGCACTTTTGTCAATACTAGCTGAAGTATTAGTATCTCCATTTAAGTAAGCTAAAAGTTCCTAAAAATGATAAAATGACATGTAATCAATATAAAAATCCATACCAAAAAATTTAATCAAAGGAAATAAATTATTCAAATTATAATTTTATACTTTTATTTAAAAAGTATTGATTTAAAAAGAATGAGAATTTTTATAATTCCTTTTATCATTAAAACATAATTAATCATAAGAATTTTTTTATAAATTTAAAATTATTAATGAACACAAAATAAAATACTAATATATCATTTTAAAGTAAATTATTACCTTTCTATCAGGACGTCTTACAACAGGTATATTTTCAGCCTAAAAGACATCAAAAGTCATTCAGATGCATACATTATAAAAAATTTTATTTTTTAAAATTTTTATAATGCTAAACAGATAGCCAATAATTTTTTTAGTTTAATTTTATAACTTACAGCAGCTTGTCTAACGTATACAGGATGGGACAAGAGGACATTTTTCAAAAGAAATAGCAAGCACTCCAGTGTGTAATATTCTTTAGGGGTGCCATCCTTTCCAGAACTGAAAGGAAGATAAACATTTTATTCAAGTAATAAAAAAAATTCTAAAAGAAAAATTACATATTTTTAAAAATATTTTCAGCAAATTTAAATACAAACAGACAAATAATTAGAGAGTAAGGAGCTGAGATCTTTTAAAAATGTTTAATTAACTTTAATGTTAAATTAATTTTAATTTTATGACAAATATTAAAAAAGAGAAGGAAATTAAAAAGTAACAAATTAAAAAATAATATTAATGAGATGTTTCTTAAGATATTTTATACAAATTTAATTATTTATTTAATATTAATCAATATTCATACCCTCCAGATTATTATACACAACTTGATTTTAGATATAAAGTTAATGATTCATTAAAATCTTAAAAAACTGAAGTTTTTATTCTTAATAATATATTTTAATATTTTATCCATCTCTCCATAACAGTTATATCATTAAATTGTCTTTAATTATCTAATAACAGACTTTTAAAGGAACAGTATATATATATGATTTAATAAATAGTTAAAAATTATATGCAAATTCAAATTTTGGTTTTTTGTTTACCACTCAACAACTAGTTTTTACACATGAGGAATAAATAAACTAATTTTTACACTCGGACAGTTTCATTTACAATTATTCTACGCCTTCTAATGTTTATAATGTATCATTTAAATAATGATTTTCCCATTCAGTTTCAGAAATCAATTATGTATTATATTTACAAATAATGTAATTCTGTAGTATATTAATATAATGTGATTCTGTAGTACATTTACAGATATAAAAAGTATAATAATTTTGTAATTTTATTTTTTCATTTGCTCATATTATGATAAAATTTCCTCTGAAAAAGCAAACTTACATGAGTCAAATCAAAAAAAAAAAAAAAATAAAAAAAAAAATACAACTTAAAAAAAAATCATCTTACAGTCTTATTTTATTCTGTTATTGCTTAATGCAGAAAGCAAGAGAAATTATTTTGATTCCTTTATAGAGGAGAGAGGCAAATAATTTCCACCTAAAATAAACACTAATTGACATGAGCAACCCCCCTTCCTAACCTTTATTTTCATAACTTATTGTTAATAAGTATGTGTGAAATACATTGTTCTTATTAAAAGAGAAAAATCACATTTGTTACTTATTATCTATAAACTTACAGAGAAATAAAATATTGAATTTTTATAGCATATATTAACTTTGTTGAATAATCATTTTGTAAAACTTATGATCAACAAGATATTTGATTTTTGAATTATAAACCTGAAAAAATAGTGTATGAACTATTATAAATGCTGTGAATAACAAAAATATTAATATATAAAACCTAAAAATCCAATACAGCATGGAAATAAGTATTTGCTTTTCTCAAAAGGTAAGAGTAAGGAGCAATTTTTTAACTTTAAGAGGCTGGTTAACATATATATAAGCAAGATTGTAAAGCTGTGAATGTTAAAATCCAAGACTAATATGATTCTTTTATTCTATCCAAGACTAATATGATTCTTATTTCTGAATGAATTATCAATAATTTATTCAGAAATGAATATAAATAAAAATTAATACGATAATATTTTTTTGTTATATTACAGTAGAAAATAATTTTAGATCATTATATTAATGTAGAAAAATGTGTTTTCAATAACAGTTTTCAGATATTTCAAAATGAAGGTTTCACTTTTATTTAATAGAATGTGGTTATTACAAGAACAGATGTAGAGAAATGTTTTGAAAATAAGTCTACACATACAGTAATAAAATATAAGTTTCAACAATGGTATAATCATAATTTTCCATTTTCTAAGTTCATATTTAGGTGCATAATATACATTAGAAAATACACTTACCCCCATACAAGGTAGTTTGTTTTCACTGTTTTAGGCCATGAATATTCCCCAAAAATAATCTGGTTATTCCTCTCAGTAATAGGCTTTTTATTTACATTATATTTTCGGAGAAAACTTAAAGGATCAGCCATTGTGAAATATGATCACGGAAACTGAAAACTTAATAAATATCATGTACAAGAAGAGATCAGTTAAAGCTTGTTGATTAATAAACTCGCAAACACACTAGATTAGCTGACGCTGTTTCTCCGATTTTTTAACACAAATGCGCAAGATAGTACACTGTGTTGCCACTGCGCGTAACGACGTGCAATAAATTCAAGACTAGAAATCTACACTTCTCAAAAAGTGGTTCTCACATAGAGCTAGGAGTGGAAGGTTTGGTTGGTTTGGTTTGTTTGTCGCTCAACGGTCATTTTTTTTGCACACGAGGGCTAATTAGACCGGGACTTACGGCTTAAAGTGGATTCCGAACCACTACAAACATCCATGCCCAAGGTGGGATTCGAACCCACGAACTGTTGAACCGAAGGCAAGAGCGCTAACCATTCGGCTGCCAGCTCGGCCTAGGAGTGGGAGAGGAGAAATGTCCCACTTGTGATAAAATTTCAACTGTAACCGAGCGGCCATCTTGGTTGGACTAGAAAAGTGCTTATTTCGTATTCCGTAACATTAACGCTAATTTAATTTCTTCATTTTTCTATTGTAAGCAATATTATTTTCATCGTTTCAGTTTAAAAGAATGAATGGATCCTGTGAAGCATACAGATGTACAAACAGGAATAACACTTCACTGGTAAGAAACTTTTCGGGCTCTGTTTAAACATTGCTTCTTCGTAATCTGTTTAGTTATCATTTTATTATTTATTTATTTATATGTTGTTTTCAATGTAATTTCCAAGTTAGCGAAATATTAAAATTAATTTTGTATGTATGGAACGATAAAACCATATGAATAGCTCTATATGATATATAAATAACCTAATTACATCTAGAGAATGACTTACGGCAGGAAAACAGGAAACGACAAGAAACTTCCAATCAATTTTCACTGAGGTCACTGAAATCTTCTAATTCTAATCAGAGATTTATAAGAAGGTCAATTGAAAATTTTTCCATCAAACCAATTTGATGCCATTTCCGCATCTATACAGTTTTATCTCCATTCTTTGATATATTCTACAAATAGAAAGCTATTTGAAAAAATTACAAAAAAATTAAATTAATTTTATACTTTTCAAATGTACATTAAAATAATGGGAAAGTTTTCCACAAATTGGATGTTTGCTATAGTTAGTGATTGTTTTTATTTGGTAAAATTTTTCATTTGTTGTGATTTCTGAGTTTTAATTTTTTACTGCAGAAACTGTTATCAGCCATTTTGTTGGAAGATATCTTTTTGCTCTTGTTTATTATTACTTTTTGCTTCATGATTATTATTATTTTATTTATCAAAATTCATTCTATATAAACAATGAAGCCTGGATACTTGATAAAATCATGAAAAACTCACCATTAGTTGATGCAAATTTTTGTAATGTACAGCTCAAGGCAATTTTAATCCTCAAAACCTTGGAAACTTTCATTTTAATAGAAAAATTAATATTCAATCTAAAAATTCTGATGATATCAATTAAAAAATTTTCCGCTTGTTGA
The DNA here is from genome assembly GCA_037975125.1 of Latrodectus hesperus. Classification (NCBI taxonomy): domain Eukaryota; kingdom Metazoa; phylum Arthropoda; class Arachnida; order Araneae; family Theridiidae; genus Latrodectus; species Latrodectus hesperus. The sequence goes on along the minus strand of CM075860.1, from coordinate 34,766,621 downwards.
TTAAATTAATTATACTCAGGTCCTTTTTTATCAAAAAAAGAAGGAACCCGACAAGAATGTGGAAAAGAAAAGTTCAAAACTAATCAAATTACTTAAAAATATCAATTTTCTTGTTGATTTCATGTCTTGAAATTCATTTAAATGTCTTGATAATATCGGAGAAGTTATAAATTCACTTTTAATATCAAGAAGCATTATAGAACAATGAAAAAAAGAACTTATTTTTAAAATTCCAGGGTAGAGAATTTTCTTTTTGGAATTAAAATGTGATACAACCGAGTGTGTAATCGAATAGTTACTTCCAAATTCCAAGATAATACATAAATTTAGTTTCCATTTTCTTTTTATTGCTTACATCGTTAGAATATCATTACTTCCGAAATATCATTAGTTTAATTCTCACACATTTTTGTTTCTAAGCAAATAGCATTGTTTTATTAAAAACGATGGACTTCAGTGGAAAAATTTTGACTTTTTTTTAAAAAAAATCAAAATTTCTTGACTTATAATTCTAAAAGTAATATCGAGTTTAATTTTTTTATTCTTTACATCTACTTATTTAACACCGATTTTTAGTCAGTATAAGCAGTTGTTAACATGCATGAACTATGTTGAAATTTAAAATAGAATTGCTCATTACTTAAAATTATTTATTTAAAATCAAGTCATTTAAAGCTTAAGTGTTTCGAAAATAATTTTACTTCTAGTTTTGTTGCCTTTATATTAGCACTTTTTGAAAAATTCTTTTTTTATTCGAAAAAAGATGAAATGTAATATATATATATATATATATATATATATATATATATATATATATATATATATATATATATATATATATATATATATATATATATATATATATATATATATATATATATATATATATATATATATATATATATATATATATATATATATATATATATATATATATATATATATATATATATATATATATATATATATATATATATATATATATTCATTTAAGTTTAAATTATATCTGGCCTAGCAAAGATATTTAAATTTTCATGAATTTCTTTTAAATTCATTTCGTTTCGTTCTTCTAACTTTGTGAAATTATATTAAAGTTATAATTAATTTGGAAATTTTTAAATATGAAATTAAACTATTCAGAAATAAAAAGTGTTAGTGTTAAGAACTTCTATCCGTATAATTTGTTAGTATATAGTTTATAATTCAAAGAATATTTTTTCTGTAAATTTATGTTATATTGTTTATTTTCTGTTTATTAAAAAAGAGGAAAAATTCGATGAAATTACAATTTGAATTACCTAAATATTTTATTCTTAAATATTGCACTTATTAAATTATTTTCATATATATATATATATATTGGATGTGATGAAAATATTTTATTAATTTATTTCTTAAATAATTTATTGGATATGTAAATATTTTCGATATTTCTCATTTATTTTCTTTAAATCATGCATAAATTTTCATTTTCTCAAATGTGAAATGATGCGAACCTCAAGATTTGTTTAAATAATTTTGTGAAAAATTTCCTGTATTTTATAATATATTTAATTTTAATTATTCAAATAGAAACATAATAGATAATGTTCTGATAGAAATATCCATCGAAATAAAATATCTCTCGATTATGCATTCTACATAGTTTTCTTTAAAATAATATGTAATTTTATTAGAATATATGTAAACGTTTAACTTAAAGATTTTATGTAATTTATATAGAAGAACAAAAGCCACACATGAAGATTTTTTTAAATATATATATATATATATATATATATATATATATATATATATATATATATATATATATATATATATATATATATATATATATATATATATATATTTGTATTTATGTCTCTTTTTTATTAGTTTATTTTACATTAACTTTTTTTTAACAATATGTGATTATTATATAAATTGTAATTAAGTAATAATCTACTTTACTCTAAACTTTATAAATCTTTGTGTCACGACAGCTTGCGTGGGCCAAGGCCTACAGTGTCCTTAACTGTTTTCATGGCACAGGGCCCTGTGGTAATGTTCTGATAGCATATATCCCGATTAGGTGGCCAGTCTTACGTGAAATCCCCAGTGTTCAGTTCCCAAGTATGCTTGGTACTCAGTTTATCGACCTTCTAAAGGGATGAAAAGCTGAGACGACCTTTTCCAACCCGAGGATCAAATCTCGGACTTGTGACGGCAGCATGAAACGCTACCACTGAGCCAACAGGCTCTTGTATGCTATCAACTCCAATATAATGTCGCAAATAGAAGAAGACCGAAAGTTATTTTAAGAAATAATATTTCTAATGCCCCCATTAAGTTTCAAATTCGCTAACAAATCCATCAAGTCTGGATACCAAGGTGTTTCCCCCAACCTTCCCGAGGACAATTATCGCCATTCTTCCCCCTGGGGAGATCTCGAAGTGATATGAGCAATTTGAGTGTCACGGACAATTACCTCCCCATCACACTGTGGGAAAGTCAGAAAAAAGGTACAAGTGCCTCGAATTTCTTTTTAACCTCTAAATTTTGCCTTAGCCTTTAATTTTAAATTAAGAAAAGTATAGTTAAAAGAACTCGAATTGAGTAGATTCTAAAAATTGGAAAACAGTTGTCTGACAAGTATGATATATATATATATATATATATATATATATATATATATATATATATATCATTTAGTATTTATTAAGATATACTTTAAATTCTATTTATATAACGCTTTAGCCATTAGTTGTTTTATATATTTTTATTATCATTTTACTTCTTACCTCATTAGTATCTGCAGAATTATCAAGCATTGGTTTCAATTCCAGAAGATCATTGTAATTTTTCGCATTAAATATATTTTACATTGTATATAATCATTAGATTGTAAATAGTTTTTACGAAGAAATTTGAAGTATCAAATTGAACACAGCTTTATATAATCCATGATTTATTACTTTCTATTTGGTAAATTAAGCAATCTATGAATATTCAACATGAATACCTGTAAAAAACACAAAGAAACAACCCTACTATTTGATTGATAATTATTTGCTTCTAGATATACCTGTGCCATACAAGGAGTGTGTCCCCCCACTCATAGATGGCGCCAAAGTAGCACTCACAAATTTTGAAAAAGCGGAATGCTTGGCAAACAGTCTTGAAAAACAATTTCAAGCAAACAACATCAGTAATCCACAAAATGACCAGCAAATTATAAACACAGTAACCAATTTCCTGACTAACAACATTAATAATCAGCCTTTCATTGAAACACCTGCTTCAGAAATTGAAGAAATTATTAAACAACTAAAACCCAAAAAAAAGTCCCGGTCATGATAATATCAACAACAAAATTATGAAACAGCTCCCTATTAAGCCCCTATTACATTAGAGTTGCCCAGATTTCAGTTTAAGCAACTCCCGTAGACTTAACATTACGTGACGTCACAGCTTAAAATTTGAGCAACTCGTTCTTTTCGTCCAATGAATGCTTGAGATTTCTTCAGGTTTGCTGTAAGAAAATAACAGCTTTACTAGATTTAATAATAGATCCCTTTTTTGGCTACTATTTTTAAGGTTGCCATATTTTACTCAGAAGGTGTCCACATTTCATAATGAATTCTCATTTGGGAATTTAATTGGTAGCCAAATTTTATTTAATCTACGCCATCTTGCTTCGTGTGAAGCTTTACTTTTAAGATGGGGAAAGATAATCTTTGCTGACGTGAAAATTGATGCTAATACATAAGTAACACATTTTTGTGTGAATAATTTATTCTTAAATAAAAAGACTAAGAATTTGAAAGAAAAAATAATTTCAGATTGAAGCTTCAATTTAAACATGAAATTCTACAAACATCACACAAAATTGTATACATTGTATTGTAATTTTCCTATACAAAAATAATTTCTTAACAACAATGTTTATAAAAAATTAATGATTAACTATTGATATATTAATAAAAGAAACTCAAATTACTATTTTAAAAGTTGAGGAAATGCACAAAAATTATATTTTTTTAAATATATATATTAGTTATGAATTTATAACTTATTTTTAAAATGAAGAAATCAATTATTTCTCTTTTTTATTAAAGTAAATATTGTGGCATATTAAAATTAGATGCATTTTTAAACTAATTATTTATTACCTTTAAACAAACACACCACATAAAAGCAGAGGTTCTTTACACTATCTTTGTATACATGCAGTTTCTTAAACTATAATCTGCAATAAAATGACAAGTATATTTTGAATGAATATATATATTTTTTAAGTTTTGTGGGAAAAAATGAAGAAAAGAAATAATTGATAGCATTTTGTGATGACATTATGTGAATAGTTTGTTTCTTATTACATTTTCAAATTGAAAAAAATGTTATGAAATTTGTATGAAACTAAAAGAATGAAGTGCTATTTAGCCTCATAGCTAATAATCTTGCATTTGAAGGCAGAATCTTGCAATAGTGTACTGCAATTAGTCTTTATTGTTCATTTCAATGATTAGTTAATTGCTTTACATTGGAAATCAAAATACTCTCTATATTGACCATGATGTGAATTAAATTATTTTGCAAATATAGCAATCATCTATATTTTTTGTACTTACTTTCACATTATTTCTATTTAAATCACAAATAGGAACAAGTACAAGATTTCTATTTTAATCAAATATTGTATTTAATTTCATTATTAAAATTGTAACTTTTTAACACATAAAATTGTAACAAAGCCCTTTTTAAATTTGATTTTTAACAAGTTTTATACTATAATCTATTTGTTAAAAATGCTTAATCATTAAAACAATTGAAAAAGGCTTGAAATTATTAAAATTTTATATTGATTTATATAAATTAATAACAATATATACAGGAATAATATTTTAATGTTTATTTAAATAGAAATTTTTGCTTATATTAAAATCATTTCACTATTTTATTTGTAAACTCCATTATTTTCATCATTATAGGAATTTATTTTTAAGTCTAATTTACATACTGTCAAAAGTAAATGGAGTTAGTTGTAAGATGGCAATATATTTTGGATGAGTAAATGAACATTATTTAAGTGTGTTCCAGGGAAAAATGTATTAAAGAATTTAATTATATGAAGAATAATAATGAAATCTTATAAATATGTATTTGTAAATAATAAACCAAAATGCTTGTGCCTTCAACATTTAATTATAATGCATTGACTTACTTAAAAGAAAAACAGAAAATTGATGTAATGAAAAAATAAAAGTAAAATTAACACTAAATATTTTTATATGGCATACTTATTTCGACTGAAGTTTCAGTTTAAATATGCAAATGTAAGTTCAACACAAACTGTAAACATTGTAAAATGACAAAATAGTCTCATGTATATAATAACTAACAAAACTTTAAATGAAATTAATGTTTGAAAACTCAGTGAATTTAATAAATATTGAAATTGGAACACTTCTCATCTACTTTGCTGAAGAAATTAAAAACAATTTTAATTATCTTAGTTTTTAACTATCTATTAAATTTATTATGTGTTTCATCTATAATATTAAAAAAGTATACAAAAAAGACAAAAATTTTTTTTAATCTTTATCAAATGAGTTTATTAAATTATTTCTAACTGAAGAGCATTTCCTTTTTGTTTGTTTTTAATACCAGCAATTCTGCTAGATTGAAATGGAATACAACAATTAAAACCAATCACTTATTTCCATGTTATTACTTCCACTTGGCGAAAAAAAGACAAAACATGATCCGTGTTTAAAATCATTGGCGATATGAATTGCTCGAGTTGCTGCTGCATGCACAAAAAAGTTGCTCATTCTTGGCAACTTATAACGCCAATAACTTTCATTTAGCATGAAACTTGGCGAAAACAAAATGATTTATAAAATATACAAATTTCAATACAAATATACAATTTAAATACAAATTTCAACTGCGCAGCTGTGAAAAAAATCTGTAATATTATTGGGCAGATAGAACGAGTTGCTCAAATTTTTAGCTGTGACGTCACGTAATGTTAAGTCTACGGGAGTTGCTCAAACTGAAATCTGGGCAACTCTAATGTAATTTGACAATTGTTATTTGACAAATAATTATTTATGCATGTACTTGTATATTTAATTTAATTGATTCACTTTATAAACACATAAAGAGCGAGGAGTGCAAATAAAATTTGCTATGGTATACACTCATCAAAAATCCAGTCTCCTTAAATTTGTCATTAAAATAAAACAGTAGGATGGATAAAAAAAATTAATAATTCAAATGATCAAAAAATATGTAGTGTAATCACCATAACAAAAACATTAGATTAATAAATAAGATATAAATAAAAGTCTGGTAAATACCTGGCATATTGTATTCACAAAAAAAAAATGATAACATTTAATGCAGTGAATTATTAATCATTCAAGATAATTGCTGATTCTCTCCTGGTAATCGAGCTATAAGGCAAGTTCTTGTAGTCTTGATTACATTGATAATGGCTTCAATATTATGAATAATGGATGTATCAATGAAATAATGGAGTTAAAAGATCCTTTAAAATAGGACATTTGACATTCCGAATCAAAAGGAAAATATTTATTTCATTAATTTCGAATCCTTAATTAGATACTTTCATTTCGTGTTTCATAGCGTGTATAAAGTTTCCAAAAATAGATCATTCATATATTTTAATACGTAAATACTAAAATCTCTTTCCCATAATAGATTTTTGAAATAGATGTGATTTTCTGATGATGCGTCTTGTGATTTCACGATGCTCGTTGTAAAAAAAGATGGTCAAAAGTTATTCAGTGTGTTGTAATAGCACATTCTTATTTTATTAATTTCTTTGATCATGTAGAATATATTATTTTTATACTCCATTTAAAACAAAGTATTCATAATAATTTAGAGGTTACAAAGCGCAAAAGAATTCTTTCGTTAATATATCGTCACTCTCATGTTGACTGATGATAGAGATGCTAACCAATATTTCCTGAAGAATTCACGATGAATATTAAAATATAATTGTCCAAGTTCAATATTTCCTGAAGAATTCACGATGAATATTAAAATATAATTGTTCAAATTTTCATACATTATTCATTTTCTTTCATTTATTTAGATACTTACTAAGTTCCAAATTTAACGCAAGATTGACAATTTCTTAGAAATATTAAATTCATCAGTTTTAAAGTTAAATTTTTATTATAATAAATATCTGAAATATCATTCATTTATAAGCTAAAAATGAATACCACAAATATAGGGAAATAATATACGAAACGTGTGATATTATAATATATTTTCACATTTATATGAATTCAGAGAAAAGTTTAATATTGATAAAAAAAAATCAAATTTCGATAAATTTAGGAAAGGTCAAATAAAACTTTTAAAAGTGCAAAGCGTCTAAGGCAGGTAAATTAATTTTTTTTTACCTGGCTGATAACGCCTAAGCAGTTGTTTATGAAACATTTAAATTATGTAGCTCGTTAGAACAATCATATAACAAGTTGTTTTCAATAGTTTAGTGCAAGGAAGCCGCTGGTTCAACTTTAGCATATTAAACAAAAATAAAACACTAATTTCCAAGGAAATTTAAAATTAAATTTTATAATTCATTACTATTTTCAATTAATTATAATTTGTGTATTAAATTACAGAAAATGTGATATTAAAGATATAGCTATTTAATGCCAAACGCATTTCTACATTTACTAATATCAGATAAATCGAAATATTTCGAAAAGTATTTTTGAAATTTTCAAAAAGATTAGAACTGTATTTTGAATAAAATACTGAAATATTTTTAATTAACTCGTTATGCAAATATTATGACATTGATAATCTCCGTGTGTTGGCAAAGAGTTACATTCCGTTAATGATCTCTGGTGTATGTCATAAATTAAAGAATAAATTTTAAAATGAGTTTGGGGAAAGAATTATATTAATAAATTTTATTTTTGAAAGCATTTTTTAAAAGTACAAGTTTATCTGTAATTTTAAAATTCAGAATGAATAACTTTTAATGATTTTGGATGGGAATTGTGAAAGATTGAGTTTAGAATGTATCACAACGACTCTGAATTTTCCAAACCCACCCATTTATCAGGTTCCATAAAAATCAAGGATCCGCAGATTCTAGTATCACATTTCTATAGAGTCAAACAAGTTCCAGAAATGAATTGATCAAATACTTTAATATTTCAGCTCTTTGTGAATGTCTGAATGGCGGCAAATGCTTGGGTCCCAATTCTTGTCTCTGTCCTTCTGGATTCCGAGGAAATCGATGCCAATACCGTAAGTTCATTTCCTGTAAAATTAAAAATGTATTTTACATCTGAAATTAACTTGGTTGTTTTATTATGTGAGGAAATATTCTTATTTCATTTGTAGAAGATCCTGTATTCTTTGTGGTAGAATTAGTTTCTTCAAAAAGAATTTCTTAGTTATTGAAACATTTATTGACTGAAACAGTATTTAAGATTCTTATATTTAATTTAGCATAAGCTGAAAATATTTCTTATAAAGTGAGATAATGATTATAAATCAGAGCCGGAATATTCCACTATTGCTTCAATTTTTAATCTACATTATGATTTATGATGAAGAATAAAAATAAAGGAAAGAAAATGGAGAAAATCAGGCCGCTCTAATTCTAATCCCATGATCACTTTTTGCAAAATTATCCTAGAATATTTGTGCTTGAAGTTGTTGATTATAACATTATTTATTGGTTGTAAGACAAGTTAGATTAGGCAGAAGAAATACGATTCAAATCAAAATTAGGGACTTCAACGTTAGCAGCGCAGTTATCATCAATTAAAGCAACTTTCCGATTCTCCGATAAAAAAATGTCGATCTAAGTCTCTTATACAATTTTCATAAATGTCATCCAAACTTTTATGCTAGCATAGAATGCGTCGGTTACTTCTTGAACATTCTTGAAAGATCTAGGCTTCAAATATTTTCCTATGATAAGCAGAGGCAATTTTTCTGTTCCATTAATGTTGGCTGCATTCAACGTTGTCATATGTAACTAAACATTTACTTACATTAGTGTTTTAATTCAAGAAATCGCTGGTGGTATTCAGCTTTCTTGAGGATCCAATACAAATCATGATTCGATCAGCTTAAAGTGAAAATCTGTGAAAATGATCATCTGGGAAAAAATCTGAAAAATTTTAATTAATCTTTCAATGAGTTATAGTCATTCTCAGAAGAATTTTTATATCTTAGTCTCAAATAGTTCAATAAAATCTTTCATGTAACAAAAATAAATAATTTTCTTGATTATTTAATTTAAAATTTTATAAGATATTAGAAACTGATTATAAACATTCCTGTTTTTAAATTGCATTACAAGCATTGTATATAATATTATTTATTACAAGTTTATTTCTTGGAAATTCTTTTCAAAATATGTCTTGCTTAAAAAACTCACAATGCAGTAATAAAAATACTTTAAAATATTTTACTTAATGTTAATTAAAATAAAAATAAAATAGAACTACGAAATTCACATTGTAATGAATTATTAAAATGCCAAATATATATTAAAAGAACTAATTTCACTTCTTTTTAATAAATCTTTTAAATAAATAATTTATATATAAATGAATTAAAACAACAAAATATTTCTTTATTAAATTATTAATAAAAAAGTTGGAATAAAATTTATGATTATGTATTCATATTATGTCGATGCATCTAGTATACATTACTCTGTTCTATTTAACTAGTTAGTTTCTGACGAATAGGTTGTCAATAGATAGCGCACACAAATAACATAATGCTCGAATTTCAAGCGTGTTCTGTATTATTATTTTTTTTTACCTGATTATACTAAATATAGTATTAAGTTGAACGGCATATTCATATGAAGAAAGTTTAATTGCCTAACTATGTAGCAGGAAAAAAAGAAAACTTTAAAGTGAAAGAATAATAAGTAAATAAAAAATCTATAAACGCATTTGTATAACTGATCAGAGTATTCGCTTATTAAGAAAATTTGAAAAATGAATGAGTTAATGCCTTATGGAGAAAAAAATATAGCTGAAATTTTATACTTAAAAGTAAAAATTTAGGGTATACCCATAGATAAATATATATCCATAAAAGGTAGGAACTTATCTCTTGCTCTCACATGAATAGTTTTATAAGAAAATGTTTATTAACGCATTAAGATCATAGAGGGCGCCATGAACGTTTAAACTCTAATTTTATATTTTTATTTAGCAACTATTGATGCAAAATTTTTTTGATGTATTTTATATTTTTGATGTTTATATAAAAAAACTTATAAAAAATTTTAATTTTCAGTAAATGTTAATATTATTTTTGTAAATTTTAAGTTAGCTGTGTTTTTTTTAACGTATATTAACAGTTACTAAAAATTATAAGAAAGAACTGCATGTTCATCCTATTTATTTGTAAATTTAATTTTTTATTGCATATATTTATTAAGTTTATCAAATCGAAACATTTAACTAAATGTAAGCTTAGAAGATAATTTTTCCCACGTTTTCCTTTGCATGCTTAGAAGTCTATTTAAGCAAATGTGAATTAAAATTTTTAGGAAGAGAAAGCAGTAGAAAATATATCGGATTTTTTAACAAATCACTATTCGTAGTTAACGCTTTTAAAATACAGAAACAGGAATGTTGTAGGTGTACCGCAATATATGTGCCTAAAAAATAAAGTAATTAATACTAAGTATAAAATATTAATAGATGATTATAATTCTTATATATAAAAACACTATATGACGCAACATAAACAGTATATTGCAAGAAAAAATAATAATCAAATTCTGTTAACAAAATGCCAATAAATATTACTTTAAATAAATTTAATTTTATGTAAATAATATGTAATAAATAATATTAATATATTTACTTGTTAGAAATAATCAGATTTCCTATCGAATAAAATATGCAAAATACAATTTTTTTATGTTATTTCTACAATTTATATTATTAAGTACATTTGTACTTTATCTTAATCAGTTGTTTCAACATGATGATTTCTTTAAAAACTAAAAATATATATAATGTACAGAATCTTGAAACAATTTTTTCATTTTAGTTCAGAAACAAACAAAAACGAAATTTAAAAAAAAGGAATTTGTCACATATTATTTCGCTTCATTTTTTCTTATTATGTTTTATTTCTATAATGAAAATAATAAAATAAAAAGAATTAAAGTAACAAAAGGGTGAGTAATGCCGTGGTCCAATTGACTCGGAGCTAGGTATGCATCGTCCTTGCTCGCTGCTAGGACCGAACCGACGACCTCACTACTAAGCGTCCAGGGTGCTAGATTACAGGACCAAGCCACTGGTCCCCGCACCAATATAGGTTTAGTAACGTAGACAACAATTTCACCCCTGATTCTCATTCACAACAGTGTGGGTGGGGATTATGTGGGAAATCGTAGTATGTCATTTTAGTAACATTATTTTATGGCATTTCATCATACAAGTATCAACGAGTACTTGAATTTGACATGTATCGCAGAATATCACATAGTGATTTTTAGCCTTAAAATATATTTCGTCCCTTGTGAAGCCTGGATGACGTCATTCACCTTCCCCACTCATTCGGGGATGGTTTGTTTTTTGGGAGAAAAAGGGGGTGAGGAGCAGGCAACGGAAAACGTTGTTCCCGTCAATAGAGTTCTAATAATTGTAAGGTAGTATTAATTATGTGTATATATTTTTCTTTTTATATTATTCTGTGTGTCTGTAATTAGATTAATAAATGTGTGTGTGTGTGCAAAACTACAAAGCAAAAACAATGTGTGTACAATGAGAAGGAAGAGAAAGGAATCACAAGCTTCATTTCGAGATCTAGAGGATTAATTGAAGTAGGAATATTTGATTATTCTGCCTGGAAAAGATATAGTTAAGTTTGTTGAATGATGAAAATATTGTTGGTAGAATAATTGCATTAAATATATTTGATAAAGATAGAATAATTTAAGACTGTACAGTTATTTATATATTTATGTTTGTTGAATGATGAAAAATAGTAGTGGTATAATTACATGAGAAAAGTTTGTTAAGAATAACTAGAATGATTCAAAAAGTATTGTTATTGGAGTGTTGTATTAAAGATATGATCATGTTTAATATAAAAGAATTGTAAAATCGAAGATTAATGGTAGTTGCTAAGGAATTAAATTTGAAATTAAAATCAGTTTATAGAATTGTAGATTTAAAAGAGTTAATAGAGAAAGCGAATATTTTTGAGAAGGAATTTGATTTTACTAAATCTTTTTTGAGTACAATTGTCGCTGAACGTATAGAAAAAAAAAGAAGAGAATCTTAATTGTTTAAAGTAGTAAAATAATAACGCCAGAAATCAGAATCGGAAGTATCATTGGAATTAGAAATAATTAACTTGAGTTGGTTAGAACTCAATTAGAAATGACGAGAATCAGGCAGAGAATAATACTTCGATCATGGAAGGAAATGGACAAAACCCAAATAATAATAATACTTTAGAAAATTCAATAAAAGGAGTTCAAACTTTTAATTCAGTTGCAAGTAAACTTGAATCGTGGGATTTATTTTAAATATTTATTTTGTTTTATTCAAAACGCTGTTAGCCCAATTATATAAGGTCTTAAATAAAGATCAGGAATAAAAAATCATGAATACAAAACGTTTCAAGTTCTTTTCTTTAAGAAGTTGTTATAATTTGAAGTCGCGTCTTCTCTCGTTTCATTGCATTTCTTATTGGTGGAGTTTTAGGAAAAGCATAAATATGTACACTGAAAATATCAAAAACAATAATCTTTCGAAAATCTAAAATCGGAAGTAAATATTGTTATATTTTAAAACATAATACCCTGCGTAGGTAGAAGGTTAAGAGGATCCGATGCCGCACATTCATTACTCTCAACGATTGCTTATAGATGACAGTTGTAAATGGAAAGAAAAGCTATGAACTTCTTTCCTGAAGCGGGAAGAATTCCGTAGCGGATTGCATAATTTAAATTAGTGGCATAAGCAACTTTAAAGGGAATTCAAATTACATTTAAATTAATTCCAAACGCTTTTATCAAAATTTCAGTATATAATATAGTTTCAATATTAAGTTAGCCGGAGATCAAATTTTGAAATTACCTACAATTAATAAATTATAATTTTTTAATAATTATGGTTATCAATATAATAATTTGAAATAAGATGAGCAGCAGATTTCAATTAACTCCAGGCAATTCAATGGCAAACAAAATAATGATGTCACCTAAAGTATTAACACTCCATTTTTACGAATTTCTAATTTATGAAAATTCCTGATTTTACACGTTAGTAGTTGGGCCCAAACATGGTCTCACAATCGCAGTTTTTTTAATTTCCATTTACAAACTAAATTTTTTTAATAAAAAAAAACTCTTTTTTGCGAATTCGCATTTATGTATTACTCGGCTTTCTTTTCTGACGCCATATTTTTTTAATTTTTTATTCTATATTTGAGAAATTCCAATCGATCTTTTTAATGGAGAAACGTAAGTTCTTTGAATTATGGATGGCTATTTTCTTTTTTTAAAGTTGAAATCCTGGTATCTGTAAGATGTTTGTGTGGAATTTCTCCCTTCTATTTTCCGTTGCACACAGTTCATACATCTGACAGTAATCAATAACTTTAAGTGCAAATATCAAAGGATACTGATTATGGAAAGGAATCGCCTTATGTAAATGATATTCGACGTGGTGTTTTATTGAAAAAACATTATAACCAAAAAAAGCCATGAGAATTTTAAGTGGAGATAAGTGACTCACATCTGTAAAGATTGGCGAAGATGAAAGCACTTTTTGGAAAATAGTGAAATGTATATTCCTACATCGAAAAAAAATGTTTTTAAAAGTGAAATTTTGAAATGGGAATATGTAAATGATTACATTGTCTGAGTTTTCATCAATAAAATGAAAATAATAATTGTTTTTAAGTATGAATTTTATTTCTTGCCTGTGTTTTTATGCATCATGCATATTAAATAATTTTTCCTAATATTACTTTATTTATTAAAAAAGGCAGTTGATTAAAAAAATTAAGACTTAATAGTTTTCTAATTTGACGATCTCAAAGAGTTACTGTACCAATATCATAATTAATAAAGATTATTAATGCGAACTTAAAAATATTAAAATAATATTAAAGTGAACCTATTAGCTAAGAAACATACAAACACATCATTGTAAAACTTTAAGATTAATTTTATGATTACGATATTTGGTGGATGTAATATAGTAGAACCTTCAACAAATTAATAGGGTTTTCACATGCAAAATAAACTCTTAAACATGGAGTATTTTTTTATACAGCTGTCTCCCTGTGCTCTCCCAAGAACCATCTGGAATCAGTGATATACTCATGTCAGAATAAGCTTGAAGAATCTTCGTGCGACGTGTCGTGTCCAAGAGGTCAGGCACTTCTACCAAGCCAGCACAGAGAATACAAATGTCTGCCTGACGGAACATGGGTTCCAAATATAAAGCCATTGTGCCTATCAGATCCTTCAGGTTCGAAATATTTTATGTATGTTAATTTTTCTCCCAAAATTTAAACTTTTTATTACAGAGTATAATGATGTGTTTAATATATTAATCTTGTTTTTATTTTTTTTATTTTTTTATTTTTTATTTTTTTCTCTTTTATTGATTTTTCCGAAATATTTTAAGGTATTGTTCGTCTCCATTTAATTTTTTTACCTCCAAATTTAGCATTCTTATCAAGAATAAATGCTTTATTTTTTCTAGAATCACCGAATTCCTGAAATTAAAAGTGAAGTAAATAAAGGAGGGCTCGCCGTAAATGAGTCAAAAAAATCGTCTGTGGCTGGGGCTTCTTCTTCTTCTTCTTAAAATTGGGTTTGTATGTCATTGGGCACCTCTGCTTTTATCAGCATTTTGTACCATTAACTCCAAACCCAATGTTTCCTAGTTCCAGTTGCTCGGGTCACCTACTTTACTAATAAAGTCCGATAACCCTTTAATGGAGTCTAGGTGTAACTCTCTAGTATGGATGAAGCCTAAAGAAGTTAATCTAGGGAGGGCAAGAGCCTCAATTTCGTAAATGACATGCTCTGCCATTTCCTCTTGCATATGACATTTCCAGCAAATAAGGTCTAGCTGAAACAGTCCCATCTGGTCAGAAAGTCAGTCATGCTAGGAATAGCTTCCTGACTTTCACCAGAAGAAGATGGTTTGGAGGTCATTTCTACCTCAAGAGAAGAATTCATTGCTGCCCCTTTACAAGATTGCCTCTGAGTTCCCTTGTCTTTTTCAGCAAGGTCTACTTTAGAGGCTTCACCTGCAAATGCAGAAAGGTTTGTTACTTCTTGTGTCTTTTCAGCCACAAGATAACAATTAAAAAGCTCAGGTAATATAAGTCCACCCAGCATTGCCTGAGTTACTGGGCAAGGCAAATTACTCTAGAAGTTCGCCAAGCAACTAGAGGCTCCGTTAAGACACCAATACCGCGGTGCCAATTAGCCCTAGGCACGGATCGCATAACACCATGGTTTACGGGAGCTGGTTCGCGGCCTCTGATTCTATATTCAACGCTATCCTGTCATTCCTACAGAACATTCTGCTATCCACCACTTGCCGACGCGCCTGGTGGCTGCTCAAGCCCCAGGAAGGTACACGTACCCCCTTGTTCCAGGTGGCTGGGGCTTTGTTTGCAGAATTCGTGTATCTGGTATACTTTCAAAAATGTAATTAATCACGTGATTAATAAATTTATTTGAAACATTGACGAAGATGATTGATGAGAGATTAATCATTGATGAATTAGTATTAATCATTTGCATACTGAAATGAAGAGAAAAAAGAATTAGAACTGCACATGGGAATAATCTCGTGGTAAAAAGCATTTAATCATTCAATTTTTTGGGTCAAAAATTACTTACTAGAATGTATGAAAATATACGTGGAATGTGGATATGTTTCAGATTTCAGTTATGTGTTCAGATATAGAAACATGTCAAAGCATGTATGAAATCTGGAATGTAGAAAACATATAAGCAACCACCACGTTTTCAGTACTCAGTTGCTTTCTTTTCTCGAAGTGAAAGTAACTAATTCCGACAACTACAGTTTGATTTATTTTCAACTATATGATTGAAATTCAATCAAATTTTTAATATTCCAAATTTTAACAATACAATTTTAATCTCCGCGTGTAATTTTCAAAAACGAAATATTTTTGTAATCAGTGCAATAGTTTCTTTTTCGGTGGTTGTATGCATCACTGCACGAATTCGTTAAAAGAACCAATGTATTAAAAAAGAAACAGATTCTGACAGAATTATTCCTAAGGGAAAAAACAAATTGAAATGCCATTTCCAAAGCGTAATTTTTATGCTTAAAACCTACTTAAATCTATACAAAATTTATTTATACTAATTTTGAGAAAAAAATTTAAATTATGTAATTTTAATGCAATATTGTAAGTTTTATGCAATATTGTAAGCAAAATCAATTTTGTTAAATACTGACAGTTTATTTCCTATTTTGTTTTAAGAAAATTGCAATTACGTAGTAAAAATAACCATACATGACTGTATTTGTATTAAATTTAAAAAATTAAGATGTTGTATTTCTCCTTTTTTGTTTGTATGTTTCACTGAGTCTAAATGGCGTCACTTGTAAGTAAATGTAATGTGTTCTTTTTTTACCGTTTTGTTCTTGGCAATAATGTTCATTAGCCTTTGATTTGTAAACAACGCATTTATATTCTATAACGCATTAAACTGTATAAATTTTCTACAATTCACTGCATTTTGTTTTCTCGTATATTCCCTGATCTAGCACAATCTTATCTTCATTATTTCATTTACCTTATATTTCATAATAATGCACACAAGTTAAGTCTTTATTATTTTTCCTTTTTAATGATACATGCACTTATATAGTAGAGTAGTATCATTGTGTTAAACAAAATGTCCTATTTTGGATGAAGAAGGCTTAAATTATATTTATATTTCTTTTTAAATTCAATTTTATTAAATTTCATAAAAAAATCTATAAAAATATTTAAAATGATTTTCTAATTTTAAAATAATTTCAATTAGAAAAATGTATATGAAATAAAAATACATAATTTCTCGAATGTAAAAAATTTTACCAGAAACTTATTTTACAAAGATTTTGTAAATTAAATATGTTAAATATCTTGCAAGCAGGTTTATTATTTTTACTAAAATTTTAGTCAAATGGATGTTTAAAGTATCTGTTATCTCTTGAAAGAAATATGTATATAAATTTACTTCTACAGTATTTGATAATAAATTCTCCAATCTTTATATATATAAAACTTTTAAAATACAACAGTGTGGATTCGAAGAAAACATTCACATGTTGAGCGAATATGGATCGAAAGATTTAACAGGAATATTTAATTTGGTGAATAGTTTCGCCTAAGTTTTGTGATAGGTGATATCATTTATGACAAAATTACGTGACATCATTATGAAAGAGGATGCGGTGGCCTGATTGGTTAGAGCATCGTTCTTATTATCGGAAAGTGAATTCAAATCCCGACTTAACCGAAGATCCGTCGTGTTCATTAATAGCGCATGCAGCACGTTAACTAGGTTGTGGTCGCAATGTCCTCCAAGTGTAATGACACCTCTGACTGTGACAGACCATGTATTGGGCGCCTTCTGTATTTTTACCTTCTTCTAAGTTTCAAAGACTCCACCAGACTGCTTCTACCTAATTGGTAAAGTCTAACTCAGGGTTAGGAATGTGGAAGCATGCAGATTCAATTCATTGTATGGCAAATTGGCGATGAACTCTGTGAAAGTTAGAAGCTTCTTGAGACGACATCCGGGCATTACTTCCTCTACCCTACCATCCTTTACAACCGCAGAGGAGAAGAGTAACAATGAGGCAAAGGAGTTTTTTTTTTTTTAAGTTTAATTTTGGAGTGGAATTCCGACGGGGGTGCATAACAGAGAAAACCTCGCCTTGTAACGAAAATGGCTGTTTTTTAGGCTCCCTAAGCCTACTTAGGTGTAGCATTAGTATGCTCGTAAAGACGCCAGTCTCGTTTTGTCTAAATAACCGATTAGTCAGGCTTCTCAAGCCATTTTATTAATAAGTGCTATGTAA
The DNA here is from genome assembly GCA_037975125.1 of Latrodectus hesperus. NCBI lineage: Eukaryota > Metazoa > Arthropoda > Arachnida > Araneae > Theridiidae > Latrodectus > Latrodectus hesperus. The sequence goes on along the minus strand of CM075860.1, from coordinate 34,748,505 downwards.
TACATCAGTCTCGAAACTAATGATTAATTATTTGTTTCAGTTTCTCAAGCCAGCTTTATATGTAATTATTTTGAAAATTTGAGATGCCAGTCTCTTATGAATATATTTATGGATTTCACAAGCCATATTTGATTCCTAACGTGTTTATTATGTGATGCTTAAAAAATAAGTTAAAATTAGCATCTGTGGCATTGTGATATCGCATTTTTTTTCCAAGACCTATGCAGTAAAAATTATTTCACAACGCATTACCATTTCCGATTTAGAAGGAGGGAGAACTTCAGTAACTCGTAAAAAGTTCGTTTTTTGTCACAGGTAACTATTTACGGTAGATTCGTTTGCGATGGGGATTGAAACAGCGTTCAAAACGAATTACATCACAGCCTAAAATTTTGTGTACTTTTTTTATATTTTTAAACGTATTACAGATTAGTTTACGTGAAATATTAGTTCTTAATAATAAATATAGGTCATATACTATTAAATTGACTAGGGGGAAATAAAAAAGCTATTAGAGATGAATAAAAACATAATAAAATCAATGTGCAAAATTTTAAGTTATATCGAAATTTGTTGTTTGATTTATTACATTATATATATTTAGACGTTACAACGCTTAGATTTAAACACGGAATTCAAACTTATCTATCCAAAATATCAATTTCTATATTCAAAATGCTTAAAAGAAATCCCCTTACATGTAATTCTTATTTATTTTAATTCAGCTTGTTTCATGCACAATTTCGTCCTAAAATTAAATTTATTGTAATATTAGGAAACGTTTTTAGAATACGGTTAAGATAATGTATTTTGCTTTCTTGTTTTAGTACCTTATATTTTTGCTGTTTCTATTATGCATTATGCTATTTCTGTAGAATCAAAGCCGTTTGGGGCATAATAATTTTGAGCTCTCAATAAAGGATGATATCAGTATATAATAACATAATAAAATCAATGTGCAAAACTTTAAGTTATATCGAAATTTGTTGTTTGATTTATTAAATTATATATATTTAGACGTTACACAACGCTTAGATTTAAACACGGAATTCGGTATTGTATTGTGGTTATTTACGGTATTGTGGTTATTTTGGCAAATGAACCAAAAGTTACTTTTGCTTTTCATTGTGTTTTCAAATAAATATAATTCAATAGCTTTCTTACTTAATTTGAAGTGATAAATTATATTCTTTTTTATTCCCATTGGATCAAAAATGCATCGCAAAAATATTTGCTTATTTTCCTCCGTCATGTATTTATGGTTATGTAACTCTATGGTTATGTAACTTTAGTCAATTTAAAATTCAGAATTGTCTTTACATTAACCAACTCAATTTCTTCCGAGTTCTTTAAGATATTGTTCAAAGTCCACGTGATGTAGTCATTGGACTGCAAATTGTAGCGGATAGAGTATTTCATCTCTAGTGGAAAATCCCGCGTTCGTATCAGCCACTGCTGATCAGAGGGAAATTCAGGAAATAAAGGCATTAAACAGTAAAGGCGGTTTCACATTTATGAAAATATATTAGCCAATGACATTTAACACATTTATTAATAATTTACCAGTAAAAAAATTGAAACCTTTCGTTGGCAATCGCTAAATCACATTGCGTTACATAAATGTGAATTCGCCTTAACACTTGTGAGATCCACTTCTATAAGAGTTATTGCGTGGGTGTGTTAAATTCCTTTCCATAAAATTCCGAATATTTTTTTCTCATAGAACTAGTGATTTTGATTTAAAAACACATTATTACATTGAAAGAATAGAGAGTATTTCAATTGTAAAGTATAATTTATTGACATTGATCTATATATTACAGATTATTTTTAATATAGCCAGTGTTTTTAATTCTAGAAAATATTATACACAATGACAGATTAGGATACTTGGGTTTTAAAATATATTAATGAATTGATGTGGATTTGCTTCATAATATCAATATTCTGATTTTTATTTATTAATTTTCTAGATAATACAATTCGCCCTCAGCCAACACCTCCTACAGTGACACCTACAGTCCTCTACTCTAGGAGGTGTTGCCTCAGCACAGCCGTAGACAATATTCTTCTAGTGGTCGGGAAACGAATGGAAATCCGTAAATTACTTAGTGATAAGTAAATTTACCGATTTTTTTAATGTTTTTGATGTGTTTTTTTTATTAAAAAGGACTTCGCTCGGTTTAATTTCTAATTCTAGAATATATGCCTCATCATTTTCCTATGTTACAGAGAAATAACCTTTATCATTTTATTTATAGATAAAATGATCTAACATGATGATAAAAAAGATATTGTCATTTTTAATCAGTAATTTAAATTTCATTAATTTAAATACTTTTTTCATGAAAGTAAGATGCATTAGAGTGAATCAGATTTGGAACTCCATGAAAGACTCAAGTTATTACAAGAAAATTTATACGGCAGAAGTTATGAAATGTAAATGAATAAAATATCATACATCTTTTTCTATGGCCAAGGTCCCCGATATCCTAATTTTTTGCACTTCTGCGTCTGGTTATAGTTGGTGTACTACTACCAATGATTAATCAGCTATATTTTGGGATGCTATCTGATCGAAGAGATACTGCTGATAGTCCACGCGGAAAAGCATTCTATATTTCTAATCTAATATGGTGTAAGATTGGCCATAATTGTTTTTTGTATGCTTTGTTGATCTCTATAACGATTGCAAAGGTCACTTTATTATTAACGAAAGTGATGACGTCTTCCATGGAAGATTTCTTACAGAATCAATGGCTAAAGTAAACAACGAAATCAAAGTAATATTCCAGAGTTGAATCTTTCCTTATTTGATTTTATCCTCTTGTAAATACCATCAAATGAATCTTATTTCCAAAGATTGACGAATGAACATTTATGTAAAGATTGTTGGCTTACCATGGCTTAATAGTACAAGAATGTTCTTCAGAGTAAAAAGTCTTAGGTCTGATATCAGCCTCTGTAGAACAATGGAAGATGGATGGTTCACCTCCACCATCTGCGCCTGTGACCATGGAGGAGTCCTTGGAAGATTTTCAGGTATCTTTCCTTGCGATCTGTGAAAACAGCTAACTTACGAAAAGTCCTTCCAGAAATCCATTTATGTAGGGGATATTAAAATGTTTTTAAGCAGCCTTTGGCTTTTAGCTTGTTCACTGCTTGCTGTCAAAGTAGTGATTGTTAGTGCAAAATTTTCACAGCAGTATTATATAAAAAATTAAGAAATAAATGAAAAAAAGTAGAAATTGCACAAATGATAGCTTTTAAGCTAATTTATTTAAATCATAATGTAAATATTAATAACAATATCAAATTTCGTTAAGGAATAATTTCAACACATTTTTTTAATAAATGGATTTGTGAAAGTAATATAATTATAATCGCAATTGGTATGTTTCTATTTATAAAGAGCAAAAATAGTTTATTCATTTAATATATTCACTTCTATTGAGTGAGCTCCAGTGGCTCAGTAGCTTCACGCCGCTTCCCGTAAGCTCAGCAAAGTGAAGCATCATTTGCCGCGGGCAGTGGCTGGGAGGGTGACCACGGTGTACTCTCCTTCACTGGGTTGCTGGAACTTCGTGGGTTGGAGACGTGTCCACTTTAATATGTGACGTCCAAAGTCCTTCTGCTGGTGTGGCGAGGATGTGGAGAGGAGGGTGTCAGCTCAGATGTGGCCTCGTCACCTGACCTTGGTTCAAAATTACGAGGCACCTTAAGAAGAGCAAAGTCGAACTTTCACCTTCGTGGTGCGCTCTCTATCCAAACAAAAGACGCTCTCTATTGACTTAATTCGCACGGCCAAAGGCTTAGCGAGCTTGGCTTGTCCAAGCGTCATAAGCAACAACTTCTATTGAGTTCTATATATTTTTTTTATTTCTTAAAATAATTCTGTATCCTTAACTCAAAATTTTAAAACTACATTTTTTATTATTTTTAAGGAATTTATTGTAAGCGGAAATTGAAATTAATACAAAAATGTACTTATTTAAATGTATTTCCTTCTAGTAAATAATTTCGTACTTTCTTATTCTAATTCTTATAATGTTAGTATTGTAAATATTTTTATTTTAATAATAATTTTTTTAAAACAAAATTTTAAAACTCAATTTTAAAGTTAAGCACAATAAATAATATTTTATAAGCTACAGAAAATCATTATATATTATTCAAAAGTATTTTAATATATTTCTTAAAAGGTATTTTTTATTAAAAAGTATTTTTTTATACAGGGTGCAGAGAAAAACTCAGGACTAATTTATCGCATCATAGAATAGAAATTAACTAGCTTCTTTTAAATTTGTGTGTGTTCATAATTCTTTTTATCTACAATTTTAATTCTAAACTATTTTACAATGAAGGTCAACTACCTGAAAAATTGAGATAATCCTAAGATGAACACTCCCAATGATCGTAAGGCCATCAAAAAAGCGAATTTTACGAAATCTGGGGGTGTCCATGGAAAAAATCCCTCATGAAATAAAAATAAATTATTGGTCAATTCGATGAATAGCAAAATCAGAATTCAGACTGAAAATAATTCAGTCTCTTTCTGAACTCGTGTGAATCCAAAGTGCCGATAACTTCTGAGATGAGCCAAAAATCAGCGTTGATAGAAATATCCAATAGTTTTATGTATTATCCAATATATCCAATAGTTTTATGTAACAAGAAATATTCTTGACTTATGTTACAAGTCTTTGATGGGTGGTTTTAACTTTCCCTTATCCAATCAGATTGCAGAGTTGAAAAAGTTTATGCACATTAAATATTCGTGCTATTTAATGATTCTCTTTGAGAGGACCATATCAATAGATTTTGTCATTTACCATTACTTAAAATCACAACGCTTTTGATTTTGATAGTATTTTAACCCGTTAACTAATAAATTCAGCAAGGATATCTTCATATTATTATGCATGTGTGTCATATGTGAAGCAGGTTGATAGTTCGATCAGTGGCTTTATATTGTATGAAACAGGACGCACCTTTAGTCAAACTTCGGGAAACATCTTTTTACCATCATGGTGTTTCTTTATCTCTCCCATTCATCGTATTACCTGAGACTGATTGGTTTTCCTTTATGACTATATGAAATTGAGATGAACAGCAAATGGTAATGATTTTTAAAAATCAATCGGCAGTTTATGAATCACCAACTCGATGTGTATGCATCCGCTTTGACCGCATATAATTAATTGATAAACCTATATATTTTCTATCTCAGTAACACTTTGTGGTTTGATAATGAACGGTGCTTTTTTAATATTCCACGAGTTTTGCCAATCTATAACTATACCTTAAATGGCACAGAGATGCCATATAATCCAATTACGAAATTTTGAGTTTGGTAATTTTTTGGGCGGATTTTCATATGTGTGGGAGTAAAAAACTAAGCAGAAAATTCTATTTTGGAAACCCTAGTATTTACGTCATCGCGCACGTCACATTACGTCATCTTGGCAACATTTCTTCATCGCCAAAAAAAAATTCAGAATTTAACATCCTGGATTATACGGCATCTACGCCCCTTAAATTGTTGCATTTTCATGATCAAATAGTTAAAAAACATTCGAATACTTTTTTAAATGTATCCGGCATTTAATTCATCATACATAAAAAATGTATTTATATTTTTAAATATAATGTTAAAAAAATTAAAAGAAATATTGTGATATAGGATTATTTTATAAATACTTTTAGAAAATTATTTTCTTGTATTTTGACATTACAGGCACAAAACCACTTGGAGGAATGATGAAAGAAATCAATTGGAAAGAAATGAACTCATCTCCCATCGCCAAAGCTTTGTAAAGAACAAAGTGTGATCAGGCAAACCATTCATGGAATCAATTCTTCATTTGCCATCCCCAGTTACCAATGTTATAAAGAATGCAAATTTAGAAAAAATTAGCAATTATTTCAAAATTGATTTAAATCAGTAGATGAACAAATACTTTTATAATATCTGTTAAATTATTGATTTTCATTAAATACATAAAACTTTTTAATGCATATCAAATAAGTAAACCTATTTGTAAATTAAAAACATAATTATTTTTCGTATCAGATTTAAAATTCCTCTTTATTCTTTCTTATGCATAAAATTCAATTGTTATTTGACAAATAATTATTTAGGCATGTAAGCAATATATTGCTTGATTACAGTAATCCTTGAAGCTTTAGTTGTTTCGTTTTTAACATTTATGCTTGAAACATTTGTTTAAAGTTGTAATTCCAAAAAAATAAAATAAATAAAAGTTTTATTTTCGAAGTGAATAAAATTCAAACATCCGAATATTCGTATTTATGTGAAGCTAGTGCCAAGTATTCATTTTGATAAATTGACAATTTAGAGCGTAAATATTGTTCGATGCCGACAATTTAGGCAATTTATTAATGTATGATTAATAAAATATATAATTTGTTATGCGTAGCAATATCTGACATACATATATGTATGTGTGTGTTTATATTGTGTATTGCAATTCTTGTTAAATAGAAACTCACCTTAAAAATGTGCTTACTTCATTCAGTAGCTTTATTGCCAGGTTGTCTCCCGTGGTAAATTGCTTTTTATACAGTTTTTTAAAAATGGGCTCTCTGTCCGGTTAATTAAACCCTGAGTTTTCATAAAAATGTACGTTATTTGCGTTGATTTAGATTTAAGCGCACAATTCCTGCTTGATGTAATTACACATGATGTATACATAATTTTGAAGTATTTACATTCTTGTGATTAATTAAAATAAAAAAAAACTAATAACGTTTGTTCTATTGACCGAATATTGATTTTTTTAGTTATTTTATATTTGTTTTGTAATATGTAATACATTTGTAAAATTTTCGAAATTAATTTCTAGTTATTAATTTTGTAATATTTCTGATGTAAGTAAATATAATGAATTCGAAATTTCAATATTTGAAGTCGCTAATAGCGCCAGACTGCGATATTCAATGTTCGAGTTAGTACACGATTTGCACACGATTCTGAAAACCGGATGTTGCGCTATGCGACATAATTTAGGTTGGCGACATAACTGTGCAAAACGTGGTACAAAAATTATAAATTTCACTAAATCCATACCGGCTTATAGAATTTTATCAATAACACAAATTTTGAATGTAAATATTTGCATTTACTAAGATATTTAATATTAAAATTACATAAAATATTAATATCTTTACTATTTTATATTAAATTATGATTTTTTTTACAGCAAATAACAAAAAAAATCTCTAAACTCGTCATTATAACATTCTATTTAATGTATTTCATATTCAAGATTGTAAGTAAAAAAGAAAACACTTATCAATTTTTCTTTTTTTCTTTATTACTTATAACAACAAATATTTATACATGTGCATTTTTTAAGTTAGATACTTATTGGTATAATATATTTCAAAGATACATTACTATAAATTAAAATTAGAATTATTTAAATACTGTTTCAAAATGGTATATATAAGATGTTCAATTATCTACACTGTTTGATGCACTAGTAAGAAATATAAGAAATGCAGAAAAATACCTTTTATTTGTAATTTGAAATAAATAGATTATTCGAAAGTTAGTGAAAAGATACAATCATTAATGGTTGTTATAATAGCTGAAAAGAGCTGACGAGACATATCTGATGCTGTGCTCCGTCTGTTTCTTTGGGCAGTAACTGCCAAATACCTGTCCTCATTCGGCCTTGTAACTCGATAGCAACCTGTGCTGTAACGTCTACTCACATTCCCATCATCTTGGAGCCGTTGCCAAAGCCTGGAGATGACACTCTTGGGGATTCCAAGTACCTCGGATACTTCCAGCTGGGAAAGTCCACATTCCAGACGACCGATAGTTCTATCACGTAAAACATCATCCAAATTCTTCCATTGTGCTATAACTATGCGGTTACGGCACTGAAAGGCTTTTAAAGCGCTTGTGAACAATTTTACTTTTTTGCAACCATTTCTTACATACCCCTCTCTTACACTCTCGTCTTTGTGACGTACTATCGGCTCTAACTGGTGATTTCTTGTAACTTGCATACTATTCTTCAAGATGTATATGATAATTCTACATGTGAAATTTTTATTTTAGAGTTCCATTTCTATGTGAATCTGAATTATCCTTAATACAGATTTGTATTTTACAGATTAAATATTAAGATGGTTTTAAAGTAATTCTATTAGAAAGTATCTGTCAAAACTAAAAAGTCAAAGTTAATCTTTTATGATATATATGACTAAAGTCAATTAGATCTATGTTCTAAAAACCAGGCTTCAAAAAGTATCCATTACATTATTCTCGCCTGTTTAAGGGTTCGTACAGTTTTCAAAGAATCAAATTTCAGGAGTCAAATCAAAAATTTCCGGGCAGTATTCATGATAAATAATTTTTTTTTCTAATAATCAAATTTCAGGAGTCAAATCAAAAATTACCAGGCAGTATTCATGATAAATAATATTTTTTATTTTAAAAATTGTTCTTATAACCAAATATGCATAAATTATGTATATACAGCCTCCCTCTCAAGTCCTGCACGTCGCCTCAAAGTCGGCGAGGGGGTGTACCTGGGCTGAACGGGCGAAGTACTTCAGGAGAGAATTCTCCTGGCAGGGTCACCCATGACGTGAAGGCCGTTCCATCACGCTCAGTTAAGACGTGCAGGCAGTGAAGCATAGACAGACTTCTACCTTTGGATTGTCCATGGGTGCTTCAGACCTCAGTCCAACAGAAGCTGCACATTACCTCCTCCATATGACTTTGTTGACAAATGTAAATGATGCTGCATCGTCCGTCGCGCAGAATAAACAGGGACGCGTTCGGGGTTTAGGCAGAGGGCCCCGCACGAAAAGCGGACTACAATCTCAAGGAAAGCTAAAAACCCTAAAAATCCTACAGTGCAATATAAATGGACTCTCAACCACTGCTACAAGAGTTAAACTTCACCAGATTTTAGATATTGCGAATGCACATGATGTTCAAATTATTGCTATCCATGAAACATAATTAAGAAAGACTTCGAACCTAAAAATTAAGTGATATAATATCTATTGACTTGACCGACCCTCCAGAAGAGGAGGCGGTTTGGCGTTTTTGATTAAGGGTATAAACTACAAAAGCATTGACTTTGTGAACCCAAATCCTGACCTTGAAATTCAGGGCATTGTTGGCACCTGGAGAGGAAGACCATTTCATATCTACAACAATGTTTACCACCCCCAAATCAGTCTCGATTTCCTGACAGCCTCTCGTTGGCTATGAATGATAACACGATTATCGTTGGTGATCTCAATGCCAAACATCCTTCTTGGGGATGCTCTTCAAGCAACACCAGAGGAGAACAACTGCTTCATTTATTAGATGACACTGGTTTTATGATACTCAACGACGGTACCCATGCTTCTTATAGCTATAATACTACAGAGGCGCTTGACATTGCATTTGTCAGTTCAAACATCCATCAATTATGTAATTGGACTGTAATGGATAGAATTGGGAGTGATCACCTCCCTATCTTAATAGATATACAGCAAAAGCAGCGCATTTACACCACCAGAGAATCCTATTGGAACTTTTCTAAAGCTGATTGGGGCTATTTCCAGCAATTCATCAACAGCCACTTCAATACTAATTGTTTGACCGATGATATAAATGCAAACTGGATCAAATTCAAGGAAACTATACTAAATAGCGCAAAACTATTTATTCCTAGGGGAAACATAAAACATCATGTGCCATTCTTCACCTATAAAGATCCACTTCTGGAACTGCTTCTAATAGAGAGAAAGCAACTACTGCAAGGAACAGCCAACATAATTGATATCACTTTTCGGGCGAAGCTAAATAAAATTAACGCTAAAATAAAGATTGCCTATGCAAACTTAAATCAGATCAAATGGACTAATATATGCAATAAGCTTGATGCTAGAGCGTCGTATAGTAAGCTCTGGAAAATCATCAAGGGAATAAATAAGGAACAACCACAATCTTAAACTTGCAATACAATTTGAGACTTTTCTGGCCAAATCACTCCCAATGATAAATCTACAGCCAATGTATTCGACTCATTTTACCAGAAGGCTAGCAGACTAAGTTTCTCCCATGAAGACAGACATGTTAAGAAAAAGGCAAAGAATATAATCAATGGTTGTCGCAGTACAGATGTTGGCACCTCCCAACTGTCACGAATGTACTCCTCTCAAGAACTACTTTCAGCCATGGCATTCGTGGATATGACCATGTCTCCTGGCCCAGATGGAATATACGGTCAAATGTAGAAAAACCTAGGCCTTATTGGCAAACAAAGATTATTGGACGTTATCAACCTTTCCTGGTCCAGCGGAAAAGTGCCTATTGACTGGAGAAGAGCCACTGTCATCCCCATCAGAAAATCAGGAAAAGAAGCAGGATCTCCAGAAAGTTACAGACCGATTGCCCTTACCAGTATAACTTGTAAACTAATGGAAAAAATGCTTCTTACTAGACTTCTTTACTTTTTGGATATGAATCATTTAACAGTACCCGAACAATACGGATTTGGAAAAAGGGCATAGCACCACGGACCAGGTCCTTTACTTCTGTCAAAATATAAGAGACGCTCAAAACTTTAAGCCAATTAGACATACCGTGGCGGCCCTGCTTGACTTATTCAGGGTTTTTGATACTGTGTGGAAAGACAAGCTTATCATTAAATTACATGACTTCTTCAATATTAGGGGATCTACTTTGGTTTGGATTGCCGACTTCCTGCACCACAGATTTATCAGAGTCAAATTCAACAAGATCTTTTCAGACTCGTTGACTTTTTTTTTTTTTTTTAGTTTGGTTTAGTTTTAGACTGGGACAGGGCGTTCCTCAGGGATCAGTCTTGAGCTCTACTCTCTTCTCCCTTTTTTTGGCAGGAGATGAGAAAAAGACACCAACACTTGTTGACATAGCAAGCTTCAATGACGACATAGTACTCTGGAAGTCAGGCTCTAATGTGAAGAACATAGAAAAGGAACTCAACTGTGGTTTATCTGCAATGTGTGAGTTTGAAATAGAACACAAATAAACTTTCAATCCAGCAAAATCAATAGCAACTTTTTTCACCACTGATAAACACCTATATTACTATAAACCAGTGTTTTTCAATTTCCAGCCTCTCACTTATGAAAAACATCCTAAATATCTTGGTTTTACTCTCGACCCTGAATTCAACTGTAACAAGCATATCGACCATCTAGTTTCAAAGGCTCTTAAGCGCCTTAACATTCTCAAATATCTGGCTGGCAGAGATTGGGGTGCTGATGCAAACACCCTCAGAACCACATATATTTCGCTTATAAGACCTATTCTTGAATATGGTTATCCGATTTACTCCTGCGCATCTGAAACGAATCTCTTGAAATTAGAACGAGTACAAATAAGTGCCGCTCGTATCATCTTAGGACTCAGAAATAGCTGCCCATCAGCTATTGCTTTATACGAGGCTGACTTACAACCATTGCACTTTAGAAGAAGAGCTAACTTAGTTAAATATTTTAACAAAATCTATAGCTACGGCCCGCATCATCGTACCTCCTTGTATTTAGACAATTGGCAAACTAATCAAAGATTAAAGAAATTCACCCCTTTTAGCCTGGCAGAATCTCAAAACCTATTTTCGCGCAATGTCGAACTCCAATCTTTAAAATCTTGTTTTGATCTCTCAGCGGGAATGCCAAGAGTCTTCTTTCACTTTAATCTGAATTCCATTGCAAACAAGCAAACTCACATCCGGAGATCATCTTAGACAATTAGCACTAAAAATTATTAATTGCATTACCTGCGATGCAGTGCAAATGTATACCGATGGTAGTCGTACAAAAGACCGTACTGGGAGCGGAGTCTATATTAGAACTCCTTAGTCTAAAATCACGATAAAGCAACGTAACCTTGACACGTGTTCAGTCTTCAGAAGTGAGTTAATAGTGATTAAAGTGGGACTTGCTGCTATCATTTCCAGCAAATGTGATTTTGGAGACCTTTGTATTTTGTCAGACAGCCGCAGTGTACTTCAACATCTCAGTGACTGGTCCTTCTATAAAGGATGAAACAAGTCTGTCTATTCTCCTGAAATTGAAAATGATCTCCCAAGAACATGTTGTACATCTCCAATGGATTCCATCCCATGTAAATATTAGTGGCAATGACACCGCAGATCAACTGGCCAAAGAGGGAAGCGAGGAAGATACGCCCACTGGTTCATCACTTACATACCAGGAACTTTACTCTAATGAAAAATCTAGACTACATTCAATCTGGCAAATTCCACCAACACACCAATGATACTCTGGAACATCTCCTGGAACTCTTCTGAAGATAACATGTGACTGAAAATCTCAAACTGCCTTGGCCAGATTCTCAAGTGGACATCTAAAATGTTTATTTTTTGAACGTGGTACAAAAATATATCCCACTTGTAAAAAATGCTGTGAACATCCAGCCACACCGAAACATATTGTGGATTGCGTCGGACTTTCCCGGGAGGATTTATCCTCAAATCCCCTGCTAGACATTGACTTTTTAACTGTCAACAATTTAATGGAATTGATCTGACAAATGTCAGATCTTTAAAGAGGATAAGCCAACAACAACATATACAACCTTTCTCAATTATATTTGTAAGCAATCGAAATAAATAATTGCAAAAATTAATGAGAATACTTTTTATTTAGGTTAGAATTATATTTGATGATTACTTCAAAAACCTTCAGTGAATTTACAGCTATAATAGAAAAAATTTATTCAACTAATCAAGATTCTTTACATTATTGAATTATCCTTATATAAAATAATGGGTAATTTTGGAGTTTTGAAATATCTTCATTAGATTACATTAGATTTAATGTGAGTATTTTAAGATGTGTATAACAACCACTTTTCAAATATACTTAATCAAAACAAAATAAAAACAACTGTTAGATAAAAGAGTTTCCAGTATTACTTTTTTCCCAATTATTATTTAACAAAAGCAATTCTAAATTTTTTTTGCTTACATTTACTCTTTTAAGACTACACAATTTCACATCCATATTCTAGACTTTTCTATTTCTTTATTTATTCAATAAAATTTAATACTTCTTGATTATTTATATATATACAAAATATTGCTATTAGAAAATGCTAACTTTCAACCTATAAAGCTTTTGCTTTCAATTTATTATTAATACTGAATAATGACTATTGCTTCAGTTAAACACCACGTCGACAAATGTTTGATTTTGTAATTTTTAATTGACTTTTTCTTTCAGCTTCTTCAGTGTACTCTATTGTAAATTTTTCAAGTTCATTTATGTTATCTTCCAAATGCTTCTTTTTGATTTTCAGTACATAAATTTTTTCAAGTGAGGTTCGCTTTAACTTTGTTATCGGCTGCTTTTTTTGTTGTTTTAATTCATCGTAATATAATTTATATTTTTGTGTTTGGTGCTAGCAGAAAAACTAGGTAGATCTTTGCTATTTATGACGTTGTTGATGCCTGTGCTTCGAATATGATCACCATTGATGCACTCATCCACAACTGATTACATAAATTTTCTACCATGAAATTTTATTCACATTTTCAACAGATGCTTGACTATGAGATCTACTCAAATAAAACAACTATTTTCCATAAGTAGATCACTTCATCAGCTGTTAACCGTTACCGTGTCGTCTAACCGGAGATAACTCTTTCTGCTGCAAATACTGCCACAACTTTTGAGAGACGAACAGATTTCTGCATCGAAGCAACAATTTTCTCAGTCGTTTACTTTACCAATGAAGAATCTGTACTTATTTTAATATGACATTCTTACGATTTTGAAATATCTTTTTATTCAATAACTTATACAAAGATCTTTTTAATTTTTTACAGTGCAGAATGATAATTAAGCCTGATTTTATTATATTCCTCTAGAATGATTTCTCTCACGTTAAAACAGGTTTTTTCTATAAATTGTAATAACTGAAAATAGCTTTCGGACGTCGCCTGTCTTCAGGTTCGCTGTAGTTGTATTGTGGTTGGTTACTTACTTTAAATTTAATTGCGGAAAAAATTTGGAAAATCATCAGTAAGTACTTAAACTACCATGAAAACTTCAATTTAAATTATCTGATTTCTCTTTTCATTGCTTTTAAAAGCACATGATGAGTTTTGATGAAATAACTTTATTTAGAGAAGACACGCAATACTATTGTTATACTTAACTTTTTCTTTTAAAGGTACCAAGTATTAATATTGAAATATCATAACCACTGGTCCTACATGCATTACTAAAATCATTGTTTAAAAAAAATGAGCAAAACCAATAAGAGAAGTATTTATTTAAATTCTTGAAATCATGTACGCTTTTATGTGAGATATAGTAGATAGTTGTCCATGTTTTTGTTGTGTTATGTTATTTACAAATATAAAAATTAAAAACTTTTAATATTTAAAGTGCAGGAAAAAAAATTATTTTTCGAATCTTTTACCACTATATAATAAGACAATATTATCAGCATAGCAAATATTAGAAATGTACATTATTGAGAATTTGTTTCAGAAATAAATATTTATCACTTATTCTATAATAACCATCATCGATTTTCCTTTGCAATCAAATATATTGGGAAAATCCTAATACTATATAATAATATATTGTCACATAAATATTCATGTACATCATAATTAAATGTGAAAGAAGCAACAAATATTTGAAACTAAATTATACATTTCAGTATTAGAAGAGTCAATTTTTAACTTTTTAAAAAATTTGTAATATTCTTGAGTTAAAATTTTATGAAATATCATTAAGTACTGAAACTGACTCCAGTTAAAGATTTATAGTAAATAAGATCTAGAGTAAATTTATTGAAAATAATCACTATTTCATTTCTCTGATAAACTCAATAAATTATATAAAAAAATAAATAAATAAAAATAAAAACTATTATTTTTGTGAGGTATAAATAGGATGAAATTCATCTTCTAGAAAAGAATTATTCTACAAGTGATATATATTTACATGTTATTTTCATAATAACAATTTTTTAAATGGTAACATATTAACTGAATTTAGGATTGAAAACAGTAATTATGGGCAATGTAAAAACTAAATACGGCAACCATTGAATTACATATATGATTTCATTCACATTTATATCATAACAGTTTCTGATCTACATTTCGGAGCAACATCAATCCTTTTGGGTAAAATACGTAAATATTGCATCAACTGCTTAACTTTGTCTTCAATTCCAACAACTAGATATAAAGCTAGAAACAACAAATTCTTGAGTAAAGGATGCATTTTTAAAGTAAGAAAATCGCCCTATAAAAGTATCAGAAAAATCCTAATATAATTAAGAACGAAATATCTTAGAACAAGGAAAAACGCTTCGATAGTCCAATCACATTTTATAATGATGTCCATAACGCCACCTATATTAACTCAATAACATTTTCCTCAAGCACCAATGGCTCTGCTTACAACGCATCGCCACATAGTGCGATAATTATCTGTCCAGTTAGCTGTGTCACCATGCTATGACTCTAATCTCTTAGATTTGGCGAAAAGGCGATAAAATGTGTCATTTGGTGGAGAAAACACGAATACCATAATGTTCCCATTACATCTGGTCCTGACTGAATTCGATCATCATGAAGTTATTACTGCTGAACTGGATCTTTATTTTAATCAACAGTTATGATTACAACAAACTAATATTGATCATGCTGCCACCTTGAAGTAACATTAAGAGCTGATATTTAATTAGGTTTCCAGACAATTTCATTGAAAATTTTAAAATATTAAAACAAAAATTTCAAAAAAAAAAAAAAAAAAACAAAACAATAATAATAATATTTTTTAACAAAAATAAATCTACCAAAATAAGTAAAAATTGCAGGAGTTTCAAAGGCCTCACAATTTTTTTTCAAATTCAAATAATTTCAAGCAGTTTCCAGGAGTTGTATGTATCCTGCTGTTCACTAAAAATAAACTAAAAGCAGTTGTCAATATGAAATTGTAATGAATATCATTATACTTATTAAAAATTAATAGTTTTAGAAATACTACAATCTTATAAATCTATATAGAACTTATAAGATTGTAGCATTTCTAAAAAGTAATTACTAAATGATTTTTCTAGAAGTTAATTGTAAATTTTTATTTTAATACTTTTTGGTAAAAAGGTTTTTTTATCAAATAAATTATTTGAACAGTCGCAAAAGAAATATAAAATCCTTTTTGAAAAACTTTTCATTATAAAAATTGTGTAAGATATCATAAGCTTAAAAAATAGAATTTCTTCAACAAGAATGATTTTAATACCCATGGTTTTTCTTTATTAAAGATCAGTCACAGGTCTTTTACTATTCAAATTTACAGGCTTATAATTTAGTTATGGAAATAATACAGTTAATCTTTCCATCTGTTGTTTTCGTAATCGTATTTTGAAGTGAGACCATCAATAGGATCAACACGCAATTTCACCATGACATCTAACATCTTAGCTTGGTGCTCAGGAGTCATAGAATATGGCATTGGAGGATAAACTAAAAATAAAAATAATTAAATGTTTCCTTTATGAAATTTTGATACAAATACTAACATTTTTTTATTAAATATCAAAATGAACTTAGTAATGCACACAAATTTATATCAACTTGAGAATTGTAATACTTCAAAAGTTTATAAAACAGTGAATATTTAAAAATTTTTTTAATATTTTCTAAAAATAATTTTAACTAACTCACAAATTTTAAATTGGCTTTTATGGATTAATTAAAAACTAAGCATTTAACCAGTTTAAAACTGTTTAGCACATTAAGACAATATATTTTCATTTTATTCAAAATTTCATAAAATTAATTGATTTTTTATTAATTATGAAGACACATTAACATTTAAAGTATCAAATTTATAAGCAAAATAAAACAGATGAAACCAATTATATTAAAATAATTTTGAAAAAAAATGATAATAAAAATGGAAAGTTAAAAATGCTTTTATTTACTTAATTCCAAAATATTAAGTCAAGCTATGAATGATTGATATAGATGGCATGTATTTGCCTTTTCAAGAAGAAAACTATGTGTTCATTATATTTGAATTAACTAATGATGAATGATGATTCATTTTCTAAACAGCTTGAAAATGAAATTTGCAAGTTATGTTCAGAGAACAGCCTTGCATTTCAGATATGTAAGAGAGAATTAAGAGGAAAATATTGAGACTAATAATCAGATATTTCAGAAAGAAATTGAAAAAGCTTATAGTTTCCAAAAAAAAATATTTATATCAAAAATCTGTTTTAACTTAGATAAAATATTTTACCATAAGTAAATTACTACCATCTTATTTTTATCCAAATAATTATTTTACATGATGATAAAAATATGTAAACTACAGAAATGTATTATTTATTAAGTAAGGGATTACTTAAAATGGGAACATGAAATGTTCAGGCAGTGATTGGCTATATTGAGAAAGAATAAAAGTGATGATTAAAGAAAATAAATGTTTTTTTTTAAATTCTATATTACTTGTGGAATATTTCTATTAGTAAAAAATATACATGGAACTACATTAGAAACAAAGAAAAACTGGCAGAAGACGTACCTGAAGGAAGACTAAGGAATGGTAATGTAAAAAAATATTATAAATAAAGGAAAAATGTTAAGCTAACAAGTATACATGAATCAGAAATAGATAAATCTAGCAGAAAATATAGAATTAATGGCAAGGAAATTTGCAAAACCAAAATGGATAATAAATTATAATAGAAGCCTGGGTAATGTAAATATTGGAGATGCAGCCACGACACACCACATTCATGCTTTAGATAATTGAAACACATCAAGCATTAAAAATCAGATTAATGGTATAAAACTTGTTTTTAGGTTAATAGAGATTACAATACAGAACTAAAATATTTTTTCTGACAAAAGACATTTAAAATGATACAAACACACAAGTAGTCTGTACCAATATTTCTTTATCTAAGAGACATTTTCTCCTCTTAAAGTGAACAAAATGTGTAAAAAGACATAAGAAAATGCATAGGTTGGCACACAAATTATGTTAATTTATAGAAAACAACAAATTCTAACAAACTGTGCAATACAGGATTTGTTGTTTCAGTCACTTTGAGTTATGCTACACTCAAGCATCATTTAAAGAGTTTTCTTAAGAAATAAAGGACTTAAGTTAGTTTGCCTTTTATGTCAAACCTTTTGCACACAAGAGGACTATTTTACTAAGAATCTAAATTTTAACAAAGATTCTGGTATAATTTTGAATTTTTTTAGCCTTTATTACATCTTCTAATTATTTTGAAAGTTTATTTATGTATGTATCAACTTAACATTAGAAGAATTTGAATAATATTTTAGAAAATTTCATTGAATAGTAGTTTTAATGTATATAATAATTTGTGAAATCATTTAAAATGGAACCAAGAATTACAATGTTAAAATTTAAAGATTGTATTTTTGTGACTTTTATTAATAATCTGACAGATTTAGAATCAGCCAGCCAAGACAATTTATTTCCAAAGTCATGTGGGGGCATTGTAGATAAAGAAATGCCATCCCAAAAGGATAAAATGTAAAACTGAAGTTTTATGTTAACATTGTGACACTAGAAATAAATCCATCTAAAAAAGTATAGTACTTGAATTAGTTTGCCTTCTACTGACATTTTTTGCACACAAGACTATTATACTAAGAATCTAAATTTTAGAGAAGATTATGAGTCACTAAGGATACCAGTACTCAGAGATGGAAAACAAACTCACAAATTATTGAATTGAAATATTAAATTCTAATCATTCAGCTGGCAAATTTGTGGATTTAAGTTAAGGAAAGGGTTAACTTATTTATGAAAAGAAAGACTTTTCTAACAATGCTCCAATATACAGAATAATAAAGTTCATAATCTAACTTAATTACAAAATACTTTTTATTAAAATATTTTATTGTTGAGAGCATAAAACAAAAAAAGACAAAAATTTAATAATTCAAGAGTGGGAAAACTGGCTCCTCCTATAAACAACCCATTTTATTTTTGTTGATATAAACATAGGAAATTAACAAAAGTAATAAAGGCTTATCATCTAGGGACACAAAATATACTTGGAATGTAAAAATTTACTAAATTTTTTCAGCTATTCAATGATATATTTTTTCAACGTTTACAAAATTTAAAGATTTTAAGTGTTTTTTTTATAATATTAACATTATATATTTATTTATTTACAATTTTAAAGTTAAGAGTTTTTCAATCTAAAAATTAGCTTTAAAATTAGGGTAAAAAAGTCAAACTAAACTCTTTCAATTAAGCAAAACAAAGAAAAGTTTATACTAACCAAATTTTTTGAGGAAATAATATGCCCAAAGCATAAGACCCATGAATGCAAGAGTTCCACCAATCATGTACTTCCAATCTCCTGTTGGAGCTCGCTGTTCTGCAAATGTTAGACAAAAGCTGTGCCTATATACTGAAAAGAATATTTCATTACTTTAAAATAAAATACATTTATAAATACAGTTATCAAAGTACATATAAGATCTCAGTTGCAACTCCATGAACAATTAATATATATGCTACATTTCTACAATATGCTTCATTTACAAGATATAAGGAAACATTCAATATGCAAAAAATTTTTTTATGAAAAATCTATTAAAAATAATTCGATATCTTTAAAAAACATTCATGTCATTGCACATTTTTATTTCATAAGTAGTATTGTATAAAACTGATATAATCAGAAGGTAATTCACCTTTTTATTTATTATCAATGTATCAGTTCCCCACAGGAAAGAGAATAATCACTATGATGTAGAAAACTTTTAAATAAATCAGAAAAGTAGAAACACGGTTGAAGAGTAGGATGCAAGAAACTTAATAAAATCAACATTGTATATGCATAAGTTTAAGGAAAAGTAAAATTGTCCCCTGCCCACTTTTTTTTAAAATGCAAAATGGATTAATAGTAGGTGATAATTTGGTAGAATTCTTAATGAGAGAAATATTTTACAACTAATGCATTTTAATGACTTGTTGACATCCATCTAAAAACACAATGCTTGGTTTAATAATGTAATTTATTATTTAAATATATAGAATTAATTACATGCTTTCAACTAAAACTTTCATTTCAACTTTACTTTTAGTAATTTAATTCTTTAAGAAAGCAAAGATAAATGAAACTTTATCTTTGCCTTCCAAAAGATAGAAATTTTTTGTAGGTTTGAGAAATGTTAGATTTGTACATTCAAATTAGAAGTGACTTATGAATTACGTTTATTTTTTAATACAAATATCATTTCTCTGTTTGTCCAAAATAAAGAAATTTTCATTATGCAACCTGATTTTGATTTGGCGGGCTATTCTTTACAGATACTTTGCATTTGGAAATCTTGATATTTTAGAAAATAGAGCTGTGTTACATATACTACAATTTTACTTAGTGTTGTTCCTTATTCCACTTGATCTAGTACAATCTAGATCAAGTCCAGTAGATCGTTCGCCCAGAGAAAGTCCCGAACCAGCGCAGGGTTTTCAAAAAGATCTCTCTTCTCCAAACCCAGACAGGAGAGCAGATGGTCCAGAGAAGCTTGGTGGAAATTACACCCGAGGCACACAGGGAACACCCTCTGTCCCTGAACGAATGTAAGGGTGCGAGTATGTCCAGTAATGAGCCTGGTAATGGTGGTTTGCAATTTCCTATTTCCCTTCAGCTTCAGGGCAGCCCCAGGATGGTTTTGTTCGTACCAGTCATGTGTAGGTGGGATCCTCCAAGTCTTGCTGTTTTCGGCTTTGACCCTTGAGAAAATTTAAAGTAAGTAGTCCACCATTTTCAGTTGTTTCAGCAGAGTCTTCCTTAGCCAATTCATCGGCCAAGTCATTGAAGTGGAGGTCCACATGGGAGGGAATCCACTGTAGATGAATGTCATTATGTGAAGAGTAACTCTTAAGTTTGTTTACAATGTCCATGGCGAGCCTGTCATTAATGCATCTCCATCTGCTTAGGTATTGAATGGAGCTCCTGCTGTCTGAGTAAATCCAGATGTCGCAAGTGCTGTTAATCGAGATCATAAATTTTTTGGGCCTCGTCAATGGCTATCAATTTCGATCTAAAGACAGAACAAAAGTTTGGGTTTCGCCTGTTCAGTTTTGTAACGCCGTCGGGAGTTACAATCACGACTCCACTGCCTGTATTACCATTGTCTTGTTTACTTCCATCAGTGAATATCCGAGCTGCCCGTAATGGGGAATTATGTATTGTTTCCAAAGCCAATTGCTTTAGATGTACTGGATGCATATCTTTTTTACTACTGAAGGACAGTAGTTCTTCATGAAAGAAAACTCTAGAAAGGTCCTCTAGTGGACTTAGGTGGGGCCCCAAAAGGCAGGATTCAACCTCAGGAAATAAGAGATTCTGTTTGGCTGCCCTGCTAAAGGGGCTGTCACTTTTGAGTCTTTGATTGTTTTTCCAACCTTTTAAATATGAAGCAGTTCGATGTTGGTCACCAAAGCTAAATAGTTTACTAAAATATCTTGATATATTGGAAGTCCATCTCAGACTCAGTGGTTGGAGATTAGCCTCATAAAGAACAATCTCGTTAGGGCAGCTATTACGTAACCCTGTAATGATTCGAGCAGCACTAAGCTGGATCCTTTCTAGTTTCTTTAAAACGGTATCATATGCTGTTCGCAAGATCTGATACCCATATTCCAATAAAGGTCTAATAAGGGATGTGTAAGTCGTTTTGAGGGTAGACGCATTCGCCCCCCAGTCCCTACTGGAAATGTATTTTAAGACGTTTAGTCTCTTTCTTGCTTTTTTCACTAGATGGTCAATGTGATTGTTGCTGGTTAGTCCAGGGTCAAGTGTAAATCCCAAATATTTCGGGTGTTTTTCATATACAAGTGGGTGGTAGTCAAGCACGATCCTAGGTTGATAATTGTAAAGAAACCTGCAACAGATTTCAATGGATTAAAGACAAGTTTGTGACTTTTAGCAAATTTCAGAATTCTCTCCAACGAGGTATTTAACTCATTTTCTATCAATTCTATATCTCTATCAGAACACCAGATCATAATGTCATCCGCAAAAATACCAATTTCACAACCCCGATTTTTTCATTTTACTTAGTAATCTATAGTATAATAAAACCCTACATTATTCTTAACAGTTAAGATTAATTATTAAGTGTCAATGCTCAAATATCAATTCAAATTAATTAATTAATAATCAACATGTTCTTATTTCTTAAAATTTCAATTACTTTTAAAAATGACTTACAAGGCTTATGATTTACAAACATAAATTGTTATTTTTAAAATATTAAGAGCATACAAATTTATTATGTTATAAATTAAAATTATGATTATATTAACAATCCTTATTATTTGCAATTTTCATTGATATTAGTTGAATAAATTCAAAACTTTTAACAGTGTAAATGCAACAACTTTTCGCTAAAGAGTAGGTTTGGTTTGGTTTATTTGTCACTCAACAGTCATTTTTTGCACACGAGGTCTAATTAGACATGGACCTACGGTTTAAAGTGGATTCCGAACCCACGAACTGTTGAACCGAAGGCAAGAGCGCTAACCATTCGGCTGCCACTTTGTCGCTAAAGAGTAGAGAACTCTGTACAGAGGGTAAAATGTGCCAATCGTTCGATAAAGTGCGCCTAACTGGTTTAATGGTTCGGAGTGCGTTTTAATGACGAGATTTTTGTTTTATGACTTAAGGTGATCACATGACATGTGCGAAATTCGTTTTGTGTGCAACCCTTGCATTTAATGAGTAATTTTATTTGCTTACAATTAAAGAATATGCCACAATAATGTTCCCGCTATTGGACTTTGAACTTTTTTAAAGTTAAATTATCTTGAATTTTCGGAAGATTTATTGCTCATATTTTTTAAAATATTGTTTCGAAATTCTAAAAACTATATAGCTTGAATTTTTTAAAGTTATATTATTTCGAATTTTCATTTGGTCGGCCAATTTAAGATCTGTACGAGGTGTTAATGTGCCAGGTCATTTGATTCATACATCGCAGAGTATGTATGGCAGAGAAAGCATGAAGAAAATGCAGTAGAAGATTTATTCGAAGCTCACAAACATTATTTTCTTGGCAAGGTGAGTTGTTTTATTTTTCATTAAAATTTCATTCAGAGCTATTATTAGAAACTCTAGTTTTTATAAAAATGCATGTTTACATAAGTAAATACATCTTTAAGTAAGCTTTATTGAGTGTTTAATGTTAATGTTAAATTGTGCCGTACTAAAATTTTTTGAAGGTGGACGTCACACACCCGGTTAATTAAAATTCAAGCTTGCATAACAAATGCAATTTGTCAACATTAAAAGTTTAGCTTTATTGCCCAGTTGTCACTGTACTAGGTAGTGCTACACTGATGTTTTTTTAAGGTGGGCACCATTGCTCGGTTTATTAAAAATCAAGTTTAAATAAAAAAATGCAATTTGTTAACATTAGAAATTTAGCTTTATTGCCCGGTTGTAACTGTACTAGATAGCGCTACACTGATTTTTTTAAGGTGGACGCCATTGCTTGGTATATTAAAAATCAAGTTTAAATAAAAAATGAAATTTGTTAAAGTTAGAAATTTAGCTTTATTGTCTGGTTGTCACTGTAGTAGGTAGCGCTACCCTGAAGTTTCTTTTTTAAATGAGAGCAGTTGCACGGTATAATAAAATTCAAGTTTTAAAATTTTGGTTTCTAGGTATTAGAATTTTAAAACTTCTATAGTACTTAATTATAATGAAATATTCAAAATTTTGATAGTTAGAATTTGAAAAAATGTGTGATTTCTAAGTTGAAGTTTGAACGCGATTGGTAGCCAGATATTGCAGATAGTAACGTAAGTTAGGTTGGCAACATAGCAGTAGAGCGCTTGGCGTGAAAATTTGAAATCACGCCAAACGAAAAAAAAATTTTCTTACAAAATATATTTTTACTTGTCTGTAAGATTTGAAGTATCACTGCTTTTTATTTTTTAAGATTTTCAGAAACAGCAAAGCTGTATTTATGGTTATATACACCTTTAAAAATTATTAATTTCAATTTAGTTAGAAATTTAAACAATCATTTATGGTTAATGATAAAACATTTCACATATTTACTTTTCAACTTTAAATAGTTAAAAGTTATAAAAATTAAATCCAGGTGTGTGTATGGAATGTGAATAGTTTTAAAACTTTAAGGGAATAAATCAAAAAAATAAGGACTATAAATACTTAGAAATAAAATTTAACAAGAAAAATTACATTTAGTTACATAATAATAAGTGGATTATATGCAAAATAACTAATTTTTCTGTAATAAAAATAAACATCAACTAAATTTGTTGCATATAAAAAAATGAAGCACATAAATAGATTAGCTTACATGCTTTCTTTTCCTCAAGGGTGAGTTTTTTCCAATCCTGTTTTTCTTTCTCTCGCAAAGCCTTGGATTCTGCGGTGTTTTCTCGGAAACGAATTGCAGGCATAGGATAGTCAACTCTATCTATGTATGTATAAGATCCATTAACTCCATAACCAACAACATCTCGGTTTCCAATTTTAGCTCTACCATGAAAAGCTGCAAGTTGTCTCAGCATGAGTGGATTCATAGTTAAAAGCCTCTTAGAGGCTACGTTACACATGTAACCAGCCATCATGAAGTTAATACCTAAAATATTAATACATACAAAAATCAATGAAGCATACAAATTTATAATATTTCTAAAATAAAATTAAGAAGTACCAAAATTTATAATACATTTTAAAACTTGAAAACATTTTTTAATTGCACTTGAGTTACAATTTTCTTTTAATTTTAGAGCACAAAATAAAAATTTCAATTTTTATGGAATATCAATATAAAAATGTTTCATTAATCCACTAACATATCTAGGTCTTCAAATAATTCTATATTCCTTCAAATAAATATTAAGAGATTGCTTATTTAAAACAGGTAAGCTGCAATATACATGAAAATAAACATTAAATACACATTTTAATTTACATAAAAATATGTGAGGTATAAATTTTTTTGCTATAAATAATTCTGAAAATCATTCCTCAAAGTCTTTTGTTTTAAATAATATAAATTATTAAAAGACAGTAGAAAATCTTGAAGGATAGAAAAATAGAAATATAATATGCATTTGATATGTATCAGTAGTAGAATGAAATAGTTTTTAGAGCTTTAGGAAAATGGTTGAAGAGCTTCATATATATCCCTAATAAGTTCATTTATCATGTCAATAAATTAATTTTCTGAGAAAAATTTCTCATAATAATATTCCAGAATCAAGTCTTTCCTAAATAAAAATGAAAGATTTAAATTATGATAGAATTGATAGTAAGGCCTTAAAAGATCACACAATAAACTAAAAATAATTAAGAAAATTTAAATGTATCATTGATTCTTTAAGTTAATTAAAATACAAAAATGTGCAATGTGTAAAAAAATGTAGTTTAATATTTTAAAACTAGATTTGATTTAAATATAATTAATATACAGGGTCATCTGATTAATGATTACTGATATTCCTTTTAGCTTAAATTAGAAATATAAATATGTCATGTTTCAAATCACTTCTATAACAATATATCTGAACAGCTTGGCAGCTGGAAGCATTTTTAGAAAATACATATTATTTGAAATCTCCAAAGAGATTATATATAGTGTAGAATTTGATTTAAATACATGATAATTTTATCACTATAATGATTATTAATATTCTCTAATATAAAAAGTAAATCTGAAACTGATTATTAGCAATACACATTTGGTGAGTAAAAATTGATAATTATACACTAATGAATAAGATATAAACATGTACACTACTCATGTGTTATAATACATAAGAATTTTATCAAAAAATATTTATTATTTTATTTTTCTATTATATCACATAAAAAACATAAAACATTATAATGGAATAGAGTGAAAGAAAAATTATTATTTTTAAAATTATCACTAATATGGAATATTAGAGTTTTAATAAAAACCAAATATTTTATTACAGAATTATAAAAGGCTACAAAAAATTTTAATCAACATATCAACATGTTGTAAAAATAGTTACATTTTACCATGCATTTTATATTGAATAACATATCATTTGATCAAAATATTAACTCTCAGTTCAAGAACTGCTACTTTTGGTATAATTGAATATCTTCACAGTAGAATTATTGCTTTAAATAAATGAATATAAAATTCTGATGCATAAAATAAAAATGCACACTTAAATATATATATCAAATCTAAGACTCAAACATAATAACAAAAATTTGTTTTGCTAATTGTTGAGACATAAATGACAAAAAGTTTATAATTTAAATTATATAGCTTCTATATGTAATGTATATCAGAGTCCCTAATTCTATTATTAAAATTAACAGAAACTTTTTAATAATATAAATGGTTTCTTAGCTACTTTTATTGTTCTCCTTATCATTGTTTATTATGATAAGAATTAACTATTTTAATTTGTAAATGAGAATTCTTGCTCTTTAAAGTATTTAAAACTATTTAGTAAAATATAGAATCAACTAAAGTGAGTTTTTATTTTAAGTTTTGTCCCGTTTATAAGCTACGTAATTAGAAAAATGTTACCAATGCAATGCTAAGAAAATAATTTACGAATAATGTATGTTTTTAAAACCTAGTGATTCATAATAAGATTATTCTTTTAAAAGCATAATAAAATACCTATATTTTCTATAGTAAAATTAAATTTTATTATTATTATGAATGAAGACCTTTTTAACCTTCAAGTAACGGCAACTTAATAATACTAAACTATATTGGGTCAAATCCTAAAAATTGCAATTTAGTTCCAAACTTTACGGAATTAAATAAATCAATATATTTATCTATAATAATTATTAAAAAACATATATAAGCACAAAAAATTACCAATAAAATGCGTAAACACACGATCAACAGCAGACCAACTGCAGATACTCCAGTCCCACTTATGCCATACGGGATTGTACTAATTCTATTTTAAAATTGATTAGAATTTCCTAAGAAATTCGAAACTAATTATTATTAAGAATATTGATTACAAATAATAAAAGAAATAGTAATATTCCTATCATTAATTCAAAAAAATGAATTAACAAAGCGGACATTATTATTGATAATTTTAATATTTTCTTCAAAAAATATATGGCAACTGAGCAATAATTAGTTATTATGTTTTGGTTGTTTATCATGTGTTGGACAACAGATCGTGTATTGACAGAAATATTGTTCCCGACGGATTATATTTGTTAACATTAAGTTCTTTATTTATAAATTTCTTTTAAAACTCTTCCATTTATTTATTTAAAAGTGAGACGTTATTTATAAAAATGTATGTACATAATTAAGAATTTTTTTCTTCTATGTTTATTTATTTTTTCTGTATTGCGAGTTTGATTTGAATATTCTTGATTATATATTCGACAGTTTATGTTATTTATTTTCTAATTAAGATGTAAAATATTTCTCCTATTTCATAAATGGGTAGCTTATGACGATTGTTTTTACTTTATATAATTAGTATGTTTTACATGAAAAATGTATGAAAACAAATCATCAAATTCATTAAAATTAGTTGTTTATTTTATTCGTATTGTTTCTACTAAGTCAACTGTCTATAATGAAATATAATATATGAAGTGCATACATTTATAATGGTTTCCAAATTTTTTCATAAACACAATCCTTTTAATATTTTTTTTTCAACTTATACATCATTGTGTGATTACCATAATGTCAATTTTGTGACTTATTATTTAAAATTCTGTAAATTTGATTTTACATTTATATTTTTGTAAATTACATTGGCTCATTGCTTTGGCATAGATACCGAATCCAAGATGCCAAATTCTCATTTGGTTGATTTTTTGGTGGATTTTCTAATGTATCAGGCAACCTGGTTTTTATTACATCATAAATATGCAGACCTGTAAAAATTATGCAGGAAACTCTAGTATTTACGTCATCTTGACAACATTTCTTCGTTGCCAAAAATATTCAGAATTTGGTATTCTGGACTATATATGTCATCTGTGTTGTTGCTTTGTATATTTTCTTGCAAAATTTTAATGTTAATATAATAATAGTCAATTCTTTCATCTCTTCTGTGGGTTGCTAAAACTGAGTACCTGGCATGCTTGGGAACTAAACACAGAGGGTTTTGCATAAGGCTGATCACCTAATCAGGTCAAATGCTTTGCACCCCAGGAGTACTTGGTCAAGTAAACAATGGTGGGCATTATTGGCCTTGGCACTATCTTAACTCTATGGCTCTCATGCCATAAAGTTAAGATAGGATTAAAGTTTACAGAGCTATACAGATTTGGCACGATTTCAAATTTTCATATCAAGCGCTCTACAGCTCTGTCGCCAACCTAAATTACGTCTCACTATGAGCGTTATCCGTCTACCAATACCGACAGCTTTCGAACTTCAGCTTTGAAATCGCGCATTTTTCCGACTTCCAAATATCAAAATTTTGAATATTTCATTATAAATAAGTACTACAGAAGTTTTAAAATTCTAATAACTAGAAACAAAAATTTTAATACTTGAATTTTAATACACCATGCAAGTGCGCTCACCTAAAAAAAAAAAAAGTACCACTACCTACTACAGTGACAACCGATAATAAAGTTAAATTTATTACATTAACAAATTAAATTTTTTATTTAAATTTGATTTTTAATTTACCGAGCAATGGCGCCCACCTAAAAAAACATCAGTGTAGCTCTACGTACTATAGTTACAAACGATAATAAAGCTAAATTTATAACGTTAACAAATTTAATTTTTTATTTAAATTCAATTTTTAATATTCCAAATAATGGGGCCCACTTAAAAAAAAAAAAAAAAAGTGTAGCGCTACCTACTTTAGTGCCAACTGGGCAATAAAGCTAAATTTCCAACGTTAACAAATTTCACTTTTTGTTTTAACTGGAATTTTAATATATCGAATAGTTATGCCCACATTAAAGAAATTTCAGTATGCAGCACATTTTAACAATAACATGAAAAACGCAATACACACAACTTAAACATTCATTTACTTATGGAAACATTCATTTTTATAAAATCTTTAGTTTCTAAATATGAATAAAATTCTAATGAAAATCAAAATAACTCACCTAATCTTCATCACTCTCCAAATTGTTACTTTTTGATGAATATACCGTTTTTATCACATCTAAATAATCTTCTATTATGTTTCTTTTTTTAATTTAGAGCATGATGGAAATAAGAAAGTTGTTGAATGGTGCATGAAGCAATCAAACCTACTTTCATGCCCCATTCAACAACTTCCTTATTACCATCATGCTCTAAATTAAAAAAAAAAAAACGTAAATTAAATATATCCTCATCTATACTTATTAATTTTCACAAGCAACACACATACTCCAAAAATTGAATATCAAAGCTCAGTGCTTCAAGGTTATTTAATAGTTTCAAGAGTTACATATAAAACACGTGATTACGTTACCTCATAAAACTAAAAGCAGATCATTCATACGTATTCCAAACCGTTAAGCCAGTTTCGCGAACTTATCGCACGCTTGGTGCATTTTACCCTCTGTACAGTTCTCTACTCTTTAGCGTAAGATAGATATAATGTGTCAACTAATATCTAGTTTCAGATTGTCGATTGGAGATCTGAAGAGCCTTATGGTATCTGTTTTTCCAAACTACAATGAAGTTTTATTATAGTTTTGTAGAAATTTGTATATTATTATTTCTTAAAAATATTTGTATTTTATTTTATTTTAGAATGGCCGGCTTTACCGATAGTGCATTAGAGAAAAAATTAACTGACTTGAATAATTCACAACAAAGCATTCAAACACTATCCCTATGGCTCATTCACCATCGGAAACATCATAAGACTATTGTTCAGGTTTGGTTTAAAGAGCTAAAAAAAGGTAAACTTCTCTTTATATCCCAAATAGTTGAAATGAATTGATTTTGATCCATAATTTAAAAAAATAAACTTATATTAAGATATGATTTTATGCTTCAAAAACACATCTCATATAATTTTCTCTCATTTGATATGCTTACATATTAAAATCTGGTAAAATTCTATGATCCAGTGCAGATTTGGTCTCACACTTTTTTTGACTTCAAGTATCAAAATTTTGAATATTTCATTATATTTACTTACTGCAGAAATATTTGAAAATTAATAAGAAATTAATTTCACAAAGATTAAATATTTTTCTTTATAAAATTAATTTTCACGAAGATAAATTTATAGACTTCAATAATATAAATAAGTATATATTGGAGTCTAATATTGTATAGTAGATTTCAATAATATAATTTTCAAAATAATTCTAAAAATTAATATAACTATTCATACTTGATCAATAAAATGTATATAATAAATTTTTTATTAATAAAAGGAATACCAATATATCATGCATAATAATACAAATCAGGTTTTCAACAACTGCTATATAAATCTAAATCAAAATCCTAAATAACATATTTTTAGAAAAATTTGGATTTTAAATAAGCGGATTGTGGCACCCACCTTGAAAAACATTCTCTGTAATGCAATATGGAATGAGAGACAACAAGGCAATAAAGCTAAGCCAATGATGTAAATAACATATTTTTAGGAAAACTTAGATTTTAATTAATCTGGTATGGTCTCCCATCTTTAAAAACACCCATTGTAATGAAATGGTAGTATAGGGAAAAAAACGAACAATAAAACCAAATCAATTATATAGATAACATATTTTTATGAAAACTCAAGCTTCTCTTAGCAAGAATTACAATTTGTAATAAACCTTTATATATAAAATATTTTTACATATGATGTAACTTCTCACTTATCACTCAGCCCTCAGGGGGTTTACCTTCTTTAGGTAAACACGGGTATCACAATCCTGAGGTACAGCAATGATCTGTCCTATTTTTTCTTTTTTTTCTTTCCTCTGCTCTTTTGCTTTTTCTTCCTCTTCTCCCTCTTTGTGGTTGCCTCGTGAGAGGTTATGGGCTTCCCTTGTAGCTTTCGCCACTCTGTTACTATTTGCTTCTTTTGGGGACTAAATCACCTACGTTTTTGCTGTGCGTAGAGATCCGTTTCCCTGGAAAGGAGAGTCCTAGTAATTGAAACCTTCAGAGACTAACATATTACTTTGGCCTCTACTTCAAGTAAACGGGACTGAAGACCACAGCAATCGACTTTATAGATCAAGCAATCGGTACATCAACTGGATGACTCATTAAGGCTGGAGGTCATCTCAGGGAGGTACTGTGAGCTTATAGGACCTGGTTAGCACTGCCGCAGCTGGTCTGCATCCCCTTGTTGGATTCAGTGGTGTGGTCAGGTCCTGAAATTTTAAATAATTTTGTGGAAAATAGAAAATTATCATTTCTTTTGCAGGCACAATTATTAATAGAGAAACAATTTTTTTGTAATTAAAAGTAAGGAAGGAAGTTTTAAAAATGTATCACCCTTTCTTATCAGAAAGGAATATCAAGATTAATAGGGGAAGTGAGAAATCTTAAGAACTGCATTCTGGTGACTTATGGTAGAAATCGCCCATTCCACTCAGGCTGCCACCATGAGTAATATGCACTTGTTGGCAAATATTGAGGTAACAGTTTAACCTCATGTAAACTTGATTTTTTTATGTGGTATTGTCTCCGCAAGGGATTTAGAGAATACGCCAACAGATGAGATCCTGGAAAATTTACAGGATCAGAAGTTCTGTGGAGTGGAACGCATCAGAGTCAGGAGAGATGGTAAGTATATCAGTATTAAGCATCTCATTCTGACTTTTGTGACTCTTGACCTTTTACTGAATGTTAAAGCTGTGTATTTGAATCTACATATTCAGCGATATAATCTGAATCCATTGCGTTGTTTCCAATGCCAATGTTTTAGGCATTCAAGAAATGTTTGCAGTGGCAAGCTCACCCACGCTTGGTGGTTAGCCATGATAGTTCAAACTGCACAGCAAAGAAGAGGTGTGTCAACTGTCATGGTGACCACCCCTCCTATTTTTGAAGTTGTCCTCAATAGGACTTGAGAAAGAGATTACCACATTAAAAATAAAAAATATTCTTACCCAGAGACAAGGAAACTAGTTACCTCTCGTACACCACAATCTGGTATTAGGTATGCAAGTGCTGCATAAAAAGTCACCAAAATATCTTCTACCAAACAAAAACTGTTTCACTTCCTTTTGTTAGATTACCCGCAACATCAAAGCCAAAGACTACTTCTATGACAATTAGTAAAAGAATAGCTCCTTTGGCTAAATCAAAAGCCATGAAGGCATTTAAATTAAGATCAAACAAGGAGAGTACTTCTAGACTCTCCATATCCACCCGTAAAGCCTTATTTCTGGAGGCTGACGCTGTTTTTCTGCACCCTTCGGATCAAGATTTATCACTCGATAAGATATCAGATTACACACTTTCCAGCTCTGGAGCTTTTCAAATTAAACAATGACTTGAAACTGCCATGGTGTGCATTCCCATCATAATGATATCAAGTCTGTAATTTTAGCCTACAGCCTTGCATGTGTTGCACTTCTGGAAACATTCCTGAAGTCCAGCAATAACTTTTCCATGTGTGGGTTTAAAAGCTTTAGAAAAGACTGTGGTGACTGGTGCCGTGTCTGGAGGTGTTTGTATATTAACATCCAATAACTATCCCAGCACTGCCCAACCTTTGAATACTAAACTACAGACTGTAGCTGCACGAATTCATACAGCATGCTTATTGACAGTCTGTAGTTTGTGTTTGCCACCACATGATGTCATACGCCAAGAGGAACTCTATGCATTAATAAATCAGCTGCCAACACCATTTCTGTTGTTAGGTGACTTTAACAACCATAGTTCTTTGTGAGGAAGTGATAATACTAATTCTCGTGGTTGGCAGTTAGAGTAGTTTATTTCAGACAACAGTCTGTTTGCTTAATACTGACAAGAAGACATTTCCATGTTCTCACTTGAACTTTTCACTCTCTCGAGATCTGATCATTTGTTCACCATCTCGTCTGCCATTGTTAAATTTTACTGTAGGAAATGATCTGCATAATAATGATCATTTTCCTCTCGTCATCTCCCAGACTGAAGGTAGTAGTGTTAAACAACGTTTACCTACTTACATGTACAGTCGGCCAGATTGGACTATATTTACATAATTGGCAGTTGTTGATAATAAAATGGCTTTGATCAAAGTCTTTGATGATGCCCTTTGTAAAGTTTCTGAAACTATTATCAATGCAGCTGATGTCTCAATACCCAAGAGTTCCAATACAGCACACAGGCATTGCAAACCTTGATGGAATGATGAATGTCAAAACACCTATATGAAGCTGAGGAAGTTATGGGGGATATTTAGAAGATACCCCACAACGGAGAATCTTATTGCATATAAGAGAGCAAAAGCATTAGCTCACAGAGCTCATCATCAAAGTCAGAAGGAATCTTGGTCTCACTATGTATCCCAAATTACATCTTCCACATACAGTATACAGTTGTGGAGAAAAGTGAAATTTGCCAATCGAATATATAAGGAATTCCTTCTTCTTAGAGTTGGGTTTGTATGTCATTGGGCACCTCTGCTTTTATCAGCATTTTGTACTATTAACTCCAAACCCAATGTTTCCTAGTTCCAGTTGCTTGGGTCACCCACTTTATTAATAAAGTCCGAATCCTTTAATGGAGTCTAGGTGTAACTCTGTAGTATGGATGATGCCTAAAAAAGTTAATCTAGGGAATACAAGAGCCTCACATTCGTAAATGATATGCTTGGCCGTTTCCTCTTGTGTATGACATTTCCTGCAACTTATGTTATCTGTATGTCTTACTGAAACAGTCCCATTTTATGGAGGTGTTTTCTCTAGTAGTAGTGTCCAGTTCTGAAGCCTACGATTAAACGTATCTTCTGCCTAGAGCATCATAGAATTTCAGAGGCAATCCTTGCTGACGATCCACAGATCATACTTTTAGCATGGATTTGACCAGGAGTGTTCAGCCAAGCTTCTTACATCTTTCGTTTTTCCTCTCTAAGAACATTGGTTTTTGCGGTCTTCAAATTGATCCCACAAAAAGGTTCTGCACCAATGGGAGCAAAAGACGATCCTTGTTTAGCAAGTTCATCAGCCCTTTCATTACTTCGATACCTTTGTGCCCTGGCACCCAAACAAGGATCACTTTGTTTCCAGTTGCCAGTTCTGTAAGAAGGTTTCTACATTCCAAAATCATTTTAGATTTGATTTCGAAAGAACTGAGCGCTTTTAAAGCGGCTTGACTGTCACTGAAAATGAGAATCCGCTTATCGTAGTAGCCCTTCTTCATATTTAGTAGCAGACAGTGGATAATGTCCAAAACTTCTGCCTGGAAAACCGTAGCGTATCGCCCATGGCTTACAGATAGGCTGGTTCTTGATGACATGCCACATACTCCCAGTCCTGAGAGGCTGTTTTTCAGTGGTCCATCTGTGTACCAGATTAGATCTCCTGTTTTAGTTTCGAACATGTTGTTATCCCATTCATCTCTAGTTGGAAAAACTATTTCAAATGTCCTTTCAAACATGTATGACTTTTCCATGATGTCCGAGGGCATCAGGAAAGTAGGATCTTGAATTTTCCTGTTAATACCCCTGTGCCCTTCGGCAACAGGCTGGTCATACCATTGGTTTTGTAACTTCATTCTGTATGCAGTCATTCTGGCAGTGCTGCAGATGAAGATGTCTAAGGGAGTCGGATCCAACATAACTTCCAATGCTCTGGTTGGTGCGGTGGACATTACTCCTGTGATGCAGAGACAGGGCAGTCTATGTAGACCTCCTAGTCTGTCAGTCAGTCTTCTGTTCCACCTTACACCACCAGATCACACAGGCATATGTGATAATGGGCCTGACAATAGCTGTGTACATCCAAAACTGATGTTTTGGATGTAGACCCCAGTTTTTACCAAGCATCCGCCTGCAAATCATAATGCTTTTCTTTGCTCAGTTAATTTTATCATCAATGTGCTTATTCCAGGTGAGTTTTTGGTCTAAATAAAGGCCCAGATACTTCACCTCTGAAGCTACATTGATTTCAACATCAAAAAGTCTTGGTATAAAAAAACCCTCCCATTTCATTTTGCGTGTAAAAGGTACAAGGTAGGTTTTCTGAGGATTAACCATCAGGTCCCTATCCATGCACCATTGACCTACATAACTTAGAGCATCCTTGAATTGCTTACTCCTATCTTAAAATCCTAAGCTGTTGTATACTCTTCTCCCAAGGACATTGCTAACATCTTTGGTGAAACCTTTGCTAGTGTATAAGCAATGACTCTTATAGTCCTTCGTTCTTAAGTACAAAGAGTCGTGCTGGGCAAACACCAATTCCTTTCAACCATGGACAAGCTTTGCCTTACAACTGTGAATTTCAGATGTTGAAATTGAAGAGAGCATTACAGAAGGCCAATAATACCAGTTCTGGACCTGATGGAATCAGCTATCAAATACTTTGTCATTTAAGTCCCTGTTGAACTTGCTGTTTTTGTTCAATAGGATCTGGACTGAGAACAAATTTCCATAACTTTGGAACAAAGCAATAGTGATTCAAATCCTTAAGGCTGGTAAGGATCCTTCTTTTCCTTTACATTATTGACCAATAGTTCTGATGAGTTTATTGTGTAAGACTCTTGAACATATGGTCAACGCCCGTCTCGTATATGTCTTAGAAGTAAATAAATGTATAAATATCAATCAGAGTGACTTCTGAAAGGAAAATCCACTCTTGATAATATCACTTACTTGGAAACCCAAATCTGCAACGCTTTTGTGTGGAGGAACTGTCTGGTTTCCCTTTTCTTTGACATAGAGAAGGCATACGACTGTACATGGCGATATAAAATTCTCAGTTCATTATATGATTTTTGCTTTCGGAGTAATCTTCCAATATTCATAAAAAAACTTTTTATACTCTCGTGTTTTTAAAGTTCATATTGGAACAGTTTTTTTCCAATACTTTTATTCAAGCAGAGGGTGTTGCTCATGGTTCTATTTTAAGTATCACTATTTTTAGCCTTTTCATCAGTATCATTCTTCCTCAAGCATTATTTCCTGTATATGACATACTTCATGTTTATGACCTGCTAATATCATGTGAGGATTCTAACATGCGTCTAATGGAGAAACAACTACAAACAACTGTTAATAAACTTGCTGCATGGTGTGCTGAGAATGGCACAAGCAAGAGTTTCCTACTGTCTCCTAGCAAGAGTAATTGTATTCATTTCTGCTAGAAGACCAGCTTGCATAATGATCCTACGATTTATGTAGACAATTTACCTATCCCTTTTGTCAACGAGATAAAATTTCTAGGTATAATTTTTGACTGAAAGTTGAATTTCCTTCTGCACATCTTTCATTTGTGGAAAAAGTGCAAGTGATCACTTAATATCCTCAAGGTGCTTTCTAACACATCTTGGGGGTGCTGATCATATGTTGCTACTTTGTGTCTACCAATCACTTATTTTATCTCGTATTAACTATGGATGTGTTGTGTATGGATTTGTTAGGTCTTCCGTTCTATGCAGACTGGATACAATACATCACTCTGCTTTGAGAATATGTTTAGGCGCATTCCGCACATCACCCATCCTGATTCTATATGAAATTTGTCACCAACTGCCTTTAGAACTTAGGCGGATGTTGCTGTCTCTCAATTATTATGTTAAAATTACATCTGTGACCCTCATCATTCATTACATTCCATGACTACTACATCTGCACTTATGAGGCTATATGGTGCATGTTCGTACAGCACCCACTTTTTCTCACTCGGACAAAGTCTAGTCTATATTTATGACCTATGTGATCTCCATTTTGACAAAACAAACCTTCTATTACATTCACCTTTGTATGATTCACAGATTAAAATCATCAATCCTTTTGCTCGTTATAGAAAATCCAACACAACAACTACTGTCTTCCAGCAGCTTTTTTCAGCACACCGCTGTCAGTATACTACCTATACACCAGTTTTCACTGTTGGATCAAAATCTACAGAACATGTTGGTTGTGCTGTAGCTATTAAAAACAAAACTCTTAGCTACAGTCTCCATCCATCCTGTTCCATCTTCTCTGCCAAAGCAACTGCTATTTACCAAACTCTTAAGCAGATGAATAAAAATGATACTTTTAAATACTGTGTGTACACTGACATAGTGTTTTAAGAACTTCGTGGATATAGTAGTTTTGATTGTCATCCCGATGGGTCAAGAATTTTCTGAGCATTAGATTACCTTGTTGGCAAGGGACATGCTATCATATTCTGTTGGATCTCTTGTCATGTAGGCCTTTTCTAAAGAATTTAGCAAAGTTCTAAGTAAAGCATTTGCACAATGAAAGGGCTAATGCAGCTGCTAAATCTGCATCCGGCCCATCAATGCCATCAGCTCCTTTGTCTGATGTGAGAAGAAATTTTAAAATGCTAATTTATTCTCTTTGGTAAGAGTTATGAAACATGCAGGTCAATAATAAATTGCATGTCATATTTCCATACATCACCTCATTAACAGTTTTACCGATATGAAGTGCTGATGTAAGATTAACTTGTCTTCGTATTTGACACCCAAGTTGTGAAACGTGTGATGAACCATTCACTGTATATCATATTTTAATTTCATGTCCATATTTCAACCAATATTGTTAACTGTGATCTTTTAACTTTGATGTTTTTCTGAGGGCAATAGGTTTTTTTACATTATATTTACTTTGTGTTATGTAAAATTATATATACTTTGGATTTTTTTCTTTTTCTGATTTATTATTAGATTTTCAAGTATATATATAGATAGATAGATAAACACTGATTTTTGTTTTTTAAACTTTTAATGTTGCTTAGGTTT
Organism: Latrodectus hesperus; assembly: GCA_037975125.1. Classification (NCBI taxonomy): domain Eukaryota; kingdom Metazoa; phylum Arthropoda; class Arachnida; order Araneae; family Theridiidae; genus Latrodectus; species Latrodectus hesperus. The sequence goes on along the minus strand of CM075860.1, from coordinate 34,710,574 downwards.
CTTTAAAAAATTAATGAAAAATAAATAAATAAATAAAATCTCCTTAAACCTTACGCTTGGTGCAGCATGTCCAATTTTGGGCCTTGTGCCATAATACTCAACTAACCAACCATCACTCTTAGAAGACCATCACTCATCGGCACCAAAAGGACAATACTTGCGTGCACACCAAATTTTAGAATAAATGCAAATTCAGTTTATCAACATTTATACCTGATCTTAATTTCACACAAATACAAAAATTCAAATGTTTAAATTTTATTCACTTTGAAAATAAAACCTTTTTTTTCTGTTTACAACTTCCAGCACAAGTGTAAAATTAGCAAAACACAAGACAAAAACTTCAAGGGCTACTTTATAACTCCAAACAAATATTGTGCTTTCACGCTTCATGTAATGTCATAAAATAGCGATAATCCATTCTGGCACAGTGATTTATAGGTTTGGTTCATGGCTCATAGAATTTACCACAAATACAAATTTTTAAACTTTTTAAAATTATTTTTATCTGTATATTTCTATGTAACTGTTTTATTTAATATTGGAAAAGAACAATAGGAATATTCATATATTCATACATTTTTTATTGTAAAATAGCATACAAAAATTTATTTCCTTAAAGCATAAATTATTTTTCAATCATAAACTAAAATTAGCATTTGTTTTAAAGTTATTGAAAAGTAGAATATTATTTTTATCTTAATGTGAAAATAGTATTTGTTCTAATTATTTTTATAGAACTATAGTATTATTGATTTTAAATTTCAGCAAAACCTAGTAGAAAGCTGACCTTTATGTATTTGGCAAATGATGTTATCCAAAATAGCAAAAAGAAAGGTCCAGAATTTTCTAAAGAATTTAGCACAGTTCTAAGTAAAGCATTTGCACATGTTTATGAATGGTAAGATTTTTTTATGTGATTATTATTACATAAAAATCTTTGAAAATCTTGTGATTTTTATATTTAGATTCTATTACTTTTGGAAAACATTTATTTGTATAACATGCTTTTATATTTAGAGCAATCATTGATCCACTTTCTAATACAATGTGTATGCTAATGTTCTAAGCATGATTATGGATTTACATCGAATCAATTTTTGATTTGATTTAAATGCAGAACTTAAACATTACTTCATTTCAAACAAAAATCACTTTAATGTTTTAAATTTTAATGTGAAATTTTCTCAGGAAAATTACATTTTTATGTACTTAAAAGTACTGAATTCAAATAATTTTAATTTCATATTCTTTTATATAATTATATATTTATTTTATTGTATATATATATCTATAATACTTTTTCTAGCTATAATCATTAAGCATTTAAGATTAAAATTAATTAGTAAAGCAACTTAATTTTTTAATATTAACTTTTTAAAACATTGTTGTCTTTGCTTTAGTAAATTTTTATTTTTTTATTTCAGTGTTTCAGATGCTAAAACAAAGACTGGATTAGAAAGAATTATTAAAGTATGGGAAGATAGAAATGTATATGATAGTACAATAATATCTGGTCTCCACGCGGCAATGCAAAATGGCAGTCCTTCTCCTAATCTAAAGGAAACTAAAAAAGTGGAAAATAAAGAAAAAGCTAAACGAAGATCAGCTGAAAGGAAATTGAAAACTTCTGGTATTTTATGTCAATGCAAATACTTTTTTGTGTTATGTTTTTACAAGGTATTCAGTAAGATTCCAATTTTAGTTTCTAAAATGGATCATAAAAAAAATTGCTATGAAGAAAATTTTAAATAAAAATATAATGTTTGAAAATAAGAGAAATAAATAGTTAAATGAAAAAACTTCATTAAGTTAGCACACATTTATACAATAATTTTTTCCTAGGTTGAAAAAAAATAAAAAAATAATTTACTAAATTGAGACTCTGGAGAACTGCATTTTACTGTTAAATATATTTAAAATCCATAATTAGATTGTGTTTACAAAAGATAAAAGAAGTTAAGAAATTTTCATGTTATAAAGTTTTTAAAATTATCATATATGATGCCATTGTTAAATGAAATTCCCTAACCTGCATTAATATGTCAAAAGAAATTTTAGATTACTCCACATACCTGTTTTATCCATTTTTAACTTTACTGAAGTTTAAAAAATATTTTTTACTGACTATTTATTGAAATTAAAAACTTTTTTAAAATTTTTTTATATAAATGGTATGTAAAAATATTATGGATTGTTATGTTATAAATTATATAAAAACTGCTAATATTTATTACAAGTATAGAGAATTTTAATTATTTTATATTATATTTCTCATTGAATATTTTACTGTCTAAACCTCCAGTAATAACAAATGTTTACATTTTGATTCATATTTTTTTTTGTTCTCCATGTATAAATCTTTAAACCTTGCATTTTCTAAGAATTGTAATTTTTTTATTTGAAGTGAAGAATTGATTTTTTGAATATATATGATGACATACTATATATGATACAATTAATTTTTAAAAACAATTTAATTTCAACTTCTAACAGTTTGTTTTTACATTTTATCTTGATTTGCTCCAATTTATTCTGAAATGAAAATTGGTCCTTTGTGAAAATGAATTATATTTGTCTGAGGTCTTAATCTTTTATATGTTGCAGTCATTTAGAAATATTACTTCTTGCTGCACTTTTTCTTTTTTAATTAATTTTGTTCAAGTGGAAAAAAACGAGAAACATTTATCTATTTAACATAATACAAATAATAGATTCTAATCTATATACTGCAGCTATTTTGGAAATATGATTTATTTTACTCTCCATTTTTACCTTTTCTACCCACATTTTTAAAATTTATTTTTTACACCTTGAATAATTGTTATATCATTAAACATTGTGCAATTATTGATTTTTGATTCATTTCAATTTTTAATATTTCTATTAAATTGAACTATTTAAAATCATTTTTTTTCATTTTTCACAATTTTATTGCAATCTTTATTGACTTCATGCTTTTTATTATTTTTAGTGAAAAAGTATAATCTTAAAATATTTAAATTCAATTTGAGAAATATTTTCATGTGTAGAGTAGATATTTGCATTTAAAAATATTCTTAATATATTTTTTATTAGTATCTTTATTTTTTAAATATCTTAACTTTACATTTGTATGTCTTTGCTAGGGAAAAAATATATTTATAAGTAAATTTAGTATTAAACCCTGGTATTAATACTAGAAATTGTTCAGGGAAGCTAATTCATAATTAAATGTAACATATGTTTAGTAACATCCTTTTGTACAGTATGCAAATCAGTTTTAAAGATAGAAAAGTAAATTAATTTACTTAAAAGTCATAATAAGATATTTTATTTTTATAAACAAATTGTTTTAAATTGTTTATAAACAAATTGTTTTAATTGTTATTGTTTTTAAAATCATTTGTTTTTCAACTTTTGCTTAGCAATCTATCTTTTTACGTATGTTTTTCATTCTTTTATGTTTAATTAGTGTTGTTTTCTCTTATATAGATGAACCTCCTTTGAAAAAGAAAGCTTCTCCAAAAGTTGAATCTTCAATATTATCACCACGGGGTGATCCACCTGATGTAAATATTCCCTTTTATTGATATATTTCATATAAGAAGCTCCCTTTTGAAATATTTTCTAATAGAATTTTTCATTTATTATCATAATCTTAATAAATTTCTTTGTAACTTGCGTAAATCTGTCACTTCTTGTTTTAAATGTCTTGTGTGATTGATTACTTTTCATCAGCAAAAAAATCATTATTTAGACAAAAATATATTTTAATCAGTGGTATGCGATAGGTTTCTTTTGTAACATATCTTATTGTAATATTTCTTTTTCTATTGCCATTAGAGATAAATTTTTTAATCTATCCTGGCTCATTGTTTTGTGTGCATAACTTTTTACTCTTTTCAAGGCTGAAAATGATCTTTCCACGGAAGCAGTTGAAAAGAGAACTGTACAAATTATATGTGCCAATTTATTTACTTCGCTTAGGGCATCTGTCAAATCATTCAGCATTATATACTGAATAAGCTTCGATAAATTCATTTTGTGATATGACTCACTAAAATAAAGAACGCATAATTCATTGGTTAGCTTTACAAAATCGAAATGTTTAGTATTTGCTTTCTTTAACGAATTGAGGAAGTTAACCGGAAATTTACTTTGATATTTCTTAAAAGAACTGAAATTCAATAGCTCAAAAAATTTGAGCAAATTTAATTTTATAAAATGGACATCTAACTGACTATAAATAGTGTCCATTATTTCATAATATAAATTTTTAAAATGTTGGTTTACAATTGAGATTTGTAAATTTACACGACGTTTTTTTTTTAAATTTGGGGGACCCACTGCAGAAATAGTCTCTTCATAAACTTCATCAAATGACAGAAGTTCGCATATTTCGAATCACATTTTTTACTTCCTCTACTTTTTGACTAGAATATGCTATATCTAAGTTAGCTTTTGCAAAATATCAAATAGAACATTAATATAACTAAACATTTTGACAAAAATATTTAGGAGAAAATTATCGTTAAATTCTTAAAAAAACATGTGATAACTCTTTGCAATATTAATTGATCGTTATCCCAGCCTTCTGGATTCTTAATAATATTTTCAAATAAATCAGATAGGCTTTTGCTTTTTATGGTATTTACCAAACAAGGTAAATAATTCCAACGTGTTATTTTGGAAATTTTCTTTTAATAATTTTATTTAAAACATGATTTCTTTTTGTAGACACCGAAAGAAATGAGACTATGCCAGAAATAGTTGCAAAAAATAATTTACAATCTTTTATAAACAATACAGAGTGCAACCGAGCTAAATTAAGTACATGTGTGCAGCAATGTACAAACATAGCTTCTAGGAAAAGGTCTTACTTTTTTCTGCGTCCCATTCAAAGCGCCTGCCATGACTGCCGCCCCATTGTACATTTTAGCAATCATTTTGTTCTCACGCTTCCAACATAAAATCGTTTCTTTCACAAAATTACACAAAGCTTCCGCTGAACGATAATCACAAAATCTATAAAATACAAAAATCTTTCCCCTGGTGTACTACACTTATTAACATATGATAGCGCAACAAATAATTGCAATTTATGAGATATGTCAGATGTTTCATCCAGCATAACTGCAATAAATGCCATTTCTTTTACCTTATTTCTAATTTTTGAAATTACAATAGTTTTTATCGATGCAATAATATCATTTTGTATTCTATTAGAGGTTTAAGAAAATACAGTTGCAGTTGTTAGATGGGTTGCTAAAAGGTCATCATATTTACTAATTAAAGTTATTAATTCTATATAATTTCCTCAATTAAGGGAATTTATATTATTGTGTCCATGAAATGCATCTTCTTGTTTTGCTAAATAACAAATTATATCTATTGATCTCTTGAGGATATTTCTATTTCTAGTTTATTTTTTCATTGGGTTGAACAATTGCACAATGAAGCCTTTTGCTTATTTAACATTAAATCTATCCTGACAGTACTAAATGTTTTTAAAAGTATTACGGTATTTATGTGAGATTGTGTGTGTTATTTCATGTTTCTTTGCAGCTTCGTGAAGAGGATTTAGATCACTGTAGCCTTGTTTTGTCCAAATATTCTTATCCTTTTCAATCACAACAAAAAGGAAACATGCCCAACAGTAACAAATTATTCAATTTGCTACAACCAGTTAATCATTTAAATTTTTCATTTATAGATTTTTGAAAATGTCGTACACACAGTTATCCTTTAATCTTAACGTTTTATGATTGAATAATATCTGGCATCGGTTCGTTCAACTATTTCGTTTTTTGTAGTAACATCTCTTCTCGAAAATGGATTTTCTAATAAATCTTTTATTACTGAGACATTTGAGTTCTCCAGTCTGAAGTGGGTTATTTTTTATGAATATAAAAATTTAAAGAATGCAATAAATAAAATGTTTACCTTTGAGTAGTCTAGATGTAACAATAAAAACAGCTAAACTTATGAGAATTCTACTAACAATAAAGCAAAAAAATCATGTTGTGTTGTATGGTGTTATTGGTTGCGAAAAAGCAACACTTCGGGCTTCCACGAAAAACTTGTGTTTTCAGCAAACATAGACACACAAACATGATATGTTTTCTAGTGTTTAGTCAATATTTTTTCCAGTTTTTAAGACTAACAATTATTAGGAACATCTCTTATTAATATTACATAGAAGATATGTGTATTAGCATGGGTGCTCCCATCGAACAAATGACACCCGCTTGTCCATTGTGCTCATTGGTGCCGACAAACGGAACGTCTATTCCACGTGCAGGGGATTTCTGAGCGTGCTAGCACAATAGAACAAACTGTTTTTTGTTCAGTCAGTGGATTGAATTATATTTATTAAATTAAAAAATATAATTTAAACCATGTCAACAATTATATTGATTGTTTTTAACATTTGGAAATCATATATTCTGCAAAAAACATCCTGACAATTTTTAAAAACAAAACCAGGGATGTAGTGTTACAGATATAACTTATATACTGTCTGTAAGACACAATGAATTTTAAAATTTGGACTGTTCTGTTAAAATTCACTTCTTTTTTGTCTAACAAAACAAAATTGTTTTTCTGTGAATTATTTCTATAAATATAATACATCCCCAAAATTACTTAACCACTTTAAAACATTTCCCTTTATATCGATGAAAATTTTTTTTATATTTCCATGAAAACAAAATCTTAAATACTTAAATTAAAACATTAACATTCTGCTAAATCGTATGGCCAGTTAATCAGTTAAAGAAACAAAAGCTCTTCTGCACGTAATTCCCTGCTCTAATACAACGATTCATAAACTGTACCTTCTTATGAATCTGAATGCCAAGTGCAGGAAAAATAGCTGCACTTGCCTAAGTGCTATAGTATGCTGTGCTTCTCCAGTAGCACATACATATAAGGCATGATTTTCTATTAGTGCATAGTGTGTACACATCAAAACTTCCTACGTTCGTTTTCTTTTGAGTGCACTACGTCGTGCGGCACATAGTACCACACACACTTTGAGAATACAAATCAGCATAATTCTTGCATATATTATAAATAATATTTAGTATACACCATATAAAAATAGGTAGACATAGATGCAAAAATTATTGTCTCTCATAATTTTGCCATGGTGTGCAGTGCACACCCGGCACATATGGACTGTACGCCACTGATTTTAATGTAGGTGTTCAACAGGCTTTGCTTTATTTGACATAAATATGAAAAAATATTAATGCCTCCTATTTTTAAAGCCTTGTAAGAAACCAGATATTCACATTATTTTTAGATATATGAACATACTTCTATATTATCTTAAGGTATTTAGTTTTATTATTCATATATTTATAAAAAGATATCTAATAATAATGTAATTTCTTTTATTATTTAAAATCTGGATTATGATTTATAATTATTTTGCGTCAAGTCTAATGCAAATTATTCAAAATCTAAATGTCTTGCCTAGTTCATTCTTTTCATGTGAGGATCAGGGAATACCTTGAACAATTTAAAGTTAGTCTAAATTTTATTTTCATTTGATCTAAAAGAACAGTTTGTGTTTTTAAAGAACTTCAGTCACTTGTTAAAATGAAATTTTCCTGAAAAATTTAGCTATGTATATTTTGAAAAAAATTGAATTTCATTTTTTTTAGTAAAAAAGTTAAAAAATATGCTTAATTTTTATAATTTTATAAAGAAAAACTTTATTAATTTTAAACAAAAAGTATATATTACAAGTATTTAAATTTCATTTATTATAAAAATTTTGTTTCCTATAACCTTTATTTTTACTTTTCATTTTGTAGGCAGAGGATTTAATTAAAGCACTTCAAGATTTGGAAAATTCTCCTTCTACAGATGCTGTCGTCAGAGAAAAAATAGCCAGTTTACCACCTGAAGTGTCTGATATTACTTTGTTAGAAAAGATTCAAAGTTTGTTCACATTTAGTTTTTCTTTTTTTATGTACGATGAGCTAAAATAGTGTTCAAGATTAGAATTTAATGCAGTTGAATTGCTATTTTAACTTTATGCTAAGAATAAAGGGGGATACATTCTAGAAAACAAGATAGTGCCATTTAGTGGAGAATAAAAAAGAAGTATCTCATAAGTTCAGAAAATGGATAAACAACTTCATTCAAAGACGCTTTTTAAAACATGAATGAAAACTTTTTTCTTGAAAATAAACAAAGTTCATTCATTCTGTTTGTTTATATAAAATTAGTATATATATAAAAACATTCCTAAAGCATATTTCACTAGACCACCTTTATAAATTAATTCTATTCTTTCAATCTTATTTTAAATATGGTTGGAAAAATTGAACAGTGTGTATTTTGCATCACTTTATATTTAAAAATTTTAAAAATGTATTAATGGACTTGATTTTACACTGCTTAAAGAATTCTTTACCTATTTCTATTTTTTTATAAATCTTTTTTATCCATTTTTAATTTTGTTAACTGATACCAAATAATAATATAAAGTATAAATAAAACTTAATTAAACAAATATAAATTAAAATTTTATATACTCTAAACATATCTGATTTCTGAAAATTAAGGGGTAAGTTCATTTTTGTCTCAATTATGTTATTTATCATCATTATCTCTCTCATTAAAATTATGAAAATGTTTTTGTTTATTTGCTCTTTGTTCACTTTTTTATTGCCTCAGTAATAATCAATGAAAATCAATTTATAAGTTGTGCCATTAGTTTTACAAAAAGAGTGCTGTGGAAAAAGTGTCTAATATTATGTAATTTTTCAAAATTACGAAAAAGAAATTAAAAAAAAAACAATTAAAGCATTTTAATATTTTATTAATGCTAATTGAGAATTATTAATCATTCATTATTCTTTGTTTATTATGTGCAATTGAGATGAAGGAAAAATTCTCTGGTGCTAATTTCTAGAAATCATTTATATTCATTTTGTATATGTTGTTTTAATCATGAGTATAATGAATCTACAGAAGGAAAATATATATTTTTTTAATATTTCATGTAATTATGCTTACAATATTTTAAAGAAACTGAAAGAAGTAAATAATTTTAATTGTCTAATTTAAAAAGAAGTGTCAGTTTTATCTCTATAATTTATTTAATTAGAAATTATTGGGGATAAACTGAGTTTTAATGAGGATTTAATAATGAAAATATACTATTTATGGGAAAGTGAAAATAAGATTTTATACCTTGTACAGAATGTTATAAAAACCATATAATTCTGTACTTTTAATGTACTTTATTTAAATGACTTGTCTAGTCATTTTATGAAATTCTTAACTATTCTATGAAATAATAGATTTCTCACTTTAATGTATAGGAACTATTATTTCTAAAATATAAATCATTTTGATCGTAATTCTTTGAAAGAATTGTTTATGCAACTAACAATGATTTTATATTTTTCATTATTTGTGTTTATTTTCTGTAAAATAATTCTTATTGTGTTGCAATACTAATTTAAAGTTCTAACTGTTTTTAGCAAGAGAAGCTGCTGATAAACTAACAAAGCAAGTTGAAGAAGCATCTGCCTTATTAACTGACTATAATAGTCGCCTGACAGAAGAATTAGAGGAGCGGAAAAAGGTCTCAAAAATGCTTAGTGACTTCACACATGGCCAAAGAGAACAATTGGCACAAGCAGAAAAGAAAATTGAAGTAAGTAATGAAAATTTTGCATTTTTGATGCAAACATTCTTGCTTCTTGATTTACGACAAAGATTAAACATTTTGGTCTTTTGTAACAAATTGTTAGTTTTGGAAGTTTTGAGTTAAATTAATATGAAGTGTTTTTGCATTATATACTTGGTGTTTCACTAAATATAGTGAGTGTTTTAAATAATTCTTAAACAAGTGGAGCAAGAGATGCAAAATTTTACCCTCATGCATAGGAAGCCAAAAAAAAATTGTTTGTAGATTCTGCCTAGTTCTCAAGAACCTTTTGTGTTAGCCAAAATGAACATGAACCGGTATTCACCCAAAGACTGTTTCTGTCCACATTTTATCTTTATGATCAGAAACCTACTAAAACGTTCAGGACATATAATGCTTTAGAAAATAAACCAAAGCTATCCTAGGTATGTTAACAGCATTTGCTTGTTTAGTGAAGTAAACAGTTTCAATATCTTAGCACAATAGAAATTCATTCTTAATCATCAAGTTCTAGATTTCAGGGGAATGGAACTCTACTTTCAATGTGAAAGGTCCTGGATTTTCTCAGAAGTCACTATGACATTTGTGTCATTAGAAGGAACTCCTCAAATTTCTCTGTTGATTAACTTGTTTCTTCTTGTTTGCAATGCTAAACTTCTTTTTATGGGATTTGTTAAAAATCAAGCCTGCAAAAATAGACTTAAAATAGAACATATGAAGACAATGATGATAAATATAACAAAGTAGATTACAACAAAGTGGATTTTTACTGCCTCCTCATATGGTAAATAAGAGAAAGTTATCTTTTAGCTTTTTTTCAATTATAATTCCTGAAAACTTTTACTTTTGATACTCCATAGTGAATAGCCTAATTCTATTACTGAGAAATTTTAGTGTTTACCATGTAAGTTGTCTCCTATGAGGAATTCAGATAGATAACGAGCAAGCAGAAAACTTAAAAATTCTGAAGCAACCATCTAGACAAGGCTCACATGCAGCATCCACCTCTTGTTTTTCAGTAGTGTCTGGGCTCCAACCAGAGACATGTTCTGAAGAGTAAGTTCCTATGATTTGTTCATGGTGAACCCACATAGCATAAATTATTTTTCCATTAAAAAGTATTTAATGAATTTTTCCTATACCAAAAATGAAATGTGTGTGTGTCATACCAGCATTGTGTAGATTATCATACTGCAGTATTACTTCTTTTGCTGATCAGGTCTAATTAGCCCTCATGTGCAAAAAATGACCATTGAGCAACAAACAAACCAAACCAAACCTTGGGCTGATCAAAATCTCAGGACAGTCTGCAAAATAAGAAAGTGAATGAGTTTAGGATATGAAATACTAGCTGAATTTCAGTGGCTTGCTATCATTAATTGCTGAGAAGAATGAGATTTTACTTCCATTCCCTTAGTGGATAACAGAGCCGTATTTCTATGAAAATTTTTATCTTTCAGCAGGATAAACTCAGTTTGATAACCATAAGTTTATCTTTGATCTGTAGGTTTGTCTATTTTTGACACTGGCATGAGTACCTTCAGGGATGTTATCAATGAAAACATGAAGATGGGAATGAAAAAAAAGGGATTGTTTGCAAAAATAACAGTAAAATGTCATTTTTACCTACAAAACCCCGCTCTATTTACAGCATCATAATGGTCACATCCATGTTTGGCATCATTGTGGAAAACGTTTCTTTTTATCATTTATTTGTGACATCAAACTTGCACTTCACGTTAAGTAATCATATAAAATATCATTGGATATATGTTTATGTCACTTCTTGTTTGCATTGATGCCACATTGAATTGTAATCATTACATTTTTGTTATATTAAGACTCTTGACTTTATCCTATATCCAAGCAAGAAATGTTACGTTTCAACAAGATGATGCATATCTATAAGTTGTCATCATTGTATAGACCTTTTTTTGATTCAGAACATGTTTGGCTGCTGTCTTAATCGGTACATTCTCCAGATCATGAAATTATAGGAAGCATGTGATTAACAATTACTAATTAACAGGCTCATCATGGTGTGCCAGTCAATATAGCTGATGAAATATGACATTATCTTGAAGCTGGATAGGCTGTTGTGCCTGTACATGTCATCCTATCTCTGTGCATCAATGCCGAAGTGCTGTTATTGTTGTCAGAGAAGTAAGTTCTATTGACTTCTCTCGGGATCTCTGCTAATATATTTCTTGAAAACATGATAACTTGTTACATTCTTGTACCTGCTAGACTGGCATTATGGTGTGTGCTGTTTCACTTTCCCAACTAAACCATATTTTGGTGTGGAGTCTGACTTTCTCAGTAGACACATGCCATAGGTACCCTTTTATAGGGTAAGCAACCATTCACAATACAGTCATACAAAGATAGGATAGACAGAGAGAAAAAGTACATCCATGCCTGGGCTGGAATTTGAACCCAGGACCTCCCTAAATGCAGTCAGGCACACTGATCACTAGACAGATCATGACATATTCATTTGTTATTTCTAGTACAATATAGGATCCATTATCCGGCTTCCTGAAAACCGGAATGTTCCGAAAACCGGCATTTTTCAGATTGTAATTTTTTTCCTTTGTAATAAAGCAGGGCTTCCAAATAATTTGAAGATTTTGCTTCATTTGGATAACGGTTCGGCTCATCCCGAGGCAGAAACTCTTGAAAAGGACAACGTCCAAGTTGTCTTTATACCATCAAATTGCATATGTTTGATCCAGCTAATGGATCAGGATATTCAAAATTTGTTAAAATGCTTGTGTAAAATGGCTTTTATCTAAAAATTTGTAGAAATCTGCAACTCCTGAGAGGGAATCATAGATTTTCAAAAAATGTTTACGATCAAAGATGCCCTTTGGAGTTTTCTAATTCCTGGAATTCTTTGAACATAAATACTCTGATCAATGCTTGGCATAATATCTGGCATCTTTCAATTTTTCTTGAAGGAGAAGAAAACGACAGGTTTTATGATTTTCACATGTCACAAGAAAAAGAAATGATCCAAGAATTGTTAGAATGAGCCAAAAGCATTTCAAGTGAGGAAATAATTGATGAAAAAACTGTATAAAATTGCTTAAATGCTCCGAATGTACTTCAGTTAACTGATGACAAGATCATCAGTAAAGTGCTTAATAGAAAAGAAACCTATTCTTCAAGTTCTGAGGATACCGATGTGGAGGAAACAAATATGGAAAACATTTCCATTGACCGTTGTCTAGAAGTAACGAGAGAACTTATCCTCGGAATGGAATAAAAATAATTTTTTAAAAAACACAATATTACGTCTGTATATAAAATACACGAAACGTTATTGTCAGAAAAACCAAAGCATTTAAAACAAAACAAAAAAAAATTACTGATATGTTTGCATCAATAAACAAAAAAAATCTTACTTTGCAAATTTTAGGTGTGTATTTTTCATTAAAAATAGTAATGATATAGTTATTATTTTTCCTCCCACAAATGGATGGAGAAGGAGAGTCATGATTTTTTGCAAATGGTTATAGAATTTTTCGGCAGATATTTTAAAACTGGAAAATTCCAGTAACCAGAATATGCTCAGTCTCGAGGTTGCCGGATACTGTAATACATTTGTCTAGTAAATATTTTATTTTTATTTGTTCCCTGATTAGCAATTTTAATTTCACCTAGTGTGTGCATATGTATTTGTAAAGATTTTTAAATATTTGTATTTTTCAATAGTTTAATAGTATTAGACATTAACTATTTTAATGTATTTAACATAAAATATTATTATATTTAAAAAAAAAGATTTAAAAAAAAGTGAGTTAATCTCTTTAAAGTGTACCCATATTTTGTCATCAAGAACAATATAATTGATTGGTTGAATTTATATTTTCCACAATGAAGCCTCTGCTGTATTTCTTTGTAATCATCCGTGTAAGTATGATAAGTGGGTCTCTTACAAAAATAGTACATCAGGGATCTTTTTAGTTTTACATGTGACTCAAATACCTCCTGTATGTATATAATCACCAGTTCTATCTAAAGGATAATGAAAAAGTTCATATTTGTTGTACTTGTAAATTACAAGTGCAAATAGAAAACTAATAACATTTTATTATTTTGAATTTTTCATAAAAAGATGAAAAGGAAAAATTATAGTAATATTTATTTTGATGGAATAAATAAAAGTAAAACCATTTAATTAATTCTTTGTAGTTGAGCTTTTAATTTTTATGAAATGTTGATTTAAGAATAGTATTTGAAGATTGAAAAAGAAATTACCAATATTTGTTTTTATTATAACTTTTTATTTTTATAATAAGTATTTCAGAAAGTATTTGCAGCAAATCATATTTTGAATACTAGAATCTTTGTTTCTACGTCTAACTTTTAAATTAAGTGTATAAATGTAAATTTGAAAAAAATATTTTTTGTACTTAGAAATGTGCTTAATGACATCAGAAATATTCTTTTACCCCTTTTATTATGAGATCATTTAAACCCTTTTCTTATGTGGAACCATCTTTTCCTTAACACTGTTAGAAGTTGCAAAAAATCAAGTTAATTTTTATAATATTTCATTTCCTTTTTTTTAATCAATCATTTTTATATTAATTATTAAGGATCATTCATATAATTGTTTTACTCTTTAAGTAAAGAACTGTATAATTATTTTTAAAATGATGGTTTAATATGAAAATATTCAAAATCCTAACAGAAACATTGTCTACATAATAGCAATCATTTCACTTTTTAATTGTATAACTTGTTTATTCTGCAATATATATTAAAGTTATTATTTATAAAGTTATTTAAAACTTTAAACTATAGATCTTGGTTGCATTAATATTCCCATGCAAAAAGTGATAACTAACTGAATTTAACTACGTGATTTTATTATATTTGAAAGAATTGTTATCTTACAAATAAAATATGTATAACACTTAATTATAGGGCAATACTTACTATAATATTTAAATATTCCTTCTCTTAAATATGCTATCAAGAAAGTTTTATAAGCAACTATATTAAGAATCAGAATTTGTATTTACATTATCATTATAAATTAAATCATTGCTATCCTAATTTTTAGGCAAACTTAATTATTTTTTAAGATACTTCAAATAAAATTTATGTGCATTGCTTGAAATTATAATGAAAATTTAATTTTATGGTAAGTTTTAATGACACTTATACTAGTATTACACATTGACTTTGAAATATAAAATTTATTAACCTTCACATCACCGAAATATAGGGAATGCATTAAGTTATGTTCTGTATTACTAAAAGAATTATTTTTTTATTTGAATCTACCTTGAATAAGACTCTTATAGTTAAAAAATGCTATGGTTTTGCCAATTATAAGTACATTTAAGCAAATCTTTTATTTAATTATCTTTCATACAAGTCATGCATTTATTTTTAAGAAAGAACATTGTTTTTTATTATTTAATGTGTTAATAGTTTGCTTCAATATTTTAAATCTTTACAAATTACGTATTCACTAGGAATATAAGCAGCAACTGAAACGAGTGGCTGAAGTTAGGAGTGAATTAAAATCTCATCTGCAAAATTTACCTGATTTAACATTGCTTCCTAGTGTGACAGGAGGTCTCGCACCATTACCTTCAGCTGGTGATTTGTTCCAGTGATTTTTCCATCAAAAAGGTAAATGTACATTGTATATATGTATTTTTTTTATCACTAAACCCTAGTTCATTCTGAAATTTTCTAGTTTATATATATATATATATATATATATATATATATATATATATATATATATATATATATATATATATATATATATAAAGAAAAGATCATAAATGTGTATAATTAATATGAAAAAGTATTTTCCTTGGATTGCAAAAAATTGTAGTTAATAATATATTTTTGTTAAAACTTGTAGTTTTTATTCCAGCATTAAATTTAACTGTGATTTGTATTTACACTGCAGTTTGTCCATGCTGTTAAAATTTCATCATATTATTTGATTTAACATTTTTTAACTTTAAACTTCTATTTTATCAAAGAATAAAATTATTAATTTTTAGAACAAAAATATTAAATTAGAAAATAGATTATTAGTGAATAATGAAATTTTTAATTGCAATTTGTTTTCAAAATCTAATTATTAAATTTAAAAGCAAAATTTTAAAATATAGTATGATTTTTGCCAAAAATTTAAAATTTAAAACTCAAGAATAAAAAATTTAAATTACAGTAAATGTAAGGTTGTTTGATTAGATGAAGTCTTTATAAGTGACTATATACTACTTAATTTCATCTAAGTGTAAACACATAAGGGAAAAGTTATACATATTAATATTTTTATTTATATGCATTAATATTATACATATTTATATATATGTGTGTGTGTGTGCAAGCATGTATGCATGAATTTGACTTTTCATTTATGTGTGTTTGCGCACATTTTAATCTTTAAATTTAGAACTTTTTTTTTAAAGAGTTATTAATTTCCCTCCTCATTTTTTATGAGACATTTTCTTTATGTTCAGAAGAGATAATATAATCCATCATAAGTTCTACACATATGAACTTTGATACAAAATTACAAGTTTACACTATAAAATATGCATACTATGACTGTACTTATACTTGCACTATACTAATGACTTAAAACAATTATTTATTTAATAAGAATCACATTTCTAGCTATATTTTTATTACTGTATTTTGATATCTGATGCTATGTTGTATATAGACCAATAGTTGCATGCAAAATGTTTGAACACTAATCACATGCTGATTTCTGGGTAGATTTTTCATAGAGGTTAGATTCTATTCATGCTCAGTATTTAAGTGAATTACAAAATTCACAAGTTTTTACCACCATGGCAATGTATTTGTAAACAGCAAAGGAAGAAACATTTTTTTTGTTTAATAAAATCAGATTGAAACATTTTTTTATATAATTATTAATCTGAAGAGCCTGGTACTATTATATTACTATAATAGTACTATGCTCTTCAGACATATGGAGGCCCCTAACAAATATATTTTTTGGCATGAATCAAGAATATATTTTTACTTTATTGTTTCACATGACTGTACCAAAGAGAAATATCACTGCTTAATCTCACCGTGATATAGTGATAGGCCATGATTTTTTTTAAACAAATAGAATTGAGTTACTGTTCCATATAATGCTACATATCCTCATGTGTACTTTTTAAGTGGGTACATGGGAATTTCCCAGAATTTTCTCTTAAGATTGGGAATATGACCATCTTTAAATGAAAGTTTTTCGCTGTTGGCAAGATACAATTATTTTACAAACACCTTACAACAGTCATTGACTTATAGGTTTCTATTATGTGAAACCCATATTATTGAAATAAATTGATTAATGATATAAATTTGAAATTTCAAATATTCTGGAAATGCATTATTATACTTTTTTTTATCATTTGCAATATTTTATTAGGTGTCTAAATTCATATTGTATTTAAAAACTAGTATCCATTACTTGTTTAGAAATGTTATTTATTTATAATGAAAGAATATGAAATAAGAAATAAATGTATTAAATCTATTTTTTTTTACCTCTTATAGGAATTCAGGACATTATCATAGCGTACATACATATGGAGGAATTCTCATCATCACCCCGAGAAAAGGCATTAATTGAACTGTGATCATTCACAAACTTTTGCACTGAAAAGTGTTTGAAAGTTACGGATCTTGAGTATACTATGCCTAGGAGCTTTAAAAAATCATGTGTTCACTTGTAAAGAAATATTTGTAAATAAACTGCATGAATTGTAAATGTTAAATTATAGTACTCTTTTAAATATCCGAACATTTTGTATTCACATTTTAATATTAATGCATCAATGCTTTTCATTTACCCTCAAATGCTAAATTTTATAATTTTTATCAGTGTCTTTTTTTTACATGATATAACTATTATAAATCTTACACTATGCATAAAACAATAAAAAAATTACAAATTAGTTCAGAAATTACAGATGTGCTTAAAGATTGAGTAAATGTTTTACATATTTAATTTTTAAATACAATTTCAATTTCTTAATTAGTAATGTTTTTACACATAAATTGCTTATGTTGCAAAGATATTACATTTAATTGCAGTCAATATTTTGTAATTTTCCTTAAATTCTTTAAAATAAATTTAAAAGAATATAAGGAAAATTGGTGCAGTTTGGTAGAAGTGAGCTTGCTGTTTATTTCAAAATTTTGTTTGCCAAACTGGTAGCTAAATTATTCACATTTTAATCTTTAATTCAATAGTTTTTATTTTCAATTCCTGTCTAAAATGTTTGTTTGTAGAACTGACATTTTACATACATTCACTCTTTTAATTGTAGAATCTTGTTAAATTAGCCTACCTGTCTGCAAAAAAATAGTGTGATCAGCAAAGCAAATTAATGTATTCCATACAAGAAATAATGTTTCTCAGAATAATGTGTTTAAATAGGTAATGTCAATTATACTTTTTAAACTCTCTGTGTAAAAAATAACTATAATGTGACAAGCAAACTGAATTAATAATGTGTTCCATCAGTGAAAGAATTTTTCTCGATTTAGACTATATTAAGCTTTTTAACAGCAGACTTAAATTCTATGATATAGATGACTTTCTAAAAACAGCATATATTAGACAAATAAGACTATCATAGAGTTTAGATTTGGATTTCAAGTGGAACAATCCATTGCAAAGATATTGTGCAAGTGAAACCACTGTTTCCTTTTATTGGATCCATGAATAGAGGTATTGTTTTATTAAGACTACTTTGTTATGATCTGCCAAATTTTTCAGCAAATTGTAGTAGGAGTTCTCTAATGTGCTTATGCAGTCTCTGATGTTAGATGGCTACTGAAAAGTAATGAATGAATTTGAAAGTTGAAAGCAAAGACACTCTAGATTATGGCTTATCTAAAGCCTTGTACCTTTTAGAAAATAAAGTGAAAAATTTGGAAATTGTGCTAATTATTAAACTATCATGACTTTAAAGATTCCATTTTTACATCACTCAAGATAGCCAAATACCATTGTTGACATAGTATGCATAGCTAATCTAATAATTAAAGGAACCAGAAATACCATTGTTGACATAGTATGCATAGCTAATCTAATAATTAAAGGAACCAGTCTATTCTTTGAGTTGTGGCTTTGAAAACTACTTTTGCAATTCTGTGTGTATTATCTAATATTTTAACTTTCTTCCATTTCTTGAAATTGTGCAGGGGAAAGCCATTATTATTTGAATTTTATCTATGGACATTTTTTGTGAAACTACTAGAATTTGAATATTTTTCTTTGCACAATCCTTTTTGTTAATTGCTTGATACCTTTCAGAATAAGATTTTCCTTCATATTTTCCCTCTTTAAACATTGCAACTTATTTTATGTACTGTCAGCAATGGATTTACTTTCTGATTTTAATTTCCTTAATTTAGAAACCTCATCTAAAGTCTTTTGATTAACTTTTGAGATATCAAGTTTAAACGATGAAATGTTGCCTTACTTTTATGTTTTGGATTTATGGCATTTTTGGGGAAAAAATTCACCCAAAAAAAGTCTTAAATTTGTAATATTTATACTTTGCAAAATCGGAGTAAGTTTCCAAAATATTTGGAATATTTTCTTCTAACAATTTTGTTGGAAGGAAAATTTATGTAAAAGAGTAATGACTGATTGTAATTTTTTATAATATATCATATTGATGTGAGCACACAATATAAATTTTAGCATCTATAAATGTACAATAAAAATTTCTTACCCTTGTTGACTATTAACCTTGTTGATAATGAAACTCAATTCTAGAAATTTCAAAATTTAAAACTAATTTAAAAACTTAAATTTTTTAAAAATTTAAATAAACTCTCTTTCAAAAGTTAATCAAAGATGTAAAATAAAAAAATAATAAAAAATATTAAAAATAAATAAATAAAAAATAAAATCCAACAAATACTGTTTTGATTGACACAAAATTCGACAGGAAAGTAGCATATACATTTATGCATAAAATAAAATCAATAATTACATACAAAAATGAAAAAATATTAAAATTTTGTAAGTTATCAGATAAAGAAATACTGGAGATTTTTAAACAGAATTATGTATAAAGTGAAAATAAACAGCATAAAATGTAAAAAAAAGGACATTAATAGGGTATATGATCCCCCTTCATCTGTATACAAAGTTTACACCTTGTGACCATGCTTTCAATTAGGTGGTTAACCGCCGCAAAATTAAGCAATGGTCATTCTTGCAGAGCAGTTTCCAGCTTAATAAGAGTGACTGGAGGTGGGAAACATGAAGATGCAGCATGGCCAAGAGCATCCCAAAGATTTTCAATGGGATTAAGGTCGGGCAAATATGCTGGTCATGCCATACGTGCAATCCCTTCACTCTCCAGGTAGTCATCGACGATGTCAGCTCTATGGGGATGCGCGTTATCATCCATTAAAACAAAAGTAGGGCCAACTACTGCAGTTTATCCAATGAACTTGCATCACAATGTACGGCCAATCCAATGAACTTGCATCACAATGTACCTCAGTTACACTTTGAGGACCATAATGAGCTAGAATCTGTGATTTTTAATAAGATTACTTTTAAGTTCTTCGAGAACCTCGCTTTGTTCCTTTTCCCAAACAAACCTTGCATCTTTTTTCGTAAGTTCGGACAATGGTGCTGCCTTAAGAGAATACTTAGGAACAAACTAGTAAGTCCTAAAAATCTTTGGATGTCGTGCGTATTTTTCGGAACAGGAAATTTTTCAATAGCTGCTACTTTATCAGGTTTCAAACCATCTCTACTAAGTATGAAACCAAGAAATTCAGAATCTAACTTTCCAAATTCATATTTTGGTAGTTTTAAAGTTAAATTGGCTTTTCTTAAGCACTCAAATACTTCAGTAAGGTTTTGTATCATTTCGGTCCATGTTTTAGCTGGAATCAATATATCGTCTAAGTAACACAGTACTTTTTTGTTGAACAATGGGCCCAAAACAAGATTCATGAGTCTTTGGAATTCTGCAGGAGCATTCGCCATTCCAAATATCATTCGCTCAAATTGACCTGTATCGTCTGGAGTTATGAAAGCAGTTTTCAGTTTGGCTTCTTCAGTCAATGGTAACTGTAAATAACTACTAGCTAAATTCAAAGTAGTATAAAATTGGTTCCTCCTAGACATTCTAAAATGTCATCAATTTTGGGTAATGGAAATTTATCCTTGACCGTCTGAGAGTTTAATTTTCTGTAATCTATAACCAATCACTGTTCCCCTGTCTTTTTCTTAACTAATAATACAGGAATAGAATAAGGAGATTTTGTGTATCTGAAACTATTCCATACCTCATCCATTCGGATATAATTTCTTTTATGCGCTTTCTCTCTTCAGAATTGGTTTTATACGGTTTTTGAAAAATGGGCTTATTGCCATCTACTTCTTTAATGTCCATTTTGCATAAATTCGTGCTACCTAACTCGCTTATGTTTAAAACAAAACAGTCTCGATATTTATTTAATGTATTCAAAAGTTCCAATTTTTTATCACTTCCTAAGGATTTGTCGAAATTAATATCTTTCATTAAAATAGGAGACTTTTTTTGTTAAAAATGTTATAATTTCAACTTTTTCATTATTATTTTTAACTTTGTTAGATAGGGTTAAGCTTTCCTCACTTATTTCCATTCCCCTACCTAAGCACTGACCTTTCCTAATTTTTAAGTTAAATTCTTATTTATTATTGGTACAACTGTTTCTCCGTTAACTACTTAAAGAATAGAATCGAAATTCTGTCCTATACTTTTGACTAAAATTGCTGCATTAACTATCTTCGGTTTCTTCAATTTTCGCTCTAATGAAATTAATTTATTTACTTTCAATTTCTATTTCATTTGATGTTTTAACTTAACTGTATTTTCCTTTATATCTACTTGAATTTCTGAAAAAACGTCATTTGCGTATCCAAAATTTAAATTACCCAAATACACGTAAAAGCAATGTATGGTAAATCCAACCATGTTCTACCTAAAATTAAATCGCATGGTTGAGAATTATCTTCGACAATAATAAAGGAATAAATTTTCCAACTACATCATCTACACGAATATTTACTACAAATTTTCCAAGAGCCTTAGTTACTGGGTTATTTTGATTTCCAAAACCGAATAAATTACTGCTATCTGGGGTCATATTCAGATTCATTTTTATTGCGATAGTTTTTTTTAATAGGCAACAGCTGCTTCCTGTATCAATTAATGCAACCACATTATTTCCATAAATACAAGCATCTTTTAAGTAGTTCGTAGGTGCCAACGACGCACTTGAATCCGAATTGTTTTGACTGAGAGATAATTATTCCACTCGCGCTTTTGATCAGTTTCAAACTTAAACATTCGCTGAGAATAATCTTGCTTTTTACATTTCTTATAGTAAGCAAAAGTCTTCGGGACGGGCATTCACGAGCTATATGACCATAATCATTACAATTAAAACATTTAAATCCCCCTTTTTCATTTCGAATATCCGAATTGACTATAACTTTTTTCGATTAACACCTTTATTTTCACTAAACGGAAATGATTTCTTTTCTCCCTAAAATTTATCATTTCGAGAATTGTAATTCGATGAGTTTCTTAATTTAAAACTGTTAATAGATCGAACATTATCATAATTATCCAATTTATCTGCTAACTGATCTGGAGAATTAATTTTAGGCCATTCATCTATAAAATGTTCCCGAGTTGTTGAATTTACTTGTTTCTTCAATTGTTCAGTAATAATTAAATTTTTAAACTATTAAAATCTGAAATCTCGAGTCCCGTTATCCATTCCTCAAAATAGTTTTGTAATTCGAATGAATAATCCTTCCATGTACTTTCTGGATTTTTAACATGATTTAAAATTTTAAATCTAAACTTATCAGCACTTTACTTATATCTCTTAAGCAATAACGATTTTACTTATTTATAATTATTCGCATCTTCGTTTTCACGCGCTATTAGTTGCGTAATTTCATATGGGAGCAATCCCAATAATTGTGTGTGTGACACACCATACTATTCACTTAACCCAATACGTCGTGCTTGCCGTTCAAATAAAACTAAATAAAAATTTATATCCCTATCTTTGATTTTATATTCGTGCATTAACTTTCGAAAGTCTGTGTGTACGTTTCTATTTGCATCGTTGCTACTTAAACTGAAATATTTACATTTTGAACACTATTTTCGATACGTAAACGTTCAAATGCATGCTCATGGTCAGCCAACGTTTTGGCGGCTATTTCTGATGCAATTCGATCTTCAGTAATCCTACTTAATAAGTTCTTACTAAACTCTTCATCATACGTCTCTGGTCCCGTTATAATACGTTTTAAATCAATTATTTTAGCACCTTCAGATATCGAGAGACCTAATTCTGTTGCTAATTCTATTAAATCTGCTTTTTTAGCCTTCCCCCAAAAAGCCATACTTTACAAACTATAATACTTAATTACTTTACACATAAAAATACTTTATCAAAAACGAAATTATTACTTTCACTTCAATCAAAACAAAAATAATTGTTTCTTTAAAAACGAAATTATTTTTTGCAAAAGAAATTAAGAAAATACTTTATACTTATACACACACGTAATTCTTAAATCTCGTTCACTACTTTAGAATACGTCACTTAATCCGTTAATATACATTTCAAAACGAAAAAATTAAAATTCGCTTACCTCAATTCCGAAAGTGTCGCGATTTATTATCATTTATTATCTTATTGTTTATTATCTTATCGCGATTTATTATCTCTTCTGATTTATTATCTATTCCATTTTATTTATCAGATGACGAATGAGTAGCTTAGGTGGATAAGGAAGAAGTTATTCCTTAAATTATAAGAAGTAATTGTAGTTTATTAAAGTATATTATAGTAAATTTATATTTAAACTAAATAACTTGATTCCAAATAAATATATTTAAATGAAAAGTAATTTGATTTTAAATTTAAATCTATACGCGGTTGTTAATATATATATATATATATATATATATATATATATATATATATATATATATATATATATATATATATATATATATATATATATATATATATAAAGATTTTTTACATTTCTTATATTAAAAAATCTATCCAATTTTTCTGATGCAATCATCACATATAAATGATTTTAGGA
This sequence comes from Latrodectus hesperus, assembly GCA_037975125.1. Classification (NCBI taxonomy): domain Eukaryota; kingdom Metazoa; phylum Arthropoda; class Arachnida; order Araneae; family Theridiidae; genus Latrodectus; species Latrodectus hesperus. Next base: position 34,686,752 of record CM075860.1, on the reverse strand, counting down.
AATGAAAGAGTGATGTAAAAATTGATATTTTTTAGTGATTTGATCAATGTTGACATTTTCCCTTTCTTTAATCTTGTCAGGTACCTCCGTTGCTTGGTTAAGAGAAATCCAAGAATAATTAATTTAATCAGCAAGTGAAAATATTTAAGAAAACCATTAGAACTTTTTATGCAATTATTTTTTCTTTAAAATGAAGATATTCAGTTTTGATTCTCTACATCCACATTTAGACCCCTGAAGCCTTAAGCTATCGAATGTAATTATATATTTAAATTCTTTTTATAGTACAGTAAGATCCATTCAATGCGGGATATTTGTTCCACCAACAGAACGTAATATCAAACTGTTAAACGAGGTTATCTCATCATGTAAATAATGGGGTTAGGGGATGATGAGTAGAAAATTGGTCAGGTATTTTACCATTAAATTTATAAATAATGTTTTTTATTAAAATAAAACAAAAATTCATTTCTTGCAAATATAGAAACATGATGAACGAATATACACATAAAATTAAATAAAATTCTAAATCAGTATGTTTATATAGCAATTTTTTTATTATTATTTATCATAATCAGCTTAAAATTTCTCATTTTTTATTTACTAAAGAGAGTATAAAATATTTACAAAATATTGCCTGTTAAGTAACTGATTTTATCCCCATAAAAATGAATATCCCGTCAAATTATATTTAAGAACATTAAAGTTTTTTCAATTTGAATTCCTAAATAGTAAATAATTGCATACAGTGAAATCCTGATTTTTGTCAGCCGAAGCAATATTAATTACATACTATATTTTTTTATTTTGAATAGAAAATATTTATTTTCTTAATCAATATTATAATTTTTCATAGGCATGTAATTTGACTTAGACAATATATAAAAACAATTAGGACTTATAAAGACGATGGTAAATCTTTCTGCATTCACCAGGTAAAATAAGTTGTGTATCATGAGCTTATATATTTTCGGGGAATCTTTTTGATTATTTAATGATCAATTGATTAAGAGGTATACTAAATTATATAAATTTATTAATATGGTTATAAAAGTTGGAAGATTGATAAAAATTCGAAGAAAGAGGAAGGCATGGCAATAGCTCCTCCTGCTATTGCCATGCCTTTCAATTACACTTGCCTCTTCTACGTTTGATTCTCTCCACGCTTGGAGGCTTATTTCTCAGCATGACACAATATTTGGTACAGATGTCGTATAATCTAGGATTCCAAATTCTGAATTTTTTGGCGATGAAGAAATGTTCCCAAGATGACGTATAGTGACCTGCACGATGACGTAAATACTAGGGTTGCCAAAATAGAATTTTCTGCATAATTTTTATGGGTTTCCATATCTATGACGTAATAAAAAAACAGGTTGCCAGAGACATAAGAATATCCACCAAAAATAATCACCAAACTCACAATTTAGCATCCTGGATTATGCAACATCTGTACCCAGTAATAATCAAATTTAAAATGATTTTCCCCAAATAAAATTGATATTTCGATCAAAACAAAATTATTTTTCTGAAAAGTTTTATTAGTCATAGCTACTATTTAGCGCCTTCTATGAGAAACGCTCGGAGCACCATAGACCTCCTTACAGCCCCCCTTCGCTATGGCACTGTTTTTAATGACTGTATTTTGTTGGCTACGTCACCCGTATTCCCGAGTCACAGGGGGCACAGTCATCACCTTGATTTTACCCCTTATCTTGATAAAAATGCAGGTATGCTAGTGTTATGTTATATTGAATGTCTATGCCAGAGAAAAATAGTCTAACATTTTGATTTTCATACCGAGTTACAACACACATTGTTATTAAAATATTTAATCGCTTGATTTTTTCATGTTTCATTATAATAATTAGGCAAAATGAATGTGTCAAGAAGTCAATTTTAAAAAATCTTATTCTAATTATTATTATTCCTTATGTAAGAGGAAATAGTAGTTGTTAAAAAGATAAAAAATAATATAAATGAAGCAATTACTTTTGTAATTAAGAATATTTCCAACTTGTAATTTAAGTTTTCTTAATTATAAATAATAAAGAGTGTAACTTTGTTTCTGATTCTAAAACTTGACAAGATCCCACAAAACTAAATTTGTGAAGTTTTACGATGTAACTTATATTTCGTATATTTTAAACATATTAATAGGTAAAACAAAGGCAGCTAAGTGTATTTTTAAATCCAAATGTTCATGTTAAAATTATTTTTCCAATACTTATTTTTGAGAAAAAGTCTTCCTGCTATTGTCTTCATGGAAATAAATTTAAAAAATTAAAAATTTTAAGTCTAGAACTAAAGTTGCAGTTTTTTAAAAATTCAAATTAATATTGCATGGTTTGCTTGAAAATGGCTTCATTTCTTTCTTTAAAAACCTAGATTTAGAGATACAGTGGTCTATTTTCTTCACAATAAATGCTTAATAACTTTTTATATTATTGCTGATAAATTTATTTTTGATAACTATATTTTATGTGCCATTTTTATATCGTCTCGGTATTTCCTCAAATATTTTCTAGGCACTGAGGTAATATAATAGTTCTATTAAATGAAAATATTGGATTTTACTTGTACACAACTTTCTAAAAATATCTTTATCACAAATATAAATCGCCTAAAAACCATGAAATCACTCGCAAAAGAAATGTACAAGTCCAACATGAGTAAAAAAATTTTAAAAAAAAGTACCTCGCTATTAAACATAGACATATTTTTTGCAAGATGAATCCAACCTTATATACAAAAACAACCTAAAAATAACTTTATCGATAAAATTTATTTATGTTAACAATATTGCTTATTTATTCATTTTTAACAATTTATTCCTTAAGGCTTATTTTTCGATTCAAATTAGAACTACGTGCTGATTATTGTTAACCTTGACACGAACCTTTCTCGCTAATGGAACTTCATTAGTTTTTCTCAATTGACAGAAATACCAATTTTCCAATGAAAAGTGAAAATGCTTTGAACTGTCAAACAGTGCTAGCCAATTGACTGATAGAACAAAAGAGAGACAACGACATCTTCACAGACAACAAACTGCAAACATCTGGACTTTTCCCGATTTCCCTTACCACCATACCCCCTCCTTAGCATTCATCAAATCAATTGGAACCTCACGCACCCAAGAGTTTTTTAGGTGACAAGTTTGAACAATGTGATATGCAAAATACTGGATTTACACTTTCTTTATGATTGCTCAGTTGGAGAAATGCCGAAAATTACCAGATAGCCGTTAACCGAATTTTTCACAAGAAGCATCTTTGATATTCTGGTAGGAATTAATTTCACTAATAATTTTAAATTAAATACTTATAAGCTATTTTAATTGAAAACAATGCTTCACTCTGAAGTGTTTTTTTTTTTTTTTTTTTTTTTTACTTATTTGATTTTTTTAAAATTTGTTTATTATACCACTTAATTATTTATTATTTATTATACCATTTAATATAATCATGACTAAATGTATAAAATAGTCATCTATAATACACATTTTTTTTATTCTTTAGTTTTCGTTAAAATGAAGTATAACTGATGATATGCCATATATACATATATAAATTTAAATCAAATAGAGCTATCATACTGCTTTTTAAGAAAGTATAAATGAAATATTCTAACGCTAAATAAATAGATAAATTTTAATAATTCGAAGTTCAAACCACAGTAAACACTATAAGAACGTATGCATAAAAATTTATATATAAATGTATATTATATAAATTTTCAAATTGCAAGAATTATACTAATTTATTGAGAAATCATCAAAATTTAAACTATATTTATTGGGGATATTAATATTTATCACATGCATGGTTTTAAAATGTAGTTATAAAAGAAATTAAATGAATTTTTAAATTAATATAGGTTATATTTATAATAATTATAAAAGCCTTGAATGTACTATAGAAAATTTTCGAAAAATGTTTAAGCAATTATTTATTTAAAAATGAGTATTTAAAATAATACGATAATTTTTAACTATTTTTTAATGATTCCCAAAATTAACATTATATATAATAATATATATATATATATATATATATATATATATATATATATATATATATATATATATATATATATATATATATATATATATATATATATATATATATATATACATACATATATATATATATATATATATATATATATATATATATATATATATATATATATATATATATATATATATATATATATACATACATACATATATATATATATATATATATATATATATATATATATATATATATATATATATATATATATATATATATATATATATATATATAAATAATTTTATGAATGTATTCAATGAACTGCTAACATTTAGTTTCGCTACAATAATTCTTTATTGCTAAATGTATACCACTTGTAAATTAATATTATTTAATAATTTAAAAATTAAAAATATTCAGAATTTCTACTTAAAATTTTTTCTTTCACTTAGAATAATTATAGTTTGAAATAAAAAACGGAAAAAAGTGAGTTATATCTTATAAATTATAATATTTATTAATACTTGAAAGTTAAATTTAAATTTGATAATTTAACTGCACACAAATACACGTAAACTAATTTAACTTTTTATGGAGTTTGTTCTGTAATGTACAACTGAAAAGAATATATTATTAAGTAATGTATACCTGTAATTTTTTTTCATTTCTTATTTGTTAATTACTTAACATTTCATCATTTAAGAATATGAACCTTTAATAAATTATAATTTCCGATAGAAATAAACCATTTTGATTGTTTATTACAAATATTCTTGTCAGAAATATACCTTGTTACAGTTAAAACATTTTTAAAGATATATATATTTTTTAAATTAATTTCTTATGAATTTTTTTATTTATTTATATTCGTATTTAAAAACGTCAAATTTAAAACTGCGAATAAACAAGTTATTAAAAGAATATAAATATGCATTTTTGAACTTATATAATAATTTGGGGTTTGGTGTAGAATCAGGAGTTCCATTGGTTTGTCAATTGTAGAAGTTTTACAGTAAAAAAGTTGATAATATCAATTGACACGTTTGATATGTCAATTGATATATTCTAACAGTAATATAGTTACCACAATAATAGTGCCACAGTAATTGTTAATATGATAGCTCAAGAATTTATTTCATATCAGTTTTAAGCGCATGCTTAAAATATTTATAACTCAAATTTGACGTCTATTTTTTAAAGGGTAATAAACTAAAACTGCAGTAAATATTTTTTTGTAATCATCTTTTTCTTCTATTGACATGTCAACCTCTGATAAGCCAATTCCTTCCCAAAAGCTTTCTTCCATTCTGATCCTTTTTTTGCAATAGATTTCCTATTAGTTATTTCTAGAATCTTAAAATCACCCTTTACACAGTCTGTCCACCTCAACCTGGGCCTACCCCCTTTTTCTAGTTCCCAAGGATTAAATTTCAATGATTGAAAATTTTAAATGTTAATGATAAAGCGTCGAGGCTGCATAAGATTCAAACAATTTTCATATGACTTATCTTTTTTACAATTATACTCTATAAAAGTATTCTTTATTTCTTTTTTTAGAAATCGGGTAAAATTTATATACACTACTCTATTATATATTCCATATAAATTACTTTTATATATAAACAGTGATATTTATAATAACTATTTAATTTATCCAAAAAATATCAATAAATATATTATTACGTAGAAAAATTACGTAAGATAAATATATATTTATCTATCAATTATTATTTATCATTATGAAATGATGTTTAACTGTCAACTGTAAATATAAATTGACTCTGTTTTTTACAACAGTAAAGAAATTATTACTTGAAATGCGTGGATGGACCAAATTTTATGAAGAAATCGCATTTGGGATTCTAATTTTGAATATCATTCAAGAAGCTACAACTTTTAAATTGAGTAAGTATATATATATATATATATATATATATATATATATATATATATATATATATATATATATATATATATATATATATATATATATATATATATATATATATATATATATATATATATATATATATATATATATATATATATATATATATATTGTGTTTTTCCTTAATAGTAATATATGAACATAGATTTAGATTTTTAGCCTAGCTTTATATCAGTATTCAATATGAATAAACTTGATGAAATATAAATATTTTTGATTGCTACAAAATTAAATAGGTTTAAAATTGCTATTAAATTTGAAAAAAGTATAAAAGTTTTTTTTGATATTGAAGAATTATATAAAGAATTGTAATCAATAATAAATATAACAATTCAATGACATAAATTGAAAATATAATTTATTGTTTCCAAATTAATTTTAATAAACTTTCTCAAATTGAAAAAAAATGTGCTAATAGTTTGCTGGATTACAGAATGTATAATATAACTTTAAAAAGCAAACACTGTGCGAACACTATAATGCCACAGATAAATATTTATATTACCATTTGTACACCTGAATAAATATATAATTTATATCAACGAAATTGAAAGTTTTTTCAAATGAATTGATTTTGTTCCCGATTTAACTGTAATGAAATGCATGTTTTCATTAACTCTAATAATGGTTTTATTTAATTTCTGCTGAATAAGCGAATGAAATTTGTAATGTGTTTGTATATTTAGATCTCATTAAGGCCATTCACATACTTTTGATAATGATCAATATTTTAAATTGCATTTTATAACATGTCTCAAGCATGAAATATTTTTTAACTACCGTACGCTGCATAGTAATTACCGCTTCGCCTTTCCGTCTGGTTGGTCAAAGTTCAGTTTATAATGAAAACGAATGGTTGTAGAGGAGAATTATTGCGTTTCTTCCTAGCTTGTTTGGAAATTGCCTCCAAGTACATTTTTATGATTTCTTGATTAACAATTATCGGCACAGTTGCCGTATAATCCAGCATGCCAAATTCTGAGTTTGGTGTTATTTTTGGTGTAATTTCTTGTTTATCTGGCAACCTAGTTTTTATTACGTCATAGAGATTAAGATATGTAAGAATTATGTGGAAAATTGTGTATTTTGGCAACCCTAATCTGTACGTCATCACGAGATGTCACAATACATCATCTTGACAGCATATCATCATCGCCAAAAAAAAAACTCAGTATTTGGCATTCCGGATTATACGGCATCTGTGACTAATTATCTTTTGTATATCCCCAGTTTCCACTTAATATAGAAATTGTGTAGTTTTATTTAATTCTTATCAAAACTCAACTCAAGTAATACAATTGATAATTGAGCGGTCAATCTTTGCCTATTATTATGACAAGGGCTATGCCATAGTGAAAAGTAGGCTTTTGAATATTGTTAGAGAGGTTATAAAGTATACAACATGTCTTACCAGTCAAATTAGAGAGCAGCCCCTGGATTAGAAGTGAGAACTTTATAAAGAGTAAAGTAACAATAACCGTTAGTTGAATGTTGTTGATGCACCAGCACGATTCCATGTACCTAGACCTGAGTAGGACTTTACCAATAAGATGGATGCAGTCGGATGGAGTCTTCGTGGTTTTGAAGCAGGGACCACACAAGCAGAAGATCCCCAATATTTGACCTTCTTCCCCAATGATATCATTTCACTTGCGGAAAATTTGCGACTATGACATATTTGACGAACCCCAGCCGCTTTTACCTTCCGAGAATGAGAACGACGACATCCTAATCAACCAGACCACCGTTGACCTAACGGGTGACGGTGGTGGACTGAATGTCATTACCAGAGATCCCATTCTTGAAATTTAAGAAAGATTTCAACAAAAATGAAATTAGAAGGAGACCATACTCCCTTCAATCTAATGTAATTTGTGAGTCTTTGGATCCCAGTACAAAGTTGGGAATCCATGAACTTCATATAGAGAAGGAACATCATTTGCAGTGGCATCCATCTTTACAATCAAGACATCTTCATCAGCCATCTCTTTTCCAAGTTCTTCAAATGTGGTAGCCAGTTTTTTGCAGTGTCCATATCATGGAGCATAAAATTCAACCAATACTTCTTTATCACTATCAGTAACCAATTCCTGGAAATTCTTTGCCACAGCAACCTTAACTGGGCCATCATTATTTTCTGGTACTTCTTCAGATTTAAGATGAGGCTCCAAGGTGCCATCCAAGAAACTCGTAACAAAATTATCAATTACAATCTAATGTTTTTGAGTTAAAATTGTAAAACAGTAAATGTTTTCTCATAAGCAAATTAAATTTTTATTCTGCTGAACACAAGCACTAAATAAATTTCATAAACATCCGCTAAAATTATAATTCGCTTTTAATTGTTCTCAATATGAAACCAGAATGAAATTTTATTCGGGTCAATACAATCAAGTAATAATATTAAGTCAATATCATGAAAAATATTATTTTCCTAATATTTTTAGTGTACTTAAAAAATAAGCAAAAAAATTGATACTGAAATTTGATTAATTTCAAATTGCTATACCATCGTGAGACAAATAAGAAATTTGCATCCACTAAATTGTTGGAATTTAAAAATGATTAATATTTTCACTCATACTCTCTAATTTATTTGAACAATGTTATTTATATTGTATATAAAAAGGTAAGATTACATATAGTTTAACATAGATATAATTATATTATAGCAGTGTTTATAAAATTGTGAATATTATTTAACGAATCAAGCCAATTTGCATTCAATGTCATCAAATATAATGAAGAAAAGAGAGGAAATATTGTTGTATGGAGATGAAAAATAAAAATGGGGGATTTTAAAGAAAATTCTAGAAACTATTTTATCTCAGTAAAATTTTTTACTGTTTGTTATGTCTTATCTAAACATCATATATAAAATATAGGACTAAATTTTTAACATCAAGTTTCTCTTAACATTTTCGAATAGAATAATTCCGTGTTTACAATTACTCAGAACATTCAATAAAACTGTGTACATACCAAACTCAAATAAATACTATTACGTATTATCTTCTGCAAACTCTATAAAATAATTCTTGGTTCAAAGATAGCTTGAAAATTGAAATATTGATCAGGAAGTCGTCAGATGAGATTAATGTTAGTATACTATATTTGCATTTTACACTCATTCCCTACAACAGTATTTCGATCCACATCTTCCTACCTTATTGAATGCAAAGATAACCAGTAAACATGCTGTTGTTATTACTAATGACCCTTGAAAAAGTCAAGCTCAATGTGCCGTTGGCTATGCGAATTTAAGTCAGTAGGATGGGTCTTCCCTTTAACCAGAGCATTACGAAGGTGAAAGTACGACTTTGTTCAAAGACTCCTCCAATAGATGGCACCACCAGAGGGTCCACTTCCTCAATTTTGACTTTGCTCTGAAGCGGGAGGAAATTTCCTGCAGAACGCTTAACCCTCGGTAACTGCTCAACGACCGACAACAGGATTTTCAATTCCACAGATTTAACGAACACGTATATCGTATGTACTTGGTGGGTCTTTGATGACACTGGGAATCGAATCCCGCCCTTCCGGACATAAAGCCGATGTCCTAACCAAAAGTTTACCACGGCTCTTAGTAAGCGTGGGTATTCTTAATATAAAATAAGTTACAATAATAGTTTAGAATTATGGAAAAGATAAATTTATATTACAGTAATTAAATTTTAATGCATTTTTAAAAAAAAAACTAAATTTTGACTTAAAACTGAAAATTATACGCATCGAAAAAATGCAAATAAAAATATAATTTTGTAAAAAGGAGACTACTTTAGAATGCGGTTAAATAGTCCAGATGCGAAGGTAAAACCCAGGGGGCTAATAAAGAGACTACCAAGTTATCTAGTTAATTGACTGCATTTATGTAATCCTATAAAGGGATACTACAGAAAGTGATAATCCTAGTGATACTCTAGTTGCCATGACTAGTTATTGAATGTTGATCTTCTTCTTCTTCTTCTTCTTCGAGTTGGGTTTGTATGTCATTGAGCACCTCTGCTTTTATCAGCATTTTGTACTGTTAATATTGAATGTTGATAAAAATATAAAAAAAAAAAGAAAAAGAAAAATTTCAAACATATTAAATGTTGATTGTATAAAAAGATTATATTATTATCATTTAGCACTTCACATGGATTTGACTTTCATATTAAGTTCAAAAACTAAATTTTTATCACGAAAAACTAAGTTACAGATCTATAGAACGCTTATCCGTCCCATTTTGACCTATGCCTTGGAAACTTGGACTTTGACTGTAAGAGAGGAGAGGCTGTTGGGCCTATTTGAACGCAGGATTTTAAGAAGTATCTTTGGAGGTACGAAGGAAAACGGTGTCTGGCGCAGAAGATACAATACAGAAATCTATCGAGTGTTAAAGGAGCCAGACGTTGTACATCACATTAAAGAAAGCTGTCTTAATTGGGTTGGACATGTTATTAGAATGAAGGACAGTAAAACACTAAGGGAAATATTTTTTGCAAAACTTATCATCGTAAGAAGAAAAGGAAGACCAAAGCTGAGATGGGTGGATGCAGTCGAAGAAGACTGTAGGGTCCTTGGAACAAAAAGTTGGAGGAGTTTGGCAGCGAGTAGAGGTGGCTGGAAGAAACTTGTTCAGAAGGCCTTAGTCCACTCTGGGCTGGCGCGCCATGAATGATGATTAAGTTCATATTTTCGGACTAGTTCAATGTCCTATTTAATATGTTTGAACCGGTTGAATTCGTCTTTATTTCTTTGTTCATAGCAATAGATGGTAAAACATTGACACAATCTTTCATAACATATTTTGATCAAGAGTAAAAATAGGAAAATATACAGAATAAAAATCATTATGTAAATGAAGTACATATTAACAAAGTAAATATTTCAAATGAAAAAAAGAAATAAGTTAAAAGTACTTTCGCATTCAAAAATTTATCGTTATACATGATTTATTAATCCAATTACGTAAAAATAAAAATTACATAATATAATGATAACCATTATGAAAAGTATATATATTATTATTCGGTTAATATTAATTTAATGAAGGAAGAAAGCAAATGGTTGTCAAGCTTCGTTAAAATTACTGTTTTTTCCAACATTTTTTTGTCATGGTTGAAAAAAGAGGCATTTCAATTGTATAAAAATATTAATTAATTTTGATACCTTGAATGAACAATTAATAGTTGTTAAATTCATTTAATTTAAGCCTTTGTTTTTACCTCATAAATCCATTTATTTTAGTGGCCTTTATTGAATACAATTGTAGTAAAATAATGAAGATTTAAAAAAATTATAATAAATAAATTTTCAACGTACTTTTATCTGCTTTCTTTAATAATGAACCATAGTTGTTAGAAAACCAGTCTCACTTATTGGTAAAAAAAATGCCGACCGATGGCTAAGTGGTTAGCGTTCCTGACTCCTGAGCTGTGGATCCCGGGTTTGAATCCCGGTTCAAACATAGATGTTACTTTTTCTCTGTCTCCTTTGTCCTTTCTTCTGAGATGATGTATGAATGGGGGCCACCCTATAAGCGGATTCGTGGTGGTATGGGGCGGGCACGTAACTCGGCTCCGTGACTTGGTTCACAGGTGCCCACTATGTAACGACAAACGAGCAGCAGTTTCCAGCCTTGTTGTGGCGAAGAATTAGTCTCCCAGTGTCCGCCATTGTTAAAAAAATTATTGGTAAATTGGTTCAGTTTTTCAATTAGCAATAATGAAATGCAGATTATTACTAAATATGCTTGGTATTTGGAAAGACCATCATAGTTTTCAGTAACTGTAAAACAGGGTTTCGGAATGATATTAATAGACCATCCTTATCTTTAACAACCTCGACACAGTATCTATATAACTCAGCATCTTGATTAGCGATTCATTTTCTTATTTGATGATCTGATTTGAGTTCATAGAATAAATTTCACAACCAGTTCATTTATTCGGCTCCATCAGTAAAAGTAACGTTTTATTTGATCTTATTTTATATAATACCGATTTCGCCAAGATCTGCATAGAGTAGCCACTCGAGTAAATCTGTCTTAACCGTCGTTAAATATTCATTTTGTATTACAATCTTAATCACACATTGGCAGTGGACTGCATAGGGATTTGGTTTGTTTGCTACTCAGTGGTCATTTTTTGCATACGATGGATATGATGGGATATATTGTTTAAAGCATGAATTCTCAAACTTTTTTCTCGTGGACCTCTTTCAAAGTGTTACTATTTTAGGTGGACCCCCTGCTGCTAATAAAAAGTACTTAGGTACTAACAAAAAAGTACCTAGGTACCTAAAGTTTAATCTTCCTTGGCTTTTTGTTCTTTTACAGAAGTTTAGAATAATCTCTATTATTTATAATTTTTACTACATAAATACCTACTACGCTCAAGTAGTAAAACAATTATAATATGATTGATAAATTACAATATACGATACAAATATGTATAACAAATAGGCAGAAACTTACTTTTTCCGGCACTGCAAACACTGGCATCGATTCACTTTTATGTTTAAAATCCCGGAAACAATTGAGTAACGTTTTGTTCTTGGCATTCGGATTTATACTAATGTAGATTGCAAGCACAGCACAAGTCGCATTTCATCCCTTTGCAGGTCTAAACAAGCATCCCGGACTAGCGAGCGGCACTTTGCCAGTCTCGACATGTGGTGTACACTCTTGTACTATTATATATTGATCTATTCAATTCTGTGCTTGAATTGAGTCTCGAATATTTTTGAGTACTTTCCTAGTGATTGATGTTACTTGTCTACGTTGATAGGTGAAGATAGATAATTGATAGAGATAAGATAGTTGATAGACCAAGCCTGCCAAAATTTTTTGTTTTTTATTATGAAAACCAGGAAATTTTTCGTCGACCTCTACTTACAACTTGTGAACCACTGTTTTCTTTTCACGTCTATGTAAACCACTATTTGGTCTCCTATGGACCCTTGGGGATCTACCTCGACCACTTTGGGAACCTATGGTTTAAAGTGACTTTCTAACAACCACAAATGCCCTAGCTGGAGATGAGAATCAAGCCCATTGAACTCTTGAAATGAAGTTAAGAACGCTTATTATTCGCATGCCATTTCGGCTGTCAATCTTGGGGAAATCAGCCCTTAAAATTTTATCTCCGTTCATTGCGTGTTTTAATAAAAGGCAAATATTAATTAAAAACATGTTTTTCTCTAACTTGATAAAATCCCTTATCTCATTGCAGTCGTACTGTTTGCTCCCTGTGAAGATCCCGTGAATAGTTTCCTGCATGTGGTGCGTCGATCTATCCGCAATTACACTGTCCATGAGGAAGGGGACCACCCACCATTTAGGGGGGAAATTTCCCACCACACCAGGCATGATCTCAACGATGGTAAGTTTCAACCTTATCAGCTTTATTCTTAAATAAAACTAATATATATATATATATATATATATATATATATATATATATATATATATATATATATATATATATATATATATATATATATATATATATATATTACTGGCTCTCATATATTAATAATTTAAATATTATAGAATGTGAAGAAAAAAAAACTATTGAGATATTTTTTGTTGCATACTATACATAAATTTAATTTGGAATAAAAAAAAATAGGTAAAAAATATAGTAAAGCTCCAATTATCCGAGCTTCATCTATCCGAATCACTTTCAGAAAAATGAATTACACGAAAAAAGAGGTAGTAAATGAGGAAAAGGAAAAAGCTAAAGGAAAGGTAAGAGAAGGGAAAAAGATGAAAATGAGACGTGTTTTGCGGAATTCAGAAACATTCATTTGAAAATTCCTGGATGTTCAGAAGTTTATGCCGAAGATGTAGGAGAATGGATTATGAGGCAGAGCTTGGATTTAAATTTGCAAATGATGGTAAACTTACCGAAAAGTGTAGAGGAAGAAGGTGACATCAATGTTTAAATTGATGCAAATATGGAATCATCAGCTCCTGAAGCATTTTCCGGCTTTGAAACTGCTTTGAAGTGGCTGGAGCGTTAACTGTGACCACATACAAATTTTCACTGTCAAGCGGGCGCTCAAATTGCCTGTCCCAAAATGGATACCGGCCGGGAAAAAGTTTACTCTGACCGAGATGTTCATCAAACTACGTCACTTCCATTTATAGCACTACATACATACTGAGCCACCCAACTTGTCTAATGGTCAGCGCTCCTGACTGAGGATAAGGAGGTCCTGGGTTCGAATCCCAGTTCGGGCATGGATGTACTGTGTGTGTATCTCTCTATCTATCCTGTCTTTGTCCTTTCCTTGTATGAATGTCGTGTGAATGGTTGCCTACCCCATAAACGGGTTCATATGGCATGTGTGTAGAGCAAAGTTATACTATCACCTTCATGGTGCTCTGATTTTTTAAAAAAAAAAAAAAAATGAAAGACGTTCCCAATTGACTTAAATTCGTGTAGCCAAGTCATAGCAAGCTTGGCTTGCCCAAGTGTCATTAGTAACAACAACAACATACTGTATTAATGTACAGCACTTCTAATTTGTAATAATGTAAGTGTGTTGCCTTTTCATTTAATTGATTAAATATTCTTTTTCTTTGAAAAATATGTACTTTTTTCTCGTTTTTCAACATACAATTAATTAAAATGGAGTTTTTTTTTTGAAAAATCCAATTAACTGAATTTTTTGATTATCTGTATGGGTGTACCGGTCCCAAATAATTCGGGTGATTGGAATTAAATTGTACTTAAATGCAAAATGTATCATAAAATAGTTGTGAGGTTTTAGCTCAATATTTCATATAAATCAATTAGAATTGGCAGATAGTAGGAATCAAAATGGAACCTATTCATTTCTCGGTTAATATCATATGTTATATTATACGGGCTAAAGTGGATAGAACCGATTATATTCAGTAAAAAGTTAATATTAAATTAAATAAAAAATTTTACATGAAAATATAATATGTATGCGCATATATAATATTAAATATATTATATTCTACAAAAAGAAAAAACAGTTAAAATGAATATATGTATTAAGAAAAAGTTTTTCTGGCGACAAAACAAAATAGCTAAAGCTCTTTTTAGATGCCTTCACTGATTTATTCTTATGCTTCTCTGATAACATATACTTTTGTCAAACTTCATTATTAGGAAATAGAATTTTTGTATTAAAATAAACGAGGAGACTCATTTATTTCGTTTCTTTAAATTTGTGAAATATTTCATAAATATTTATGCAATAATAAGTTTATTAGACTAATTATTGTTAATCTTATTGCAGCTCTCATCTTTTGTAAAAATAATTAAAATTGCAAATGTAGAAAACTTGACTATCAGAAATAATTTTATTTAAATTATTAATTCAAATCTTGATTAAGAATGCATAATCAATAGTCCTCCAGCAAAATGAGGCCGCCGAGTATTCAACTAATTTTTATTGATCACTCAACTATGTATGTTTAAAATTGAATACAGAAAATGTTACACGAAATTACTGTCAATCTGAATCTCATAGCAAATAATTTAGGAAGAGAAAAAACATTTGTTATGGCTTGTGTAATCTCTGCTTTAAAGCTAAAATTTCAGTAGTTGTAGGATATTTGAAAAACCTCTAAGAAAAAATTTCCAGTTAAACAAGATTTTTGGAGCAAGCGAAATTATTCCTTTTCTAATTTGAAATATGATTTACAGAACTTTTAGTCATATAAAATAAAATTAGCCTTTTTTATGCTTTTTTAAAATTTTTCTAACTGTTGAAGCTCCTGAAAATGGAAAACTAATTAACTGACGAAATTTCATTCTACCCAAATTTAAATATATAAATCTAAGCATTTTTTACGTTTATACAAATCTGCCAGATAAATGTTTTTTTTTTAAACATTTAAGAGATAATGTTTGTTACTTATGACCCTTGGACAAGCCAAGATGGCTATAGCTTTGGCTATGCAAATTTAAGTCAGTAATTCACGTCTTTCGTTTTAACCAGAGCACCACAAAGGTGAAAGTATGATTTTGCTCTAAGCTTCTCCGATAGATGGCACCACCAGAGAATCCACTCCCTCACTTTTGACATTGATTTGGAGGGAAAGGAAGAGATAATGTAAAAATGCAATCATGTTTAGTAGTTCTTACGTATGATAGCAAACATTTTACCTTATGAATTTAAACAAGAAACTTAACTATCACTTAAAACTAAGAAATAAGTTGACACATAGTTAAAAAATAAAATTATGAATTTTCTAATATATAATCTGTTGTAGGATTGTCAACGACAAGTTTTGAATAGAATGTATCAACAATAATTAGCTAAATAAAATCCAACATATACACTTTTGTGTTAAACTAAAATATGTTTTTCCGTTCCTGATTTATTCGCAAAAAATTTAATTTTTATGAGAAGTTCCGATTTTCTGTTCCAAAACAAGTGTTCTATTTTTTCTTAAATTACCTATAAAAATCTCAAAAATATCTGTTTTAAATATTTTTGAAATATTCAAGATATCAAGAAGCTGAAAGAGATTTAATTTTCGCATACAAATTGTATCCGTTGTTAATTTTATTTATCAAATAAAAGACATGCTGTATTACATGTTTGAAAGTGTATATAAATGAATATTGATGGGAATTACTATTAAAGATCATATATTTATTTCCATCAATTAATACGAATGTAAATAATAATGTACATATGAAACACACGTTATTAATTTATGTTATCAGTTTTGAAAGTAAGGCTTTATATAAATCATTTATCTAAATTATTGTTTCCTTTACATAAGTTTCAACAATTTACCTTTCTTTAATCAAACAAATGTTTTCTATTATTTTTCGTTTTAATCGATGCCATTACTTAGACATTGCATTTTTCGCATAAAGAAATGAAAATCTCGCAATAGTTAAATTATATTACATAATTATTTTAGTGTAAAAATAACAATTTATACTTCTTTCACTTTAACATTATTTTAGATTCCAGGAAAAACATTTTTATTACCCTGAAGGCATTTGTTTTGCTTGATTTGTGGCTCAACGATCATTTATTAACACACGGGAAATTACCCTAATAGAAATTTATAACTCATTTTAATTTGTTTCACTTGCAAGACCTGATCCTGAATGTAATTAGTAAACATTTCGTAGGCATAATTGATAACATTTTTTAAATTTAGATTTAATAAAAAGTTTAAAGGTTAAGCACATACATAAAAGATGCTATTGCAATTTCCAAGCAGAATGAGAAAAAAAGCAGAAACATGCATGTGATACAAAAAATGTAATGAGTTTAACCAATAAAAATATAGTTCGAACTGAAATACTTCTAAATATATTGCTAGTGCAGCAACAAAAATAAAAGATTAATTTTTGTTGTTGCACTAAAGCAATGCACTCGATTGATATATTATTATAAGTTTGGCGGATTGTGTCGCTAACATCGCTTATGGTTTTTTTTAGGTTACAGTAAAAAAATAAATATATATATAATGACTATAAATCAATACACATAAAAATGGCGAGAAAAATGCTTCCCTAGGGTTATTTAAAATTTTAATTTTAGTCCTGAAGAACAATAAAATGGTGCTTAATTCGATTATAATAAAATACGTTAGCACAGATGCCATATAATCCAGGATTCCAAATTCTAAATTCGTTTCGCAATGAAGAAATGTTGCCAAGATGACGTATTGTGACATGCGCTAGGACGTAAATACTAAGGTTGCTAAAATAGAATTTTCTGCATATTTTTTATAGGTCTTCATATCTATGACGTAATAAAAATCAAGCTGCCAGATATGTAACAAAATCCGCCAAAAAAATCACCAAACTCAGAATTTGGCATCGTGGGTTATACGGCATCTGTGCCAATACATTATTTAACAAAAAACTTAAGAATATCTTTTTATTTCTACAATCTCATAACAACATTATTGCAAGATCTGAAATGTAAAAGAGCTTTTTTCCTTTTTAAATTGTCCTCAGGCATCAAAATAATCTTCAACATTCTATTGTAGTCATAGCAAAATCATTACATAAGATACATACTGAAAGTGTGAAAAACTTTGATTCGAGAAGCTTCTACGATTGTTTAAATATGATCTAACTTATATACATACGTGGTTTGGTTGTAGCTTGTCATTGGGTACTGCAAGAAACGGTGGCCATTGTTGCTGTTCCTAGTAACAGAGTGTCTTGGGACAGAATTCCCAACTCAGCAGAGAAGTATCGACTGCCATTCTCACTGATGGCTCTGGGAAAATGCTCAGATTGCTACAGCAAGCATTTATCAAACGAAACGAATCACGTGCTCAAGGAAGTGGCAGTCTTCGAATATTTGAAAGATCAATACTTGCATGATGTTATCATCTTGCATGAAGATGACGGTTACGGTGAGTACTTAAATAAAAATATAATTAAAATTTTCAGTTTCTAAGAGATTCCAGAAGTTCAGTTATTAAAAGTTCCAGTCTTACGAGTCAAAGGCAGAGTTCATTTTTAGTTATATCCAAAGGTATTTATGTTGATAAGCTCAATAAAATTTCGTCTAACAGTCCTTTCGTGACAAATATGTGGTTTTATACAACAGCAAACTATTTTGTGTGTGAACAAAGAACAAAATTAGAGCACTTTATCACAAATAACGCCTTAATCTATATTTTAAAGTAATACAAAGTGGTTTTTTTAATGTAAAAATGATTTTAAAATATTTAAAATGTTGGTAATTCCCTACAATTTGAAAATTTTTATTCTCTTTAATGTGATTAAACCATCTTGACGAAAAAACAAGGCGTCTATCTTTTCAAACGTAATTATAAAGTAAAAAAAAACTGTAACTGTATTTGAATAAACTGCATCCACCATGATTAGAACACCTATTGTCCAGTCTCTTTATTATTAGTGAAGACTAATTAGCTGTCTGTTAAAATTTTATTTGGCTGGCTAAAAATTCGAAGAGAGATAACTGAATTTAAGAAATAAAACATTGAATTGACACATTGCAAAAGAAAAGTGTCACATACATTTCATATCATGAATATTTATCCTTAGTGTCTTTAACACCGGTTATTTTTGCTTTATCCTTAGTATATTTCCGGTTCGGTTAAATATTTTGACTAAAATATTTATCCAAAATTGCTTTTTTACGAGTATTAGTTATTTTTAAGAAAAATTAGTAAAAATACTTAAAATTTTGAAATAATAATAATGTCACACATTCCATCATTGGTTAAAACTGGAAATTTGTTTTTGTCAATCAATCCTGGTAAATTAGTTTTGATAGGGATAATATATATATATATATATATATATATATATATATATATATATATATATATATATATATATATATATATATATATATATATATATATATATATATATATATATATATATATATGCGTGTGTACTTACACATTCTATTTGCCTATGATTACTCTTGTTTTAGTGTGTGTATTAATCAAAGGCAAAGATGATTACAAATTTATCAGCTTTGAATGAGATCAGTGATTTAGATCATATGTTTTAGACGGTAATTACTGAGACTGTAAAATGAACTAACTGGTAACTGACCAAATTAACAAGATTCAGTTCATCTGTTATTGAGAAAGTAATGTCTTTACAGCAAAACATTTTCTCTGATCAAAATAGTTATGTTAAAATATAGTGGCAAATTTTTCTTGAGTATTATTTAAGATCTATATTCCTTAATATTGCATTAAATGAAGATTATAATTCAAGACAAGCAGGGTCGTATTCTCTACTTGTGCTGATTATCTAGTTCTTGTATTATTTTGTTTATACTTTTCACATTAATTGAATAACTTGTATCACATGGAGAATTTTTTACACATGAAAAATATTTATTATAATTAGTGTCAAAATTACATTCTTATCATTAAGTAAATTTTAAGAATTTGAAATCAATGCCATATTTTGTAACAGTATTTAATATACCGTGATATTTAATCATGGTCGAAGAAAAAGATTATCATTTATAATTTTCTTCTATTATATTGTAAGAATATATTTTGAACTACTGAAGACTAAAGTAAAAATGAACTTCTGCAAATAACTGATAATGCACATTGAAATGCACAGATAATTGAAAATGCTTTAGTTTCTCCAATTCCTTTAGCTTTATAAATGTTCAGCTGAATTCTTAATTTGTTATAATTAGAAGTGGAATAGCTTTGACTATGTTGGTTCTGGTGTTTGCATTTACTATAAAGAGCTTTTATCAAGATTTTAATAACATAGATTATATAGTTTGTATTATTTATATTTATACGGGTTCTAGAATTATACTATAGCTATTTGATAAGATACTGAATAAGTTTCAAAACATGGATTGAGAAAGTACTTAATGAAGATTTCAAAAGCTGATATATTATTTATTGCTCATCAAGTCTGGAGCATCGATTCGATATTGATAAAAAAATTGATTAAAAAGTCTAATGTAACTTTTTAACGTTTTTGAGAGAGATCGACATTTGGTAAAAGATTGATATTCAGAAATACTTAATAATTCTTTCACAAATATTCATAATGCAAAGTATCTAATAAAACAGTCACGAAATTATAATCTCTTCTAGAAACTTTCTTATACTATTTAAAATAAGAATATTAGGATGCAAAATAAATTATAAATTTCTCAATATTTCGAGTTTCGCTTATGTTATTGAATGATGTAGAATTAATAACTTGATCAGAAATGATTAAGAGGAAATAAGTTATCAGTCGGTTTGTTTAAACAGGGGAAGACGCGGAAAAGCGATTGATACCCTCCCCGCTGAGTATTGGTTTTAATTCCTTTTATGCTTCATCATTACTTTATTGAAATGCTCGTCAACTAATGGTAACCGAAAACATGCGTAAGATAAAAAAAAAATAATAATTATGAGCCAGGTTATGAGACGACATTGAATGGACGAAAAAGATCTTTGTAATATTGACTTCATAAATTGTTTGATTTATCAGCCAGGAATTGGATTCAAAGTTATAAGAGTTTTGAGCATAAACGAGTATATAAATGTTTATATAACCAGACTTGCTTCAGAAGTGGTTTAGTTTTTCTTATTTACCAATAATTGTGTTCCAATTATAAAAAATTTCATTCCTATACTAAACGCCATTTAAAACAATCATTTTCTTATTATGAAGAAATGGCGTAAAAATTTGAACATTCCTATCTTTAAATTTTTTTATCTTCATATAATTATTTCCTCACACATGCCTTGAATAAAGAATTATAAGGATCACCTGATCTCTAATTTGCATTAGAATTTTCCTTTTGCATATTATTTGCACCTTTTAAATTTACACTTTTTTTTAACTTTGATAGTCAATGTTTTAAAAACATGCCAGTAATACATTCTCTTTCTTAAATATTGACCACTTATCTGAATGTTTCTCTATTATTGCCAATTTAATAAGCGTTTTTTAGTTGTAACACTATATGATTAAAATTAATAACTATGCTTAGTTCTTTTTTTTCATTATTATTAGAGGGCGCTGTTCTTTCATCTTTACTCGGCTCAAATAGCATTCGAGTGTCTCATCTACAAGCAACGGGATTCTTGAAAAAAATTCAACGATATTTTGATAACTGGAACCATGCAGATTTAACAGATGAAGGAAGGTTTCTTATTTCCCTTAAAGTGGGAGATCATACAGATAATTTGCTGAAAAAGGTATATTGTTACTCCTCTAAATTTTCTAATTAATGCATGCGTTAAAACATATGAAAACCTCTAATTAAGAGTATACGTTAAAACATTTTTATTGATTAGTTTTAAATTAATATTTTAAAGATTTCAACATTTTATTTAAGCAAATTTATGTCAGAAAATTAATATTTATTTCTCATTTCAATCAATGACTGGTGATTTTTAAAATAATTCTAATTCTTTATTTAATTTGATTTCTTGCAAGAGCAAAATATATAGAAAATAGTTCGATTGTTCTCTATTAATACCATTTCCGCGTAATAATATTGATAAGGAGGAGTTTACAGAAATATTTCAGATGCATTTACATTGACTCTTTTGTGCTTAAAAAAATCTGAAGTAATATTTTTCAGGCAAAAATCTTGACATTTAATTAAAAAAATGCACAACTTAAAACTGAAATGATGAATTCAAAAGAAGTGCTTGGTAGTTGGTAACTTCAGTAAATAATGTGATGTAAATCCAAACATATATAAATATGAGACAATAATATTAAGAGTTATTTTACTTTTAAAAGTAACAATTAATAAAACAAATAATTTGGGAAAATTTTCTAAAAAACTCAGTGTGAACTTTAGAACTTGGAATGTTTCATTACCATAAAGATAATACTCCTAGAGTTGAATCACATTCGAATTTCTACTAGACGTTTTCTATTGAAACTCTTACTCAAATGATTAAATCATGATGCTTTTAAATTTTCTGGAAAACTTAGTACGAACTTAAAACTTGGGTTGTTTCCTTGTTGATTATTTTATTAGATTTAATTTTTTTGGAAAACTCAGTATGAACTTAAAAATATGGGATATGTTTCATCACCATAAAAATAATACTTCTAGAGATGAATCACTCGAATTTCTACCAGAAGTTTACTATAACTCAAATTATTAAATTATGAGGCTTTTAAGCTATAACTAAAATTATTCGGACTGATAAGGTTAATTGTGCCTATTATATTAGATTTACGAACGAAATTGTAAGAAAGTATTGGTCAACATTTGGGAATCAAAGTAACAATAGATGAAGAGGTATACATCTTTCTGAATTATTAACATCTACAACATATTGTATTTTAATCGTCTCTCTTATAAGGCATACACACGGTCAATAACAGTCAGAGGTTCTTCTTCGGAAGTATTTATACCCGCCTCCATTGCTCATATAAATGTATCGTACCTAGAGTCACTATCTTAATGGCAATCTAGATAAGTTAGACATTAATCTAATTCACATTGATGTCTAGCATTTTTGGATTGCCATTTAACTGAATGAAGATAGATAGTTTCTCAGGGATGAATCACATAAATTTTTATCAGTAAAAATCAATTCAAAAGACGCAAAGCTTCAGTTGAGTAATTTAGATTTCAATTCATTCATTTGGTGATCGGCTTAGACACCATATAATTCAATATGCCGAATTTTGAATTTTTTTGGCGAATGTTGCCAAGAGGACGCATTGTGACGTGGGCGATGACATAAATACTAGGGTTGACAAAATAGAATTTTCTGCATATAATTCTTAGAGGTCTCCATATATATGACATAATAAAAACTAGGCTGTCAGATACATAAGAAAATCCCCCAAAAAATCATCAAACTGAGAATTTGAT